>CAIGQZ010032741.1:10303341-10313850 GCA_903798205.1 Danio tinwini | reverse complement strand
GAAAAAATATTGAGATATCATTGTTGTTGTTTCACACAGTAACTCAAGTTCATTATCCAACTCGTCCTCCAGAGAGAATGGGTCGAAGTCTTCAATAAATAAGCAGCACCTGTGTTAGTCCACTTTAATTTGTCCAAAGCTCATTAGGCTTTGACAAGTTCCATTCTGTCTTTTTTTTTTGCCTGCGCTTGACAAATTAGTTTGGGATCAGAGGGAATACGAAAGACTGCTTTTTTTTGCTCCATAATTAAACTGTACGCGTTTGCTTTCAGGATGGTCTAAAATTGGAGCTTAATTCAGAAGCTTTAAATTTCTGGAGCGTTTCTGAAAAGCGAGGATGTCTTGAGGATGTCGAGAAGTAAATGTCAGCTCTTTATCAGAATCAGAGTCAGAATGAGCTTTAAGGAAGCTCAGGATACATACAGTACATACTAATGCTGTGCGATAAATCGAAATCTAATCGCATTCGCAATTTGAAACGTGATTGGTTAATCGCAAGAGGCTGCAATATGAAATATATATTATTTTATTTCCCCCACCCGGAGCAAATGTGTATATATATATAGCTCATCACCAGGCTAATAGCATCCCTACAGTGAAGCATGGTGGTGGCAGCATCATGCTGTGGGGATGTTTTTCAGCAGCAGGAACTGAAAGACTAGTCAGGACAGAGGGAAAGATGAATGCAGCAATGTACAGAGACATCCAGAATGAAGACCTGCTTCAGAGTGCTCTTGACCTCAGACTGGGGCGACGCTTCATCTTCCAGCAGGACAATGACCCAAAGCACACCACCAAAATATCAGTGGAGTGGCTTCACAACAACTCAGTGAATGTCCTTGAGTGGCCCAGCCAGAGCCCAGACCTAAATCCTATTGAACATCTCTGGAGAGATCTGAAAATGCCTGTACACCGTCGCTTCCCATCCAACCTGATAGAGCTTGAGAAGTACTGCAAAGAGGAACGGGCAAAAATTCCCAAAGACAGGTGTGCCAAGCTTGTGGCATCATATTTAAAAAGACTTGAGGCTGTAATCGCTGCCAAAGGGCATCAACAAAGTGTTGAGCAAAGGCTGTCAATACTCCTGCTGTGTAAACCAACAGCGTTCAGCTGCACATATAACCTCTGTTAGAGAGTAATGCTGGTGCTAGCTCTGCCTTTTGGTACTCTTTTGTTGTGCTAGGTACCCTTTCGAAAGGGTATCCAAAAAAGTGGTATGGTACGGTTCGCTTTTTGGTACCTTTTGACAGTGCAAACGGCCATAAAAGCATACCGAACTATTATGTTTAGAAATGTTTTGAAACAGAAATTGGGGAAATAAATATTCAGGAGGGCTAATAACTCTGAATTCAACTGTATATATACATCTAGATAGTTTATGTGCATTGTTGACTTTTTTAGCTGTACAAATAAGAAATCTAAATATTTATATCAGAGTATTATATTGGTGACAGAGTTCTCAGTGGCTCTGTCGTGTTTGATTAAATGTGTGAACGCCCACACACACACACACACACACACACACACACACACACCAGCTTCCGCAGTCAAGTATATCTGAAGCAAACCAGATATTGTGGCTACTTTGATAATGCGTGCACATAACAAACACGAGTACAAAGGATTATGCTAAATTTCCTCAAATGCAATCATACATGCTGAATGAGGAGCTTTATTTACGTTCGAGCTGGGCAGCTAGATTGTGCTATTGTGTATTAGGCTTTTAGATATATGTTTGTACATTTGCACAGCCTGATAAAACCACATTGTAACTTAAAGGGGAACAAGCAGCTTTGTATGCCAAAAAAAGCAAATACAAATCAATGAACCTGGCTGGGTCTGTCCGCATTTCTGTGTGGAGTTTGTATGTTCTCCCTGTGGGTTTACTTCAGGTGCTTCGGTTTCCCCCACAGTCCAAACACATGCGCTATAGGGGAGTTGATGAACTAAATTGGCCGTAGTGTATGAGTGTGTATGGGTGTTTCCCAGTACTAGGTTGCGGCTTGAAGGGCATCCGCTGTGTAAAGTATACGCTGGATAAGTCGGCGGTTCATTCCGCTGTGACGATCCCTGATGAATAAAGGAACTACGCCGAAGGAAAATTAATGAATGGATGAAAATCAATGGAAGTGAATGAGACCAGGAATGTCAGCACATTTAAAGGGATAGTGTATCTAAAAAAGGATAATTCAAGTCATTATTTGCTCACCCTCGACTTGTCCAAAACCAGTTTGAGTTTTTTTTTTATCTGTCGAAAGCAAATGAAGATAATTTGAAGAATGTTGGAAACCAGGTAACCATTGACTTTCATAGTAGGAAAAGCAAATATTATGGAAGTCAGTGGTTACCAGGTTTCAATATTCTTCAGTAAATCTTTTGTGTTCAAACTGGTTTTGTACAACTCAAGTGTGAATAAATAATGACAGAATATTCCTGTTTTGGATGAACTATCCCTTTAAATGTGTTGAGACTCCCTGTCTCATTCACTTCCATTGATTTTTATACATGCTTTTGCTGTCAAACAAAGCAGCTTGTTATGCTATTCAGTTTTGCAGAGTGGTAATATTGTTTTCATTTTAAAAGGAACACTTTATTTTATTTTTGAAAATAGGCTCATTAACAGCTTTCCCAGAATCCATTCAGCCCATCTCAGAGTTTAACGGGAGCATTTTTTAGCTTAGCTTAGCATAGATCATTGAATCCGATTAGAACATTAGCATTTTCCTAAAAGAATAAGAAAAAAATAAATGATTAGATCATTTACCTATTTAAAGCTTGACACTTTATTTTACGCATGTACTAAGGCTGACGGAAAACAAAAAGTTGCTATTTTATTGGCTCGGAACTGGCGTAATAATCAAGAAATTCAGCTACTCTTGGTCTGGCTGGAGCATTTTTAGCTTAGCTTAGCATAGATTATTTAATCGGATTAGACCATTAGCGTTTTGCTAAAAAATTTTTTTTTGAACATTTTCCTATTTAAAGCTTGAAACTTCTGTAATCACATTTTATTTTATTGGCTAGGAACTGTCGTAACAATCAAGGAATTCAGTTGATCTTCTGGTCTGGTGGGAGCATTTTTAACTTAGCCTTTGAATCGGATTAGACCATTAGCATTTTGCAAAAAAAAACATTTGATCATTTTCCTATGTATAGATTGAAACCTCTGTAATCACATCGTGCACTGATGGAAAATGAAAAGCTGCTATTTTATTGCCTAGGAACTGGCGTAGTAATCCAGGAACCATGGCTTCGGCAGGTGCAATGATATTATACAGCGCCACTGACTAGCTACCTAGCTGGAGACTATTGTCAGGTGCTGCGTAATATCATTGCGCCTGCTTCAGCCTTGGTGCGACAGTAAATAAACAAAAGTTGTTGTACTCATACTGCCCCCTAGTGTTCAATGGACTAAGAAACGTCAGTCAAACATATTTATAAGTAAATTTTTGCTGTTTTCACTGAGGTTTTGTTGCAAATTTCTATCATCGCGCCTGCTTTAGCCATGGTACAGCAGTAAATGAACAAAAGTTGTTGTCCTCATACTGCCCCCTAGTGTTCATTTTATTCAAAAATGACAGTCAAACGCATTTATAAGTAAGTTTTTTTGGCCTCACTGAGCCTTTGTTCTGCCATGATGCGATAGTAAATAAAAAAAGTTGTTGCCCTCATACTGCTCCCTGGTGTTCATTTTACCCAGAAACGCCAGTCAAACGTATTTATAAGTACATTTTTGCTGTTTTCACTGAGCCTTTGTTGCAAATTTCTATCATTGCTCTTGCTTTAGCCATGGTATGGCAGTAAATGAACAAAAGTTGTTGTCCTCATACTACCCCCTAGTGTTCATTTTACCAAGAAACGACAGTCAAACGTATTTATAAGCAAAATTTTCCTGTTTTCACTGAGCCTTTGTTGCAAATGTCTATTACACCTACTTTAGCCATGGTACGGCAGTAAATACACAAAATGTGTTGTCCTTATACTGCCCCCTAGTGTTTATTTTACCCAGAAATGACAGTCAGACGTATTTATAAGTACATTTTTGCTGTTTTAATTGAGCCTTTGTTGCGAATTTCTATCATTACACCTGCTTCAGTAATGGTATGGCAGTAAATTAACAAAATATGTTGTCCTCATACTGCCCCCTAGTGTTCATTTTACCCAGAAACGCCAGTTAAACGTATTTATAAATACGTTTTTGCAGTTTTCATTAAGCCTTTGTTGCAAATTTCTATCATTGCGCTTGTTCCAGCTAAGGTACAGCAGTAAATGAACAAAAGTTGTTCTCATACTGCCCCCTAATGTTCATTTTATCCAAAAATGACAGTCAAACATATTTATAAGCAAGTTTTTTTGGCTTTCTCTGAGGCTTTGTTGCAAATTTTTATCATCGCGCCTGCTTTAGCCATGGTACGACAGTAAATGAACAAAAGTTGTTGTCCTCATACTGCCCCCTAGTGTTCATTTTACAAAAAAACAAAACATTTCCAACAGCTTTTGCTCAGGTCAGCTGTTTCATACTGCATTCACATGATTTCTCTCATTTGATTGGTTGATTCGGTCTGACCTGGACCTATGAATGGCACCGCATAGATAGAAAACTCTCAAGTATTCATATTGAAAGGTTGTTTTGAAACTCCTTTAGAGTTTTTTTATATGCCATATCAAAAAAAAAGCTCTGCATTGGCCTTGAGTAAGAATTAATGAAATTCCTTTTTTGCATAATTAATATTTTTGCCCTGGTTAGCCCAAAGCGGAGCTGTCTGGTGGTTAACGTCTAGTATGTGTAAGCATTAATAAAGCCTATTTAGTGTTGTAGAACATGATGCAAGGAAGGTGCAATTAACAAAAACGATACCAATGTCTTTATGTAGAAGCGAATACTCACAAGCTTCACGCACATAAAACAACTCGAGTGGGCTGGGGAAAGGTCATGTAAGATCCCAAAAGCCCTGAAGCCAAGGAATCCAAGAACAAACTGCTGTGTCGAACATAATCAAACCAAAGCCAAGCTAGTTTACAGCTCATTTCAGCACTCGGAGACAGCAGGTCAAAGTGAACTTTACAGAAATCTAAATAAAAAAGTTGATATTGTGGGCACTTCAAAATAAATATGGTGAATATTTCTGTATTATTCTCAGGCTGCTTTTTAAGAATATTATTCAGATTGTTATATTTCAGTGGAGACGGCACCAAATGATGAAGACTTGAGCACAACGAACTTGGTTTTTGTGTTTGGTTTCTAATGGCAGAGAGCATTTTGCGCTCTGCTTATTTGCAAAAAAAAGTCTACGTACTACGTCAGTAATGTATTTTTTCATCATCCAATCAAATAAAAGCAGAGGCGGGGTTTCCGTTGAGGTGACAGCAGTGTTTGTATTGTCATGATGACTTTTAAAGATGGAGGAAAGTGTAGCGGTCGCTAGAGGTGTGAACCTACACTGATCTCACGGTTCGGTTACGATTATCATGCCATCGATTTGGTTCAATTCGATATCTCGGTGCATCACTGTGCATTGACGATGCTTTCCATACATAATTAGACTTTGTCTTCACAACACAAGATTTTTTATTATTATTAAAATCTATAAATATATTAATATTAATATACTATTTGTAATACAAATTTATCCTTTTATACAAGCAGTCAGATATATGAAGTGTACCTTTAATTTGACCTGCTCAAAGAAAACACTCTTTTTGAATGGATCAAACAAAACTCCAACACATGCACAGAACAGCATGAGGCATTTATAGCAAATAAACTAATGTAAATATTATCCCGCTTGCTTTTTGAGTGATGTAAAACGAGGTCTTTCACCCCTATGACTAATCATTGTCTTCACCCACTCAACAGAAAGGGCTGCGATTGGCTTTAGAAATAAAAGCGATGTTCACCGACGATTGACGCGGGAAGAACAGCCACGGTTACAGACTATATGCGAATAATACGCGGTTATCACAGGTAATCCATAGTAGACACGGTGGAGAAAACTCGCAGGCACGCTTGTATCGCTTTAAAAGCCAAGAGGAACGGAAAAGTTAACTTACAAACACACCAGCGGGTCAAATGTCTAAAGTGAGAGAAAGCGAGAGAGAGAGGCAGAGATGGAGTTTTACAGCATTTCTCCCTAGTAGTGAAATAGCGGCTCGTGTGCTGTGCCTTCTTCAGTGTCAATGAAAGACTTTCCAGTAAATTCACAAGCAATTTACAAACTGTGCATAATTATCTACATTTTAAGTAGTTGGAGCGTTGTAAATACTCGCCCTCGCCTCCTTCGCCATAGTATTCTACTGCGACATCGCACATAGGAGATAAATAACGTCAGTACGTAATAACCGGTTAAGATTATTACTGAACTGATATCGAATTGTCCCCATCGCAGTGCACAGAAGAAACAATTAATTTTGACACCCCTAGCAAGTTATCCAGAGCTGTATGACTTCACAAATCGTAAATATCACAATATTATTCAATATAACAATATCAATATCAACTTTTTTTCTTGTCAACAATTCTCTCACATTCTCAGTATGGTTGTCACGATACTGGAATTCGATACTAATCGGTACTGAAATGTTAAAAACGTCCATTTCCTGCTAACATTTAAGCGCTGTTGAGCGTGTTCTTAAAAAGCGCTGATTGGCCACTGTGTTGACGTGCTCAACAGAAATGACTGTGATTGGCCGTGAAGGTCATCAGTTCACCATTATCCACCGCTGTTTACTGAACACTGGATCGTTTTAGAGCCGTGATTCATCAGAGCATCGCTCGTATGCAGTGGTGGATAGAGTACTGAAAAATCATACTTAAGTAAAAGTACCATTACTTGCCTAAAAATGTAGTGCAAGTAGAGTAAAAGTATCTGCTGTGAATATTACTCAAAGTATGAGTAAAAAGTAGCCCTTTTAAAAGTACTCAAGAGTAGTGAGTATTATGCTGTCAAAAGCTGATGTGTTTACATGTAATTTGTGCATGTGTGTGTAAACGTAACATTCTGTAGTGCATTTAGTTATTGCCCAGCAGAGGCACACAACATCATGAGACATTAATATTAGGTTTGATTTAAGTTGTGATGTCAGGTGACCAAAATTCAATGTCTAGCCAGCATCTAAAGACAACGTTAATTTGATGTCCAATAACGACGTCAAATTGATATTTAGTCGATTTTAGGTTGTTAGAAAGTGACCAAAATCCAACGCTGAGCCAACATCTTAAACCAGCGTCATATTGACATCAAATACTGACATTTATTCGTCAGGTACGGCAACCAAAATCAAATGTCTGATAGACGTCATAGTGGTAACGTCCACACAACGTTAAGCTGTAACATCATTAGACGTTGATATTTTGTTGGTTTTAGGTTGAACGTTGGACATTGACGTCAGCCTGACGTTGAGTTCTGACGTCAACCTGATTTTCATTTCCAAACAAAATGCAACATCCCCACGACGTTAGGGTACAACGTCAATCTGACGGCAGGTTGATGTCTTGTGCCTGCTGGGTGTTTAAGGCCATTTCGGCCACAATTTTAATGCTTCCAGTTTGCAATTCCTGAGAAAAACTACTCAATTACAGTCATTTGAGTATTTGTAATGAGTTAATTTACACCACTGCTCGTATGTCAGCTTATAGACTTTATCTGTGGTTACAGTCCGTAAACAGCAGTGAGTTTGGTGAAACTCGACACGGAGGAACATAACATAACCTGCTGCCAGCTAGCATTTCAGAAGTGTTACTGCAGAGCAACACAAACAGCATGCAGAAGTATAAATGCACGACTACACGCGAGGCAAGCGTCGTGGGTCATGTCGATCGCTACGTAACTAACCACTGTTTACAGTGTACTTTATCATTCTTTTGCAATTCATTCAGTTGAAGCATTGATTTCTGCACGACCAATTGGTGAATTAACCATTAATGAACCTAATTGTGCTTTAATCTTTCAGGTGTAACAATCGCACACAGTGTGTGGTCAACACGGGCTCAGACGTCTTTCCAGATCCGTGTCCTGGGACCTACAAGTATCTCGAGGTCCAGTATGAGTGTGTGCCATACAGTAAGCAATCTTACAAACATCCTCAACTACTACATTATTTGACTGTAAACGATCTAATAACATCATGTCGTGTACCGTGTAATACAACCATTAAATACGGAAATCCTAAACGGTGTTTTGTGAATAAGTAGCACCCATAATGAAGCGTTTATGTAAATCTGCATCGTAAACTCTGTCTAATCCTAACACCAGAGCTCTGTTCCAGAACACAGTGAGCCGTCTCATTTACTGCTACCTACGTAGACCGATGCGGGGTAACACACACAAATGATCTAACAATGTTTGTCTGAAAGTTTCAGAACAACACTTTCCTATTGGAGAAATGTAAAACACAGCATTATTTAGACCACAATGTGGCATGTTTTGAGTGGAAGGCTTTCAAATGTTGTCTATATAGAGTAGACGGCTCATTAGGATTTGGAACGGAGCCACTGTTTGCTTGGGCTTTAGCTTTTGCCATTGTTTCTCCATTAGTGAAGCGATTTTTATGTCGTGTTTGCTATCTTCAGCTCATCTTTGAGGATTTATTTTTGTCCAGTTTCGCAGCTACTTGCTTGGATGGATGAAACCGTTGTGTTGTCATCTCTTTGTGTCTCTTTTAATGAAAAACTTCTCCTTTTCAGAGTCTTGTTGGAGAACCGCATTCACTAGGATCTGAAGTCTTTAAATATATGTATATGTATTCTGGAAGTCGCTGGGAAATAGTTCGTTCTCTGTGTGTTTTTCAATACTTTTTTACTTTGTAGGTTTAAGATTAAATGAAGGCTTTTCCCACTTTGGGACACACATGCTTTTTATTCAGCAGGGGTGCATTAAAAATGGAACAAAAGTGACAGTAAAGACTTTTAATGTTGAAAACGAAGATTTCCATTTCAAATAAAACCTACTCTTTTGAACGTTTTATTCAAAGTAACCTATAAAATAAGATTATTCTATTATAATATTATAAAGCACTGCTTTAATATTGATAAAATACATCTAATCAGCATAAAAGAGTCTGAAAACTGGAGTAAACATACTGGAATTTTAGCGATGAGTTAGGGCTGTGCGATATGACAAATCTCATATCACGATAATGATATATCCGTTTGTTAAGAGTGACGTCACAGGAAGCGGCTTCCGAGTCCAAGTGCTCCATCAAACTGTATAGGGAGACTCAGCAAATGGTAGTAATAAACATTTACAAAGTGCTGTAATACTTTCGAAAATCACGATCGCAATATATATATATATTAGTGCTGGGCCTCGTTAACGCAAGACTCTTATCGCGCGATAAATTTTTATTTCCTTCCTTGCAAGAGATTGTTAATTCTGTTCAGAAGCCAGGTGAGCAACAAGTTTCTAAAGCTAAAGCCTTCTTTTTCCATTATGTAGTTAATAACGAAAGATATATTACGTGACCTCGCATTGTTTCCATGTCACTTTTCTCATTTGTTTGGTTGTGAGACGTAGTTTGGACGAAGTTGACTGTGATTCTTCCTATTTTAAAGTCATGTAGTGTGAACTCTCCTGTGTGCTGTGTGTGTGTGCTGTCCTTTACTGACAGCCGTGTATGTGGATCTTGTCGGAAAATTTGGCGAAAAGTCCTACATGACGGTAATAGTTTGATTGCGGTGTTTACTTCAATAACTCCACTAATATCTGCATACTCCACGTCTTCATTCATTTCTGTTTAGTTCAGTGATGACTTTAGTCAGATTAAGGTCATCATAAATGGCTGTTTGGAGCTTATGTAGGCCTACAGCTCAACATTGATGTTTAACTGAATAAACAGTGAGTAAACACAAGCACATCTTATTGAACATCATTTATTTTCATCACCAATTATCACAGTAGAACAGTTCCTCAAGCAGTTTGTGCTGCATTTTGGAAACAGGAGATGAGCCCCTGGTCTAATGCTCCACCTGGCTGGAGAAACCCGTTCTCAAAGACTTACTTTTAGTCATTATTTGGGCAGCACACATATTCTGAATGCAGAATTCAAATGAGCCATTTTAATCTAGATTAACTATAAGATTACAGTGAGATTAATCTAGATAAAAAAAATAATCTATGCCCACCTATATAATTCCAGAGACTGTTGTGTACACCATGATTTTATATAAAATTCACTTTAATGTGTGATGTGTGTCATAAACGAATTTTTCTTAATTCAAACGAGTCACCGATATGTCACGACTAAACAATCACGATATAGTACCATTTATCTAAATTTAATCTATTAATATTAAATAAAGGGCTAATTCTTTTCTACATTTTAAGATATATACTCAGAAATGTCTAACTTTATATAAAACTTAAGGCCAAATGTTTGGTTTAAAATGTAGAAATATTAAATATATATAAATAAAATATATAACACAAGCACTATAGGTAAATTGAATAAACTGAATTGGCTGTAATGTGTGTGTGTGTGTGTGTGTGTGTGTGTGTGTGTGTGTGTGTGTGT
>CAIGQZ010032741.1:10283833-10303331 GCA_903798205.1 Danio tinwini | reverse complement strand
GTGTGTGTGTGTGTGTGTGTGTGTGTGTGTGTGTGTGTGTGTGTGTGAATGAGTGTGTATGTGTGTTTCCCAGTACTGGGTTGCAGCTGGAAGGGCATGCGCTGTATAAAACATATGCTGGAATTGTTGGCGGTTCATTCTGCTGTGATGGACTGTGGGGGAAACTGAAGCACTCAGAGAAAACACAGGCCAACATGCAGTCATGCAAACTCACACAGAAATGCCAACTGACCCAACCATGCCTGAACCAGCAACCTTCTCGCTGTGAGGCGACAGTGCTACCCACTGCGCCACCGTGATGCCCTCATTTAAATGATGAAAGCATATTATTGTATATAATTTTATTTTGTCCATAATATATATATATATATCATCTTGTGTTGTCAAATGATTTAACGAGATTATTTGCATGCAAAATAAAAGTTTATATTTCCGAATTATTTTGTGCGTACTGCTGTGAATATTTTGTGTATGTAAATACATGCATAACTGTGTTGTATAAAATATTTGTATATAATTTTCTATATATTTTTTAAATATATAAAACAAACTAAATGTATATGTAAATATTTTTCAGTTGTTTATTTTTGTATGGGTGTTTCCCTGTTTTGGGTTGCGGCTGGAAGGGCATCTGCTGCATGAAACATAAGCTAGATAAGTTGTCGGTTCATTTGCTGTGGTGACCCCTGATTAATAAAGGGACTAAGCCGAAGGAAAATAAATGAATGTTCATTAATGAATGAATGTTTAATCTGGTATGCGATTCATTGCGATTAATCATTTGACAGCACTAATAGGATCATATTGCACAGCCCTACTTCGAATCACACGAATAAATAATATTTTAAACTATACTCATAATAGTAGTAACTATTTTTCATTGAATTGATGCAACTTCTTGTTTTGCCAATGTGATTTCCTGAGTAATTCTGATGGATTTTACTGTGAGTGTGGCTTTACACATACAGTAAAAACACACAAATGAACATCCGTGCAGCTTTGCAGGGTTTAATTATCACATCCACTCATACTTAATTATTATTATTATATTGTAATTATGCACTGAAACAATGATTCATTGGATTTACTGCATTTTTTTTTAAGGTAAGTGGTTGCAAACTATTTATATGGGCTGAATTTAAACAAACTAATTAAGTTGAACATTACTAAATGTAATGTGTTTGTTTGAATTTAGCCTGTATAGCTTGTTTTCAACCCCTTACCTTAAAAAATGTAGTAAATCCAATGATTAATTTGTCTGTCATGGTATAATATTTGTAAACATTGACATTTTTTAGCTGGAAATATTAAATAACGTTACATATAAAATGTTTCAGTATTTATTGTATGCATTTTTATTAGTATTTTTTGCTGTAAATGTTATGTATGAATGCCTGTGTTTATACAATAAGACCAGGTTGAATCAGTAAACCTCCTTTCATTAATCAGGTTACAGTGTTTGCTAATATTCACAATCCAGTCACTGAGTTTGTTGTTGGAAATAGCATTCCTGGAAGAAAATCTGAAGTGTATGCAACATGTTACACTTGTCAAAATGAATGCATTTCCAACTGTGATCACATTTTAACAAAGAGAATATGATCATCATGTTCTCTACATACTTTAAATTAATGGAAATGACAAAATGTTGGGCCACACCTTACTTTATGCTACAATTTTCACTATTAATCAACCATTAACTATGAGTTTTAGCTCAATAAGCTCTTAATTTGCTGCTTATTAATAGTAAGTTAGTAGTTAAGATTGTGCTTTATAAGCACTAATAACAGGCAGGTATTAAAACGATAGTAAATAGTGAAAATTGATGCTTATTAGGGGTGTGACGAGATCTCGGGCTACAAGACTAAATGGTGATGAGATTTCTCGTTGAGGTGAAAAGTTGTCTCATGAGTTGTGATGTTATGATGCAGTGTGAGGATGAATTTAGCATTGAAGATTGGAGGCAGGATTAGATTTGAACTGTAAATCAAGTGCTTTGCACACACCTGGCAACCCGGGCTGCCTCGGAGTTGTGCGTCACTCATTTGCTTGGGTGAGTGTGACGCAAGTCCTTTTTTACAATTACAACAATTGTAACGCAAGCGATAATGTAATGTAAGCGACATTATCAGGACTAATATGTTAATAATATGCAGGTACTAAATCGGTAGTTAATAGTGAGATTAGGTACTTACAGGTCAACTTATTTTTATGCTTTTGATGAAGTAGCATTCAACTTAAGATCCCTTTAGACAAGTGTTTCTCAACCACGTTCCTGGAGGACCACCAGCACTGCATGTTTTGGATGTCTACTTTGTCTGTCACACCCATTACTGGTCTTTCAGGCCGTACTCACACTATGTACAGTTGCCTTGAACCAGGCCAAAGCACGCTTGTCCCCCCTCCCGTCTCCCCCAATGGCCCACACTCACATTACATTCGGGTCATCGATGATGCGCTGTTCAGTAAGCGCTCTCGCTCAGCACAGTGGAGATTTCTTTATATTGTTTAAGTTGTTTAATATGCGGAGACACGCAGTTTAATATTTCACTGAACAGATCAGACACTTTTGACGCTCATAAACAATCATAAAGTCCTCGAGCTGCAGGAATTAGGAGGTTTGCTGAAGCTGCAGCTGACGTGCATTGAGGGGTTTGTGTCTTTAATAATCTACAACAGTTTGCGTTCATTGAACAGTACGAATGATTAATTAATCCATATGAGACAGTTCCTTAAAAGTCACGTCTTGCTTTCAGTTTCAGGCTTAGGCACGCTTGCACTCACACTGTAAGCGTACCGCACCTGAGCCCAAGTGAACCACACTCAGGCCCACCTCTTCCAACCGGGCCAGGGCCGCCCAAGTGAACCATGCCTGAGCCCGATTTAGAGCACTCACACTTCTCAAACGATCCGGGAAACGGGCCTGGGCACAGTTTGGATAGCATAGTGTGAGTACGCCCTCAGTCTCTGCTAATGAGCTGATGATAAGAATCAATCGTGTTTGTTATGTTAAGGAGACAAGGAAAATATGCAGAGCTGGTGGTCCTGCAGGAACGGGGTTGAGAAACACTGCTTTAGATCATGCGCCGGACCATTTCTCTGTATTTTGCTGGTAATATCTTTAAATAAATTATCCTTTAGGCCTATTTAATTATTCTTTTATTATTTATGTACAATAATTAAGACATAAAATGAAAAGGTAACGTATAATCAACAAAGAGAATGTAAATAAAAAATGTAAACGTAAACGTAAAGCTTATTTACTATCTATCACTTTAAAATAGCAAGCACTGTACATCTCTCTATGGCTGTTTCTCAATTCCAAGAACGCAGAGAACGGACTTGCGTTCTTGTGGAGACCGGTCTTGCCAGGTGTCCTCGGAAGAACAAACTCAGGAGACCGTGAGAACAGAGAGCGCGTCCTGTGAGAAATGAGATGCTGCGTTCTTCCTGATGGTTACATGACCTTCACGTGTTTTTAATGGAAAAGTATTTCAACATTACAGCATTCATACAATGATTTATTGTTTTCCCCCTTTTCAAAATATATGCATAAAAAACATTAGAAATATATGTTGCACAATATAAATAAAACTGATTTTAATACGAATATTAGCAAACAAACACCCTTAATGTGTTTATTCTTTTATTAAGATGTCCATGGTGATGTTTATATTCACAGTTTCATTTAGGGAAACTCCTAAGATAAATAACTTATATCTCAGAACATTAATAGTAAATCTAAATAAAATGCTGCGCTTCTCACTTCCAGTCGCATTGACTTTTGGGACTTCTAGAGCGAGATCAGTGCTCAAGTCTGCATCGGTGCATCCTCGATATCAAGAACACATCCGGGACGTTTCACGCGTCCTCTGTTCTTGCGGTCTTGAGTATTGGAACTGAACTTTGGCAGCTGATGATGATGTTACAGGAGAACACGAGGACGCAAGACCACTGAAGAACGCATATTGAGAAACAGCCTATATTTAGGCTAAATTTATTTATTTATTTATGTTTGTACTTTCATTTTTAGTTCTCTTTTATTTATTTAGTTTTATTTTAATTAAGTTTACAATGATTATAAAGCTTAACACGTTTTTAATGACTTATAAAGGAATTATAATGCTTTGTTTCCTTATTTCATCACTATTTACAAGTAGCAGGGTATTTACAGCTGATGTATATTTCTGTCCGTTCACATCCTGTCCCTTTGTGTCCCCTGGTGGCATTGTTGCAAACTGCTGTTACACCTAAACATGTTTTCTTATTCCCATACGCCTCATTCACACAAGCCTTCAGCGTTAACGCTGCTTAATCACTTTGAATAGGTGACGTCAAGCGTTGCTAAACTGAATTGTGGATCCACGGAGCGCCGCTTCATCTGTGTTGCTCGCTGCAGAAGTTGGGAATTTCTCAACATATCAAGTGCCAGCGGAAGCGTCAGCCAATCAGATCGCTTTATGCAAATACCCCAGCTCAGACAGGAGCCAATTGCAGACTAATTTCATTGGCTGACACTGCTATAAAGATCGCGTCAGCCCCAACTTGGACATGTTCTCCATAAAGCGTTGACGCTGAAGCCTCGTGTGAATCAGGCGTTAGTCCTGCTTCGGCGACACACATGGTGGTAGTGGTCATTTTGAACTGTCACCCACTGTAAATGGAAGTGTTGCCAAATATTGTGTTCTTGCACCCTTACAAAAAGTTTTAATATCTCATAGCTTGTCGTCCTCTAATCTCTAACTTCTCTCTTTGTCTTTAGGTGTCAACTAATAATTAATTCCCCTTATTTTCAGTAACGCAGCTGTTGTACCTAAGTGTTTTGCTCTGAAGAGTTGTGCTAACTCCCATGGGAGGGTCTCTTCTTCTGACATAAACGTATTGCCCTGTGTTTTGCAAATGTACCTTTTTATTTTGGGCTGGAGTGTCTATTCTAATCGTTTCTTTCCCTTGACGCTCTTTTCCATTCTCTCGTTTTTTTTTTCTTCACCGCTCAAAATAGAAGTGGAGCAAAAAGGTAAATGACTGCTCTGGCTCTCAGTCCTCAGCTCCTTGTTTTGTGTTGTATGGTTTCGAACCCTTCACACTCTGCTCCCCCTCCCCACCCCATCGTTTACATGATTTCAAGATGGACAAGAAAATAAGTTGGGAACATATTGGGTTTGCTACAGCTTATATCGTATTTATATATATATATATATATTTATATATCTGTCCATTTTTCTAAAGTGATGTATGTAAGTGTTTCAGTGGTAAAATACTTTTCCTGATCCCAGTTTAATGTGCGGAGCCAACTATAATTAAGCTGCCTCATATTATACACTGAATTTTGCTGATTTAAATGAACACATTAAATTTAGTAATGTTCAACTGCATTTGTTTAAATTCAACCCATATTGATTGTTTGCAACCACTTACCTTAAAATTGTAAACCCAATGAATGATTTTTTGTTCAGTGAGTCATTACCCTGGAAAGTGTAAATGATTTTAGGTTATCGGTACATCTTGGTGCCAATCGTTTAAGGTGTGTTTTGTTATTAAGACGGGGAAAACCGGTTTTGAGAAACCTGTTTGGAAACAGGCATTTCTTTGGCATTTGGTAGCTGAACAACTTCTCTTAAACCCTCCTGATGACGTACGAGTCAGAAAAATAACCCTAAACCAGGGGTCACCAATCTCTGTCCTGGAGGGCCGGTGTCCTTGCAGGGTTTAGCTCCAACTTGCCTCAACACACCTGCCTTGATGTTTCATGTATACCTAGTAAGACCTTGATTAACTTGTTCAGGTGTGTCTGATTAGGGTTGGAGCGAAAATCTGCAGGACACCGGCCCTCCAGGAACAAGTTTGGTGACCCCTGCCCTAAACTATTTTTTTAGTCTTGTAATTTTCTACATTTTGTTTTAAAATGAACAACCAACATTAGAAATTAATCATTTTTTAATTCCCATATTTTTATGAAGGCTGTGCATATTTAGGATACATTGGTTGTTTTTTGAGTCTATGAGCTTGACACAATTAAACAATTATCTTATTTGTTAACATAGAGAGCCCTATCATACTGCCAGCGCAATAAGCCGCAAGACAGGTTTCGAATGATTTGTTGCTATTTTCACACCAGCGCAACCCTAATTCTCATGATTTTGCGCCATTTTGTAAATCACACCACTTTGTGGTCTCATTGGTGTGCTGGTCTACAAAGGAGGTGTGTTAGGGCACAGTTGGTGCGTTGATATTTTGAGGAACTGAAATAGACCACGCCATTGACCAACTAAAAGCTGCTCTAAAGTTCAGCGCAGAGTGTGTTAGTTATGATCGAGCCTATACCGATCCAAACACCTACACATTACTTGAAACACACAAATATCTTTGCAGATGAAAACAATTAAAGGATTAAAAATGATTAGTTTTTTACATAAATGTATATAAAAACATCGCCTTCATGCTTTCTTCACCTCGGGTGGCTTTGTTCAGTTTATGATGACAATCTGCACCTGTATAATGTTATTATTATTAGAACTATTATTTATTATATGCAGATTTATATTTGTTTTAATAAACACAAGTTTAGATTTGTCCAGCTGTGGGGTTTTGGAGACGTCTGCATCACCTGCAGTGGAGTGCGTTTCCACCGTTTCCTCACTCCAACAAAGTAAAGGAGTAAAGTAAAGAGAAAGTAAAGAGGCTGAATGGAGGAGGCTCGTTCTTTATCCTCGCGCTGCAGATGCTCTGTTTAACTCTTTTCTCGCTAGTGAAGCGTTCAGCTTTTACATAAAGTCCGCCATGTAAATAGCAAATGTGCCATGGTGAGATGCAACTGACTCTTAAAGGAAACAAGACTCTGATTTAATCCACAATATGGTCAAAACACACCCAGAACTCTTTAAGAGAATAAGCACAACCCTGGTAGACCATGCACCGGGGCGCAGAGCGTATTTATTCATCCTTAAAATAGCAAAAGTGGATTCAGACATGTGCTTAATGCTTTTGTGCCATTAAAATAGAGCCCAGAGTGTTAGCCAAGTGTTTGTACTACTAATTTTGGTTGTTCATACAATCACTGCTTATTAAAAATAGAGCACTTACAGATATGTGTTTCTAAAGGTTTCAAAATTTTAATCAGAAACACAAAGAAACTCCTCTCGACTACATACTCTGAGAGAAACCGAAGTAAAACTAAACCGCACATACAGTTGAAGTCAAAATATTCGCCCTCCTGTGAGTTTTCTTTTCCTTTTCAAATATTTCCCAAATGATGTTGAACAGATTCAGGAAAATTACACAGTATTTCCTATAATATTTTTTTCTTCTGTAGAAAGTCTCATTTGTTTAGAATAAAAGCAGTTCTTAATTTCTTTAAAGCCATTTTAAGGTCAATATTATTAGCCCCCTTAAGCAATATTAGTTTTGGATTGTCTCCAGAACAAACCTGTTATACAATGACTTGCCTAATTACCCTAACTTTACCCTAATTAACCTAGTTAAGCCTTTAAATGTCACTTTAAGCTGAATACTAGTGTCTTGAAGGTCATCATGGCAAAGATAAATAAAATCAGTCATTAGAAATGACTTATAAAAACTATTATGATTAGAAACGTGCTGACAAAATCTGTCCGTTAAACAGAAATTGGGGGAAAAATATCCACAATTCTGACTCCAACTGTATAGTGGAGTACATTAAATGTCCAGTAGGTGTTGGGGTCAGTCTCATTATATTGCGTAAACACCCTGCAGGCCAACAGTTTGAGACCCCTGGGTTAAAGTAAGATCTAAGACACTCCTTGACATAGTTGGTTCATGTACAGCGAACTGCGGCTTAATTTTATTTGGCTTTTTCCTTCCGATGGCGCCTCTGGCCACATGACATTGATGAGAGAGAGAGGCCAACTATCTGTAGCCATCTGCATGTGACATATGCTGTTCACCACAGACTTTGCATTTCTACCCGGTTTAACACCCACCCAGAGACGGGTGCGTTTGGCCTCGCTCTCCTATAAACGAAGATGCTTCCCTTTGGCTTTCATCCTATCTGTCCTGAACAGCATCGCCATCCTGTTCCCTTGACCTGCGTGTCTTTTCCTCCCGCCGCTCATCAGTTCTCTCCTCAGACATAATCCATGTATGTGTGTTTACTCTCCAAGGTATGGCTTTTTTTTTTATTGCGACCAATCCGACAAAATCCCACCCCTCATTTCTGTTGACGTAAGCGAACCGTGGCTTGTATTGTAGCTCCTCCAGAATGAATGTTACCTGTCCGTTTTTTTCATTTACAGGACTTTTGTGCTGTTTGTGTTTGCTGTCCTCTTCTTTTTCCCCACCGTCTTGTGTGTAAACTTGTTTGGGAACAATCTCAGGGAGCAAAGGCCGACCTCAAATCAGTGTTAACCTCTTTGTTTTTTCTTTCGACTATGCACGCTACACCAGTTTTGACACTGCCAGATTGATATTGTGCTGAATTAGGCTTTAAAATACGTGTTTTACTTTTACATACACACAAAAAAGTGACTTGTTTAAGATGCTTATTTAAAATGAGTTGAAACAACACAATTCTTACGTTTTTTTGAGGGGGCAACTTTATTGTTTTATGTTCAGTCTACTTAAATTTGTAAAAACGATTAAGTTAACTTAATTCATTTGTGTTGGGACAACATGAAGGAATTGTGTGGTACGCTGCATATTTTACAGTACTTAACCCTTGTGCACTGTTCAAATTAACTACCGATGGTCACACTTTACAATAAGGTTCATTAGTTAATGAAATACAGTTGGTCATTGTTAGTTCATGTTAACTCACGGTGCACTTAACAAGCATGAACTTGGATGTTAATAATGCATTAGTGAATGTTGAGTTATGATTAATAAATGCTGTACAAGTGCTGTTCATGTTAGTAAATGCATTAACTAATGAACCTTATTGTAAAGTGTTACCCTACCGTTTTGTTATGTTAAGGATGAAAGCATCCACTGAGTTAAACTGCTGTAAAAATGCATCAGATCAATATTTTTTTCAATTTTTTATTGCATAAATATGTTAATCAACCCTTAGTCCCGATCAAAACTACTAAATTGCTTTAAAAAATTACAGGATTTTAACTCTTTAATTGCAAGTTCATAAATGAAGTCACTCATTTGGTGAAAAAACACACAAAATTAGGTATTTTCAATCTAAAAAGTAATTGTGGACTTGATTTTTTTTCTTGAATGTCTTGAACATGTCTTGTCTTGAACATGTGAACGATTCATACCAATATTGGCTTTGATGCATTGTTAGATTTTCACATTTTTTCCTTAATGTACTGTTGGTGGCTGTTTTTGCTCCACTGACTTCCATTATAGCCACATTTGATGGTGCATAAATACACAGTCTTTGTTTTTGTTTACTCCATGTAGTTCTGAGATGCATATTTGGATTTTCTCACACACATCATGGTAAAGATCACTCTCACACACACTCACAGACACACATACACACACACACACACACTCTAATTTGCTGTTATACTCTATTATAGAGGGCAACGCGGTGGCGCAGTGGGTAGCACGTTCGCCTCACAGCAAGAAGGTCGCTGATTAGAACCTCAACTGGGTCAGTTGGCGTTTCTGTGTGGAGTTTGCATGTTCTCCCCGTGTTGGCGTGGGTTTCCTCCGGGTGCTCCGGTTTCCCCCACAGTCCAAAAACATGTGGTACATGTGAATTGGGTATGCTAAAATTGAACGTAGTGTATGAGTCTGTGTGTCAATGAGTGTGAATGTTTCCCAGTGATGGGTTGCGGCTGGAAGGGCACCCGCTGCGCAAAACATATGCTGGATAAGTTGGAGGTTCATTCCGATGTGGCGACCCCAGGTAATAAAGGGACTAAGCCAAAAAGAAAATGAATGAATGAATGAATGAATGAATGACTCCATATAAAATCAAGAAACTAAGGCTGCGTCCGAAAGCTCATACTTCCATACTATACAGTACGCTAAAATCAGTATAGTAGTGTAGTTCTGAGATAATCATGCATTTTTGATTGTTGGTGGTTTGCCCTGTTGGGAAGAGGTCAAATGTGTAATTTTTACTGTTGATCATCAGTTGGCAGCCTTAACCCTTTAGATAGGCCTGTGCAAAAAAAAAGCTTAGGCTGAGTAGGCACTGCATTTGAATTAAAACGTACTACTCTGCCGCTAGAAAAGTACATCCTATACAGTATGAATTGGAGAAGTATGAATGGAGTTCGGACATCCGACAATTTGTCATGGTCACGTGACCTACCTGCGTCAGTTACATTGCTTCACTCCCATTAATGAATTCTCTTGCGGGGCATCATGGGATAGCGCAGTGTGCATTGGATGCACCAGAATCTCGCCGAAAGTAGTAAGTCGTCCAGGTACTTCTCGCATACTATGAATTCGGACATACTACTCGGCTCGCATACTGGTTTTAGCGTACTGTATAGTATGGAAGTATGCTGGGAAACATCCACACTCATGTACACACACACTCATGGTCAATTTTAGCATACCCAATTCACCTGTACCACATGTTTTTGGACTGTGGGGGAAACCGGAGCACCCGGAGGAAACCCACACCAACACAGGGAGAACATGCAAACTCCACACAGAAACGAGGTTCGAATTAGCGACCTTCTTGCTGTGAGGCGAACGTGCTACCCACTGCGCCACCGCATTGCCCTCTATATGGAGTATAACAGCAAATTAGAGTGTGTGTATGTATGTGTGTCTGTGAGTGTGTGTGAGAGTGATCTTTACCATGATGTGTGTGAGAACCCAAATATGCATCTCAGAACTACATGGAGTAAACAAAAACAAAGACTGTGTACTTATGCACCATCGAATGTGGCTATAATGGAAGTCAGTGGAGCAAAAACAGCCACCAACAGTAAATTAGGGAGAAATAAATTAATATGAATTAAAAACAATGCATAAAAGGCAATGCCTTTACACATGTTCAAGACTGAATGGTAAAAAAAATCCAGTCCACAATTACTTTTTAGATAGAAAATTTGTCATTTTGTGTGTTTTTTCACCAAATCAGTGACATCATTTATGAATTTGGCAATTAAAGAGTTAAAATCCTGTAAGTGTCTAAGCAATTTAGTAGTTTTGATCAGGACTGAGGTTGATTAACAGATTTATGCAAAACAAATAAAAGTAAAAATAATCTGGTGCATTTTTACAGCAGTTTAATTCAGTGGATGTTTTCATCCCGAACATTACAAAAAGGTAGTAAAATTGCCCAGAGTGCATCACTGAGTTAAAAAAATTAAAAAACCAAAGCATTTTCTCAAAATAAGATTTGTCAGCAAAAATCATTCTGCTATCGGAAACACAGAAAAGGTTGTTGTCAAATTAAGACGCGCACATAAGGGTTAAATGACTATTGCTGCTTGTTCAAGCTACTTATTTAAATTGAGTTGAAACAACACAATTCTTACGTTTTTTTGGGGGTGGACAACTTCATTCTTTTACGTTCGATCCACTTAAATTTGTAAAAATGATTAAGTTAACTTAATCGATTGATGAAGAAGTTGTGTGGAACCCAGAATTGTTTACAGTGTTTAATGCATGGGATTGCACATTGCTAGTCCATCGTCTAACTCTGCTTCTTGCCTCTTGACCTTTTTCCCCACCCAGTTTTTATTTGCCCCGGGACTCTGAAAGCAGTAGGAGATCCGACCCTTGAGTTTGAAGCCGAACAGCAGTCTGGAGCTTGGTGCAAAGACCCCCTGCAGGCCGGGGATAAGATCTACTTCATGCCTTGGACTCCGTACCGTACTGACACTCTGATTGAGTACGCATCACTGGACGATCTACGAAGTGGTCGACAAACGACCACATACAAGCTTCCACACCGTGTTGACGGAACCGGTTTTGTAGCCTACGACGGCGCCATCTTTTTCAACAAGGAGCGCACTCGAAATATAGTCAAGTTTGACTTGAGAACTCGAATAAAGAGCGGGGAGGCTATAGTGGCCAGCGCCAATTACCACGACACCTCCCCGTATCGTTGGGGCGGCAAAACAGACATCGATTTAGCAGTCGATGAACGAGGACTATGGGTGATCTATGCTACCGAGCAGAATAATGGACGTATCGTTCTCAGCCAACTCAATCCATATACTTTACGTTTTGAAGCCACGTGGGAAACCGTCTATGATAAGCGCTCCGCCTCCAATGCGTTCATGGTGTGTGGCGTACTGCATGTGGTGCGCTCAACCTACGAGGAAAATGAAAGCGAGGCCAGTAAGAGCCAAATTGACTATGTGTACAACACCAAACTGGGGCAAGGGGAGTATGTCAATATACTTTTCCCGAACAAGTATCAGTACATCGCCGCTGTGGATTACAACCCGAGGGATAACCAGCTGTATGTGTGGAATAACTTTTACATTCTTCGATACAATCTGGAGTTCGGACCACCGGATCCAGACGAAGGTAAGATCGCTCTCTCTGTTTGGCTTTTGTGAAGTGGTCTGATTTTTTTTTGTTATCTCTACATACAGTAGACGCAGGCTGTTATGAAAGACTTGGTTTTAATTCAGAGTATTGATAGTTTTCAGTCATGTGACCTGTGCGGAGATATGGCGAGCAAAATAATAATTAGCCGTAATGGTGGCTATAGTGGGATTGCACTTGACCTGCAAATTAGAATAGAAACTTTATTAATAGTTATAACGCAATGACAGTTATAGGTATTATAGATTGTTATGGGTCAATGATGGCAATGCATTGGGCAACAATCAGTTATAGTAATATAAGGCCCTGTCCACACCAACATGGGTATTTTGAAAACCGCACTTTTTTCGATGTGGTTTTGCTGTTTGTCCACACAAAAATGGAGTATTGGATGACTGAAACCGAAACTTTCTGAAAACTTCAGCCAGGGGGAACTGGACACTACAAGTGTACTGGATTTTTCGTCTCATGATGTCAGCATAAGCGCTGTTTCCTTTGCGTTTCTGATTGTCCAAAACCAATCACGGAAACAAATTTCACACATTTCCAGCAAATGTATTGCTTATTCTGCACTGTTCAACTATTGGACGGTCTCAAAAATAATACACTTACAAAATATAATTCATACATCCACAGCACAAATCCAACTTGTCAGTTGAAAACATGATTTTTGAATACACAAATCCAATTCAGAAATTCAAAACACGATTTGTAAACACACAAATCCAATTCGTCAATTCAAAACATGATTTATGAATACACAAATTCAATTCTTTAATTCAAAACACGATTCATAAATGCACAAATCCAATTTGTAAGTTTAAAACACGAATCGTAAATACACACATCCAATTCGTTAATTCAAAACATGATTCTTAAATACACAAATCCAATCCGTTAATTCAAAACGCGAATCATAAATGCACAAATCCAATTTGTAAGTTTAAAACACGATTCGTAAATACACAAATCCAATTCGTTAATTTAAAACACGATTCAAAAATGCACAAATCTAATTCTTAAGTTCAAAACACAATTCATAAATACACAAATCCAATTCGTTAAATCAAAACACGATTCGTAAATACACAAATCCAATTTGTTAAATCAAAACATGATTCGTAAATACACAAATCCAGTCTGTTCAATTCAAAACACGATTCATAAATACACATCCAATTCGTAAGTTTAAAACACGATTCGCACATACACATCGAATTTGTTAATTCACAACACAATTCGTAAATACACAAATCCAATTTGATCAAAACACGATTCGTAAATACACAAATCTAATTCATCAATTCAATACACGATTCATAAATACAGAAATCCAAATTATTTGGCGAAAATATTTATGACTTCTACTTGTGAATTTATGAATTGTGTTTTGAATTCGCCAATTGGATTTTGTAAATGTGTATTGTGCTGTGCGTGTATGAATTTTTTTCATAAATGTATTATTTTTAAGACTGATCTGGCTCCATATATTCCGCCTCTCATATTTGCATTGACACCCGGTTTGGTGTGAACCCAGCATAAAAAATGCCTGCCCTGAACATGCATCACAGTGCGTTTTTGTGTGGATGAAGATTAAGAAAAAAATGAAAGCAGAGAAACTGTATATAAATACCCATGTATGTGTGGACATGGCCTTAGTGTGCAATGGGGGACAGTACCCTAGAGAGAGTCCTCTAAACTAAAACGGCTGTGTATTATTTAAATCATTGTCAATCATGTGATTGTCGCAGGCCGATTGAGGCAAGTAAAGGACTCGATGAGTAGACTCGAGTGGCTGATGAGTTTTTGCAATCCAGTTCTGTTATATTACTGCTGTAACCCTGCAGACCTGACCACTCATCTCCACTGCCGCTCACACCAGGGGAAATTCACAATTGCTGTTTCTCAAAAGCATGTCATATATGAGATGACCCTACTTAAGTAATGTGAAGCTATTGGTTTTTTGGTTATTGTCCTAGAGAATGGGGACTTTTAGTCAATTAAGACACTCCCAATATATAACATTTGGTGTATATTGAATTCGAATGTGGGTGGCACAGTGGTTAGCACTGTCACCTCACAGCAAGAAGGTTGCTGGTTCGAGCCTCAGCTAAGTCAGTCAGCATTTTTGTGTGGAGTTTGCATGTTCTCCCCATGTTGGCGTGGGTTTCCTCCGGGTGCTCCGGTTTCCCCCACAGTCCAAACACAGGCACTATTAGTCAATTGGGTGTGGTGTTATGAGTGTGTGTGTGAATGTGAGAGTGTGTATGGGTGTTTCCCAATACTAGGTTGCGGCTGGAAGGGTATCCACTGCGTAAAACATATGCCAGAATAGTTGGCGGTTCATTCCGCTGTGACGACCCTTGATAAATAAGGGACTAAGCCGAAGGAAAATGAATGAACTTGAATGATATACAACAAATGTATCAATTACAGTGAACTGACTCCATTATTAATGTAAATGAATGCAAATTAATGCTTAAATGTAAACATTTGATTGTTGCTAACCGCTGTTTCACCTAATGTTCACATTTTAAACCACTAACAGAGTTGACATTTTCCACCGTTTTGTGCCTCAGCTCAAGATGCTAACCTCAAAGCAGAAAAATTTGATGCATATTGGTTTTAAAAAATTGAAGTGAATATCATAGTAAGGCAGTTGACAGAAATAATCTGCTATTGGTGAATCCTATTCCACATTGTTTACAAATCAATGAGAGGAGAATAAAGACAAGCGTCAATGCCTTCCATCAGGGGCGGACTGGGAAAGCATTTTCAAAAGTAACTGTCAGTCAGGTCACATCTGATGCGATCTGGAAATCTAGAATGCGCGGCAGGCCAGAATCACGGTGGCAGACCAGAATGACTGTCAGGCCATCGGGAAATGTCCCAGTGCTCTTGCCTTCCATAAATTCCCACCACAGAAATTGACATGCAAGAAGTTACATGCTTTTCTATCAGCGCTTTACAACTTTTTTTTATGTAACAGAGTTGACCAGACGGTGGAGACAGACACAAAATAGAGTTTTTATTAGTGAAACTGCTAATTATGCAGACAGGTTATTTATTTAACCTAAAAGAGTAAACACATGTCATTTTTTCATGGCAATTAAAGCTGAATGTATGATTCAGGTTTCGCTATTTTGCTGAAAACTTAATTTTTTGTCATGGCTAGGTTGACATTTGCATGGAATTGCTCATATACAGTTTAATCTAAACTCATAATAACTCAGCACCTTTAACCTTTATTTTACATCTACAGAACCATGAGAAAATATTGATTTTAAGGAATGAAAGTGATTCTCATTTTAGCCAGAATCGTGCATCCCTAGTCAGATAAATATGAGTCTATCTCCTGAAGTTTTATCATTTTATTTTCACCAAGGGTCATTTGGAACATTAAAGCAGAGACTTTACTTGCATTTAATAAGCTTTCTATGTATATAAAGTGACTTTAATGCATTCATCTCCTCCGTCTCATGACCCCATACATCATTACTGAAGAAAAGCTCAGTCTTCTGCAAGCATTAGATCTGATTGCGAGCCATTAAAACAACACTCGTCCGTCAGCAAGAGGAGAAAAATGACCGAAATAAATCTTTGACTCTCCGTCAATACACGTTGTATGCAAGGCTACATTTTATGCATGGACACAAAGAAGGCCAATGTGACGATGTTTTTTTATATTTATTCTCAAATACTAGTAACTATAACTAAATGTTTATTTTTTTAATTATGATTTTTTTTATGTAGGGTGGCACGGTGGCTCAGGGGTTAGCACTGTCGCCTCACAGCAACAAGTTCGCTGATTTGAGTCCCAGCTGGGCCAGTTGGCATTTCTGTGTGGAGTTTGCATATTCTTTCCGTGTTGGCGTGGGTTTCCTCCGGGTGCTCCGGTTTCCCGGTAAAGTCTAGATCGGATATGCGTCCAGCCGAAAGTGCGATATGCACATTAATATAGCTGCATTTTTTAATGACACTGTATAATAATAATTCATATTTTACAGTACTATGACGGTTGGGTTTAGGGTTGGGGTGGGAGGTAGGCATTAAAAAAGACAATTTATTGGGTAATTTAATAGATAACATAAATAATACTCGCTACATCTACTGTTTTTAGGTTACTGTCATGGTTGGGTTTAGGGTTGGGGTGGGGGTAGACACAAATAAAATACAATAAATGGGAAATTTAATAAATAATATAAATAATAATAAATAATATAAATAATTCTCATTAACTTCCGGCCGCAAACGTATCTGTTCTAGCAACAACCCGGTCTCCCCCACAGTCCAAACACATGCGCTATAGTATGAGTGTATGAGTGTGTGTGTGAATGAATGTGTATAGGTGTTTCCCAGTACTTGAGTGCAGCTGGAAGGGCACCTGCTGCATAAAACATATGCTGGATAAGTTGGCGGTTTATTCCACTGTGGCAACCCCAGAATAATAAAGGGACTAAGCCTAAGGAAAATGAGAGAATTTTCATTTGTTTATTTTGCTGGATTATATCTGCAAAATACTCTTTGTATAATAATTTATTTAATTTAGTGTCTACTTTATTCAGCCTGAACGTAAGAAAAATACTAAATGTTTCTTTTAAAAAGTAGTGCATTAGTTACTTTTTTATTTTATAAAGATGTAATTTAGTTAATAACACAGTAACTACAACTCAAAATCAGAAGAAGTTGAAGAGAAAGAAAGCAATGATTTCCAAATTTACTTTGACTTGTATTTCATTGCAGATAATACAGAAAGCATTATTTATTTAATTTGTTCCTCATGATTTATTTATATATATATTTTTAAAACATTTAAGAACTGAAGACACCAAGCGCTGAAGTGTTTCAGGTGTTATTTTGTCTCATTCTTCCTGCGAGCAAGTCTTAAGGTTGGCAACAGTACGGGGTCTTCGTTGTATCATATTGTGCTTCAAAATGCACCAGACATTCTCAATTGGAAACAGGTCGGGACTGCAGACAGGCCAGTCCAGTACCTGTATCCTTTTCCTCCACAGCCAGGACTTTGTAATGTGTTCAGCATGTGGTTTTGCATTGTCTTGTTGAAATATGCATGGGCGTCCCTGGAAAAGAAGAGACAGCATATTGTGCTCCAAAATCTTTGTGTACCTGTCAGCATTAATGGTGCATCACAGAAGTGCAAGTTAACTTTGCCAAGGGCACTGACACAATCCCATATCACAACAGACCCTGGCTTTAGGATTTGTTGCTGGTAACAGTCTGTATGATCCTTTTCTTCTTTGGCACACAGCGTCCATTTCTCACAAAAAAAAAAAACCTGAAATACTGATTCATCTGGCTACAGTACACGTTTACACTGTGTGATGGTCACGATAAACTGCTCCTGTCACAACTTATTTCGGGATGTGTTGCAGGTCTGAAAGACAGGAAAGGATGTATGTTTACGAATGAAATGAAGTTGACCAAACAAAACAACAATTATTTTATGTTCATATTGCCTGCAATGAAATACAAGTAAACCTTTTTGCTTTTTTTATTTGCGTTTTCCATACTGTCCCAAATGTTTTTGATTTGGGGTTGTATTTGTGAGAAGTAAAGTAACTATAACTAACTACTTTTTTAAAGTAACATGCCTAACACTTGGAAAGAGTGAGATGTTGTTATTAAAATGTGTTATCAGCACGTATTCACACACATTTTCAATGCAATGACGATTTATTTATTTAATTTTATTTAGCTATAGCTAAAAGCTGAGTTCAACCATCAGCAGAAGACTCTTTGTGTGCTCAAAATATCTCACTGTGTGACACAAAATAATGCCATAAAAAGTCCCTGCTGTGTTCTTGTTTTCATCCGGCCGGGTTGTTTCTGTCTGTGTTTTTATCGCCTGTCCTCCAAAGGTCGACTTCTGAATTTCCTTGAAGCCACAATTAAGTCAGACAGAGCCGTTTTTAATTGGCCCAGCGTGTTGGACGGAGAAAATGTGCGTTTGAGCCTATTTTCACTGCGCATGTAAATGTAATTAACAGCTGAATTATCATAATTGCCATTAGTGGGTGATCAGGGCAGCGCTGCAAATTCGGGACGGTTGCAAATTGCCAGTTAGAAGCTTAATTATTATTATCCTCTTCTGATCTCTGAATCTCAGATCTTTCCCAGTGCTGTTTTAGAGTTAAACATGAAATTAATTCTAAATTTGAGAAGATATGTAAAAAAAAAGGTTAAAATGGTTGTTCTTTTCTCTATATTTCATCATACCAGGATTCATGTGTGCTGGAAATCCTTGACGATGCCTGAATTTTAGAGTAGTGGTTTCAAGGTTTCAAAAGTTCTCCGAGTTTGGATAAAGTGCTTAAACTGCTTAAAATTATTTTTATTTTTAATCAATTTGCAACAATTTCAAAAACTCATATTTTCACATTGTCATTATGGAGGGGATTGTGTGAAGAATGTTGAGGAAATCAATTAATTTAATCCATTTTGGATTAAGGCTGTAACAAAAAAAAGTGGGAAAATTGAAGCGCTATCAATACTTTCCAGATTCACTGTACATTTACTGAGAAATGGATAAAGATATTCATTTTTAAAATGCTCATTTACTGTATGAAAATATGTAACTTGTAAAGTGTTGGAAAAATGTACCTGGAAAGGGCGTGAAATGTGCTTAAATTTGACTTTGCAGACACTGTAAGCCATAATAAACCTATGATATTAATTAAAATCTTCAGATTTTGGGTCGGATTTCACAGGAAATTCCAGACTCACGTCACTCGTTCTTTCATGGTTACATCATGTCTTAAGCATTGGTATTTCTGCGGCATTAAGTGTGTGTTGTTTTACCTTATTTCTTATGTGAACTGTGTTGTGGAGAATATAAACTAGTTTGTGAGTAAGCAATTAGCATAGTTCAGAACAGCAACAGTAGTGTTGATCTCTGGGAATTCACCCAATGTCAAAATAAACTACATTTGAGAGACTCTGAAATTAAAAAGGGAAAATCAAATATGATTCTTGCAAAGCCTGCCAAAAATTTTGGCACCATGGTGTGTGTGTTTTTTTACTT
>CAIGQZ010032741.1:10261020-10275002 GCA_903798205.1 Danio tinwini | reverse complement strand
GTAAAAATGCAAGTACAGCATTTAATACAGTTTATCAGTTCAGTTGGTGATTATATGTACATTCAAACATCCTACATGAAGAAATACTATAGTAACGTGTAGTAAATATAGTGTTTTTGAACCAGATTATAGTTTAACATGTTGTGGTGATTCTATAGTTGCCATGGTAACACAACAATTATAGTAATGTAAACAAATGAATAGTTTTCGACAACTATTGGGTGAATTATACTACAATACACCACAGTTTACTGTAGTAAATTCAAATAGGCTACAGTATTTGATAGTGTCTATTAGTTCAATTAATGATTATATACGCATCCTACATTAATAAATACTATAGTAAATTCAGTGTTTTTAAAGCATATTATAGTTAAGTATTTGATTTCGTATGTTGTGGTGATTCTATAGTTGCTATGGTTACACAACAACTATAGTAATGTAAACAAATGGCTGTAGTTTCCGACCACTATATTCACCTTATTCTCCGCGTACGAGCGGGCACAGACATTTGAATCATTTTGGCTCGAGACTTCCGGTCTCATTCACTTCCATTCATTTTTAGACGTTTAAAAACGCTCGTTTTGCTGCTTGATGTTGCAAACTGATATTTTCTTATTATATTATTCTATTTTGTCCGTATAATCATGCAAACACTTGTTTGTAGAGTGAGTAGTTTGACCGTTTTCAGCCGTTTATTATTCCTAGTCATTTCTCCCATAGGCAACTGAATCGGAAGTTCTAAAACAATCGCAAAAACAAGCGCACTTCCGCGTTGAAGAATAAGGTCAATAGGATGTATTATATAACAATACAGCACAGTTTACTGTAGTAAAAAATGCAAGTACAGCATTTAATACAGTTTATCAGTTCAGTTGGTGATTTATATGTACATTCAAACATCCTACATGAAGAAATACTATAGTAACGTGTAGTAAATATAGTGTTTTTGAACCAGATTACGGTTTAATATGTTGTGGTGATTCTATAGTTGCCATGGTAACACGACAATTATAGTAATGTAAACAAATGACTAGTTTTCGACAACTATACACTCTCAGAAATAAAGGTACGCCAGCTGTCACTGGGGTGGTACCTTTTGAAAAGGTACAAATTTGTACTTAAAGGGTCCATATCGGTACCTCAAAAGTATTAGTACCTAAAAATTTTAAGAGGAACATTTTTGTACTTTTTAGGTACTAATATGTACCCTTGAGGTATTAATATGGACCTTGTAGGTACAAATTTGTACCTTTTAAAAAGGTACCAACCCAGTGACAGCTCACGTACCTTTATTTCTGAGAGTGTAGGGTAGCCATGGTACGATAACCGTTTTCAAGGTATACCGTGGTTTGGAAAAGTTAAGGTTTTAAAACCGTCAAAATTTTCTGCTATATCTTTCTCAAGGTATGAGTACGATTTATTGATTTATTGATTTATTGATTGATTGATTGATTTATTTATTTATTTATTTATTTATTTATTTATTTATTTATTTATTTATTTGTTTATTTGTTTATTTATTTATTTTGTCGTTTTTTAGGACAACAGTATCTCCAACAGAAAAAATATCCAAAGATGTCATTTTTAAATTCTAAAGAAATGAGTGTTTTAGAAACTAATGAAGAGAGCAGAAGTTTGCTTGACATGTTTACTGCTCCAAAATATGTTAAATGTTTCTCAAAATAAAATATATTGTGTTCAAAAGGGAAAAAGTTTTTGTTTTTTTACACAGACATTTAATAAGAATATATTTTAGAGCAGTAAATCACAATACCACGAAACCGTGATATTTTTATCCAAGGTTATCATACCGAATCATCATGCCTACTATAGGGTGAATTATACTACAATACACCACAGTTTACTGTAGTAAAATCAAATATGCTACATTATTTAATAGTGTTTATCAGTTCAATTAATGATTATATACGGGTCCTACATGAATAAATACTATAGTAAATTCAGTGTTTTTAAAGCATATTATAGTTAAGTATTTGATTTCGTATGTTGTGGTGATTCTATTGTTGCTATGGTACACAACAACTATAATAATGTAAACAAATGGCTGTAGTTTTCGACAACTATATAAAGGATGATTTAGATAACAATACAGCACAGTTTACTGTAGTAAAAATGCAAGTACAGCATTTAATACAGTTTATCAGTTCAGTTGGTGATTATATGTACATTCAAACATCCTACATGAAGAAATACTATAGTAAATATAGTGTTTTTGATGCATATTATGGTAAAGTACTTGAATTTGTATGTTGTGGTGATTCTATAGTTGCTATGGTAACACAATAACTATCGTAATGTTAACAAATAACTAGCTTTCGACAACTATGTAGGGTGAATTATATTACAATACACCACAGTTTACTGTAGTAAAAAATAAAGTATGCAACAGTATTTTATACAGTTTATTAGTTCAGTTGTTGATTATATACACATCCAAACATCCTACATAAATAAGTACTATAGTAATGTGTAGTAAATACAGTGTTTTTGATCTATAATATAGTTTAATATGTTGTGGTGATTCTATAGTTGCCATGGTAACACGACAATTATAGTAATGTAAAGAAATACGTGTAGTTTTCAAACCATTATGAGCTTGTTCTTTTGAACACAAAATAAGATACTTTGAAGAATGCTCGAAACCTGTAACCATTGACTTCCATCGTATTTGTTTTTCTACTATGCAAGTCAATGGTTAAAGGTGTTCAGTTTCCTTCAGAATATTGTATTTTGTAGAGTTTTTGTCTTTTTTCTAATCCAAATATCTCAAAACTCTTAAATTAAGAAGCATTTTCTAGGCAAGCAAAAAATATTGTCGTCATTTCAGAAATAATAAGTCAAAATGAAGTGAGTTTTTTTCTTAAAACAAGCAAAATAATCTTGTTTGTTCACCCATTGGTGGATTATTTTGCTTGTTTTAAGAAAAAACTCATTATCTTCAGCCCCAAAGTCACTTTACAGCTGGAGATGTGAGGGAAGTCGACACTCGTGCAGCAGGAACAGAAATTCAGTCATTTAATCAATAGCGAAGCTGAAATGCGACCGCTGAATTTTCCTTTGAGGACTCTTGAATTGATGACCGTCTCCAGAGAAACAATTGAAAACGCTATCGAGTGCAAGTGCCTCAAATGATGCAGGAAAAAACTGTTTTATAAACCATTTACCAACATGAATGTTCTCTCAACAAAACATTTACCAGTAGTATAATCACTTCTGCATGGTTTTGTGTTTTCATTTCTGTAAATTATTACACTTAAAAAAGAAAAATGCCATAAAATGTATGGTGAAAAACTAGCCTCTGGTTGCCAGAAATCTACCATTAAAAATGCAGTAGAAATGTTCAGTGGTTACAGAACAGTATACATTATATAACTTTAAAAATAAGGTAAAAAAAAATGGCAGGTTAATTAACATTAATAAGCACTAATGTCAAATTGAAAAGACAATGCCACAAATACATAGCCGGTCTACTTGAAACAACAGTAAAGGCCAATTGGCTTCATATAGCAGAACATTTTTATAGTCTTTAGGAGAAACCCTTCCCATAAAAATAAAGGAAATAAATGGGTAACACTTTATAATATAATATAGCACTATAAATCATTTATTAAGCATTAGCAAATAGTTAATTCATCATTTGTGTAGCATTAAGTCAACATTATCTGACATTAGTAAACAGTTTTTCATGTGGATCTATCTCTTGGATGGTAATGATCAGTATATTGATTAATTAGGGAGCCTTTATTTTAACTCTATTACTATAGGGTTTTTATGACATAAAATAAAATATATTGTAAGCAGTAACACAGCTTTTATTGGTCTATTTTTGTTCTGTGTCATTGCCACACTGACTGCACCAGCACACACTTATCTTAAGTTGTGTTTTTATAACACAGCCAGCATGTTAAATATGGAGTCAGATCAGTCTCAAAAATAATACATTCACGAAATAAAGTTCCTACATGCACTGCACAATTCACTTTTACAAAATCCAATTCATAAATTCAAATCACAATAGAGTGGAGGAACTATGACGTCACCTTGTAGGCCAATCGGCAGCTAGCATAAAACTGGTTCCCTCGATAAAATCCCTATAGTATTTTCTTGTGGAGGCCATTTGAGTACAGTGAACTCTTTGTCATGTTCAAGAAACCAGTCTGAGATGATTTGCGCTTTATGACATGGTGCGTTATCCTGCTGGAAGTAGCCATCAGAAGATGGAGACACTGTGGTCATAAAGGGATGGACATGGTCAGCAACAATACTCAGGCTGTGGCGTTGACATGATGCTCAATTAGTACTGATGGAAAAATATCCCCCACACCATTACACCACCACCACAAGCCTTTCATGTTGTTGATGTCAAATTCTGACCCGACGATCCGAATGTGTCAGCAGAAATGGAGACTCATCAGACCAGGCAACGTTTCTCCAATCTTCTATTGTCCAGTTTTGGTGAGTCTGTGTGAATTGTAGCTTCAGTTTCCTGTTCTTAGCTGACAGGAGTGGCACCCGGTGTGGTCTTCTGCTGCTGTAGCTCATCCGCCTCAAGGTTGGACGTGTTGTGTGTTCAGACCTTGGTTGTAATGAGTGCTTATTTGAGTTACTGTTGCCTTTCTATCAGCTGGAACCAGTCTGGCCATTCTCCACTGGCATCAACAAGGCATCTAAACTGCCGCTCAATGGATATTTTCCCCTTTTCTGACCATTCTTTGTTATCCCTAGAGATGGTTGTGCGTGAAAATCCCAGTAGATCAGCAGTTTCTGAAATACTCAGATCAGCCCGTCAGGCACCAACAACCATGCCACATTAAAAGTCATTTAAATCCCCCTTCTCCCTCATTCTAATGCTTGCTTTGAACTGCAGCAGATCGTCTTGACCATTTCTAAATGCCTAAATGCATTGAGTTGCTGCCATGTGATTGGCTGATTAGAAATTTGCGTTAACAAGCAGTTAGACAGGTGTGCCTAATAAAGTGGCCGGTGAGTGTATTTTGTATATGTGTTAGTTCTGAGACTGATCTGACTCCATGGTTACAAACCAGCTTCCAAGTGATAGCCAACAACCGGAGAAAACTTTTTAGACAAAAACTACATTTGCACTTGGCAAAATGTCCATGCTTGCTTGCCTGAAAGAAACAAGTTGATGCCATTTTTTCCTCCTTTTCTTCAGGTTTTAGTCTGTCATGGCTCCAGTGCACTAATAAGCAAGAGCCGGCGTCAGTTATGTGACAGATTTGTTTAGCCGTCTTGCCACTTTTCCTCTTGAAATCCCAATTTCAGCGCAGACCATTGAGGATTGCTCTTCAGTGCAAAACCGCTGTTATTCTTAATCGCTGAGTGGTCTCGTCCTTTGCATTCTGCTTTTTTCTCTCCACACTTTCTTAGTGACACCGACTGAAATGACAGCTAATCGAGGCTACTTTTGCTGAGAGCTCTGATGGACAATGGCTTGTGAATCCTCCTGCTGGCAGGCGGTGAAATTACCTGGCATAATAAAAAGAAAATTGTAGAGGCACAAGCCTGGAGATGTCAAACAGCACGCAACGGACACTGACAAGACGTTTTTACCTCGATTTATTTTCCCTCGCTCAGTCGCTCTGTTTTTTTTTTTCATTTCAGTGAAGAACTACAGTACATATACAGTTGAAGTCAGAATTATTAGCCTGTATATTTCTGTTTAACGAAGAGAAGATTAGTTTTCAACACATTTCTAATCATAATAGTTTTAACAACTCATTTCTAATAATTTCTTTTCTCTTTGTCATGATGACAGCACATAATATTAGACTAGATATTCTTCAAGACACTAGTATTCAGCTTAAAGTGACATTTAAAGGCTTAACTAGGGTAATTAGGGTAAAGTTAGGGTAATTAGACAAGTCATTGTGTAACAGTGGTTTGTTCTGGAGACAATCCAAAACAAATATTGCTTAAGGGGGCTAATAATATTGACCTTAAAATGGGTTTAAAACAATTAAGAACTGCTTTTATTCTAGCCGAAATAAAACAAATAAGACTTTCTCCAGAAGAAAAAATATTATAGGAAATACTGTGAGAAATTCCTGAATCTGTTCAACATCATTTGGGAAATATTTGGAAAAGAAATTCATAGGAGGGTGAATTATTTTGACCTCAACATATATAAGTGGACATAAGGTGAACTCAGTCACCACAAGGCAGCCGAGAGCTTTAGGAATTCAGTGTGGTGTTTTATATAGAAATGCTCTTTTTATTCGAGGTACTTTGGCTTTTCTTTAAGCTCAAATCATTCTGGATGTTTCTCTCTGTCCTCTGGCATCAACAGAGCAGGTTTGCCAACAGAATTACTGATCACTTGATTTTTTTTTTTGTTGCTTTCAGACCGTTCTCTGTAAGCCCTAGAAAGGGTGGAAATTCCAGTAGATTAGCAGGAATGCTCAGACCGCCCGTCTGACAACAACAAAACAAAGCTGTATTTGGAGTTGTTTAAATCACCCTTTTTTTCCACCATAATTTTGATGGTCAGTTTAAACTTTAGCAAATCACTATTGCACTCTTATGAAATGCTGGGTTATTTAATGGCTCATTTCCACTGACTGGTACAGTACAGTACAGTTACGAACCGAACTGTACCCCTTTTTCAGCACCCTTTCGAAAGGGTACCAAACACAAGAAAGGGTACCAAAAGGCGCAGCTGAACGCTATTGGTTTACAGAGATACGTCATGAGCTCACGCAACAAGCCAGAATGGAAACAAAGAAGCCGCCATGTTTTCATACACAGCCGAGAGACTATATATACATATAATAACGAGCCCTGGTCGACTCGGGCTCAAACGAACCTTGTCGTCGTCTTGATGAACAGCCACAAATCCAAAAAGAAGAGCAGATTTTACCCTGTGCCCTGTAGTTTTTTACGAGCCAGTCTGAAGCGCGAACAGTTTCACTTTCTTGCGCTCGCTGCGCGTCTATATTTGAAATAACAAACGTCTTGAGCTGATGATAATAACGTGCTCTTGATTATTGACGTGCTTTTGAAACCTGATCCTGTCAGAAACTGACAAACACAAGAGTGACGCGCCAAAAAACAAAAGGAGAAGCCAGAAAAAAAAGAGCACATTATTATTACAGCAAAGGTGAACAAACTTCCATGTTGAACTATTATCATCACCTTTTGGACTATTATGAACTCGGAGTGATGGAGTTACTTTCTAACAAGAGGCTAAACATGCTGCTGAAGATTACAGACACATTTAATCAGGAGAGGTCTGACTGTGGGCTCTATTTCCTGTTGTTTTGAACCTAAAAAAGGACTAAATGTCTGCTGTGTGTAGTTTTTCTGTAAGTGGTAACATATCAGAGACTGTAAGGATCTGTATATGTTCATATATGTTCTGTTATTTATTTATTTTATATAATTGCAGACGTTACAGTAGGATATTTCCCACTATCATTGATCTGCAGTTATAATCAACTCAGGTTCATAGAAAAGTTAGTAATAAACATTTATACACAAGTATTTATGTGTGTAAAGTAGGCATGCGATGATAACTGTTTTCAAAGTATACCGCGGTTTGGAAAAGTCAAGGTTTTCATACCGCCAAAATGTTCTCTAATAACGTTCCTAAAGTATGTGTAAGATTTTTTTATTTACATTTTTTTTAACAACAGCATCTCCAGCAGAAAAGATATCCAAAGATGCCATTTTAAATTGTAAATAAATCTGTGTTTTTGAAACTAATGAAGACAGCAGACGTCAATGATTCATTTTCATTATTTGGCCTGGCACGTTTACTGCTCTAAAATATTATAAATGTTTCTCAAAATAAAATATATTGTGTTCAAAGGAGAAAAAACGTTTGGTTTTTTACACAGACATTTAAGTAGTCACAATACTGTGAAACCGTGATCTTTTTATCCAAGGTTATCATACCGTCAGAATCTTTTACCGGCCCATGCCTAGTGTAAAGCATCTGTTTTGTGATATGTGGTTCAGTTCGGTTCGGTACACCTTTTGACAGTGGAAACTGCCTTAAAAGCATACCATACCAAACCGAACCGTACCACTCAGTGGAAACGAGCCATTAGATTTAAGAATTTAGATATTTGGACTAGAAACAGAGCTGCACAATATATTGTTTCAGCATTGAAATCGCAATGTGTGCAACCGCAATAGCCAAACCGTACCGTAACACTTTTTCGGCAGGGTACCAAACACGAGGATGGGTACCAAAAGGTGGAGCTACACGCGCAGCTGAACGCTGATTGCTGACAGAGTTACAGAGTGACGTCACGATCTTGTGGAGCTAGCCAGAATGAAAACAAAGGAACCGCCATGTTTTAAATACACAGCCGAGACTACTATATGCATATAATAACGAGCCATGGATGACCAATGCTCAAACAATCCTTGTTGTTGTCTTGATGTACAGCCACAAAGCCCAGGAGAACAAAACCCGCTGTGTCCTGTTGTTGTTTTACTAAGCCGTCTAAAAGTGCGAGCGGTTTCCACTTTCTTCAGGGAGCCTGCAATCGCATCTATATTTGATACAACAAACTTCTTGAGCTGATGATAATAACGTGTGTGTGATTACTGAAGTGTCTTTGACATCTGATCCATTCAGAAAAGAAAAGGACAAGCGTGAGAGTGAAGCGTGAAAAAAAGGAGAATAAACCCGACAAAACACAGGAGCAAATAGTTTCAGCAACCTGAATCACGTACAAACTGCCATGTTTATCATCGCCTTATGGACTTTTATGAACTGGGAATGACAGAATTACTCTTTAACAGAGGTCACATGTGCTGCTGAAGATTACAGACACAGATGAGAGGTTAGCTCTGACTGTGGGCTACTGTATATGTTGCGTGCTGTTTTTGAACCCAAATAAGAACTTAATGTCTGCTGTGTGTAGTTTATCTGCCATTAGTAACATATCGGAGACTGTATGTGTTCATATATGTTTATTATTTTATATAATTGCAAATCAAATTATGTTTATAGAAAAGTTAGTAATAAACATTTATACACAATATTTATATGTATAAAGCATCTGTTTTGTGAGAAGTGCTTCTCGTATATGTGAACGACCTGTACAGCTTTACTGTAGACATTTATTCGAGCGAGAATGACGTCGACTGAAACTTTCTGTCGTACACCACGCCCAATAAAAGGGGTACCCTTGGTAGTGGAAACGCAAGCCTGATAAAAGTGACCCGTACCATACCAGTCAGTGGAAACGAGGCTTTAAGGAGTTTTTCCTTAAAACAAACAAAACAATCTGGCAGTGGTCGGCGCAATAGCCTAGTGGTTAGTGCGCTGACATATGGTGCTGTAGCACTTCAGGGCGTCCCGAGTTCGAATCCCGGCTCGAGGACATTTCCCATCCCTACCCCCTCTCTCTCTCTCCCTCCCACTTCACTTCCTGTCTGAAATACTGTCCTATACACTTAATAAAGGCAAAAAGGCCAAAAAAAAAAAAAAAAAAAAAAAAAAAACAATCTGGCAGTGGGGTAAGAGAAATAATCCTATATCAAAGCGAAAACAACATCAGTTTGCTTATTTTGTTATGTGACAATGGACATGCAGATCAAGTGTCTTTTTGTTAGCCTTTCTTTAAGCCAACGTAAACTCGTAGCAAAATGTTTGTAGCATAATCTTCCATCCTCATGCAGTATAAAAGAAGTATTAGCGTGTCTTCAGAAGACTAAACTGCTTAGTTCATGTGGATTTATCTCTTTAGAACAATGCTAATACTCAATATTTTCATTATTAAGGGTACCTTTATTTGAACCCTTTATAGGACACTCATTGGAAAAACACTAGAGGTTATTACTTGAAAGACTTGAAAGACCTAAAATAAATGCCAATGTAAATAAAGTTACCATATACAGTTCTTATAACTTATAAACTATATGCATAACCACTGAACTGAGTCTGGCGAACATCATTTTAAGCAACTCATGTTCTTCAGGAGTATTACCTGAGTATGAGACTGCATCAAATATGAGACTTAGTAGCAGCTTTAGTGCTACTAACCCCATTACCCAGTTTACCTCAAATCTAGTACAAGTACTAAATAAAATGATCTTCACTGGAACACGAGTAAAATATCATTGTTTCGGGAAGGACTAAAACAGGGTTCCTTTTTCTGAGGAGAAACGCACGCATGCACGCACGCACGCACGCACACACACATTAGGAAGTAAGGCTGCATGTCCACCAAAATGTTATAATATGGAGCCAGATCAGTCTCAATAATAATACATTTATAAATTATAATTCATATATCCACGAGACAGTTTACATTTAAAAAATACAATTTATAAATACACAAATGCAATTTGTGAATTAAAAAATGCACATCTAATCTGTCCATTCAAAACATGATTTGTAAATACACAAATTAAATTCATTAATTCAAAACACGATTCATAAATACACAAATCCAATTCATAACTTTTAAAACATGATTTATAAATGCACAAATCCAATTAGTAAATTTAAAACACAATTCAAAAGTATACAAATCCAGTTTAATTTAAAACACGATTCGTAAATACACAAATCCAATTCGTGAATTGAAAACCCGATTTATTAATACACAAATCCAATTCATAAATTCCAAACACGATTCATAAATACACAAATCCAATTTATAAATTTAAAAAGTGATTCGTAAATACACAAATCCAATTCATAAATTCAAAACATGATTCAAAAATACACAAATCTAATTTGTAAATTCAAAACACGATTCAAATATATACAAATCCAATTTGTTAATTCAAAAATACACAAATCCAATTCGTAACTTTTAAAACATGATTTATAAATGCACAAATCCAATTAGTAAATTTAAAATACAATTCGTAAATACACAAATCAAATTCATAAATTCAAAACATGATTCGTAAATACACAAATACAATTCGTAAATTGAAAACCCGATTTATTAATACACAAATCCAATTCGTTAATTCAAAACACGATTCATAAATACACAAATCCAATTCGTAAATTTAAAAAGTGATTCGTAAATACAGAAATCCAATTCGTAAATTCAAAACACGATTCATAAATATACAAATCCAATTCGTAAATTCAAAACACAACTCATAAATATACAAATTCAATTCGTAAATTTAAAAAGTGATTCGTAAATACACAAATCCAATTTGTTAATTCAAAACACTATTCATAAATACTTAAATTCAATTCTGAAATTCTAAAATACACAAATCCAATTTGGAAATTCGAAACTTAATTGGTAAAAAGCAAATCCAATTCATTTTATTGAAAATATTTATGATTTTGTAAATAATGTAAAAATATTTATGATTTTGTAAATGATGTAAAAATATTTATGATTTTGTAAATGATGTAAAAATATTTATGATTTTTACAGCTCCAACAAAAGCTGTTCTCAGTTTTATTGTCACATGTCTCAGAAGAAAAAAAAAAGAAAATCCTTTATACAGCGCTGTTTTATAAGTTCAGCAAATAAATTCATTGTTTTTGCACCTCACAGAAACACAATTATTATTATGAACTTTACCTTTAGCCTTGAGGTGAAGCTGAGAAATATCAGTCTTTATTAATGCATAATGCAAACCGTGAAGTCAAACTTCAAAGAATGAAAACAAGACAAAGCAGAAACAAAGTGAAACAAAACCTTTCAAGACTCTAGACTGTATGAGGAAAGAATTACAAAGCATCTACATGAAAAGCATGGGATGTTTAACATTGTTTAAGGGATAGCTCACCCTAAAATGAATATGCTGTGATCATTTACTCACTTTTTACTTGTTTGAAACATTTATGAGTTTTTTTCTTCTGTTAAACACAAAAGAAGATATTTTGAAGAATGTTGGAAACCTGTATCCATCAACTTCAATGGTATTTTTTCCTACACTGTATTGGCTACATATTTTGTTGGCTTTCTATTTGTTTCAGGTTGTAAATTGCATTGTGGGATGTCGATCTCTGCTCTGTCCACTGTTGTTGAAAAGTCAACTCTACTGTTTAACAAAGTGACTTTTACTGACATTTTAGTTGTTTAAAATAATAATATAATGGAGAAAAAAATCAAATATAGAGAAATGAGTCTGTAAAGTAACAAAAAATGTATTGTCGGTTTATTACAAGGTTGTTGTAGCATAATACAATATATAATAACACCATATAACACCAATTCAGACAATATAGCACTTTAATAAACTATTAAAAATGGTAATAAAAGTCACTTTTTCGATATTTTAAAGGTTAAAAGTTGATGGAAGAAAAATGAAGTCCCATAATGCAATTCAAAAGCAGAACTAAACATGAAAAACATGAATTACAAAATTCGGAAAACTGCTATTTTACTAATAAGTCAGTGGTTCTAACATTCTTCAAATTATCTTCTTTAATGTTCAACAGGAGGAACTCATAAACCACTTGAGGAACAGTAAATAATAATAAATGATCAGTTTTGAGTGACCTATTCCTTTAAATGGCGCTTTTAGCAGCTGATATTAATGGTTATAATGTCAGATTGTTGACATTTAACGCTTATTTTCTTCTTCATAAGCCCTAAACAAAGACTCTCCATCTTCAGTGATAAATGATTTAATTTCAAAATCTTAGCTCAATAACTTTTTTATTGACCCCAATATACTTCCAGCAGGAATGGGAATCACCAGAGTATGGACAATATAATAGTATCATTACGCTTGTGTCACAATGCAATAATATATTGCAATATTCAGGGATATATTGCAATTGATTACCCATTTTACAGCTTCAAATTAAGCCCCAAAGGAAAGCTTCTCATTGTTCTGTCATTTATTTACAGCGTAAAAATTATTAATGTTTAAATGTCAAAAGTGTCACTTATTTTGACTAGTGTTTGTTTTTAATATTAGTATGTTTGCTGTATTATTTGGTTACTGAGCAGCAATAAACAACACTTAAAAATATAAGGAGTTTTCATGTGATTTTCTAAACTAGTCGTGTTTTGAAATTAATAAATGCATAACAATCGTGATAACCGTGATTATTTCTCAGACTATAATCGTACAACCAAAATCTATAATCGTTGCATCCCTAGTAATGGTTAACAAAAGACTACCTGATGCTCAGATTTAACATCAGCTGTTTATCCAGCAGTTCAAAAGCAAGTAGGCTGTTTTGTCTTGCTAACATCCTCCTGATTAACAACCATGTAATACAATAGCTAAAGTTTAGCCAGGGCAATATCATATGCATACAGGCTAATGTAATAGAAAAACGACAGCTGGATAGAGAAAATATTGCCCTCTCGTTTTTGCAGTCATTTGTTCAGAATATGTCATGTTAATTGAAGCTATAAAACATCTCGTATAGGCTAGATGTGGAAGTCAGTGGCTATCAGTGTCCTATATTCTTCAACATATTTTATTATTTTGTTCAACAGAGAAAAAAAAAAAACTTGTAAATGTACTCACCCTCAAGTGGCTCCAAACCTTTGACTCTTTATTTTGTTGAACACTAAAGAATTAAACATTCAAAAATGTATTTTAAAGAAAGCTATTAACTTGAAATCATTGACTTCCAGAGTAGGAAAAACAAACAGCATGAAAGTCAATGGTTACAGGTTTCCTGCTTTCTTCAAAATATGATTTGGTGTGTTCGACAGAAGAAACAAAAGTCAAATAGGTTTGCAAAAAGTAAAAGGAGAGTAAATGGTGACAGAATTATTAGTTTTGAATTAACTATCCTTTTAAGGGTGAGTATATGGTGAATTTAGGATGAAATCTCCTTTAATATATTTGATTTAATAAAGTACAATTAGTATTTAATAAAAAGTGCCCTTTTTTCCACTTGAGCCCCTGCCAATTAAAAGGTCTCTGCATGTCCCTGACCACTGCAATGCCTGTATATGTGACTATCGCAGATGTCCACATTGTGATATCGATGCTTAAACAATATATTGTGCAGTCCTAATATATATATATAT
>CAIGQZ010032741.1:10234815-10247378 GCA_903798205.1 Danio tinwini | reverse complement strand
TTCATTCATTTGTTTATTCATTAAGTTATTATTCTTTCATTCATTTGTTTGTTTGTTCATTCATTTGTTCATTCATGTATTCATTCATTCATTCATTAATCCTTTAATTCATTTATTTGTTTGTCCATTCATTCATTTTATTCATTCATTCAGTTTTTTAGTCGTTTGTTTGATCGTTCATTCATTCATTCGTTTATTCATTCATTTATTTGTTAATTTGTTCATACATTTATTTTTTCTTTCATTTGTTTGCTCATTCATTCATTTGTTCATTCATTCATTTATTTATTTGTTCATTCATTCATTTATTTGTTAATTAGTTTATTCATTCATTCATTCATTTGTTCATTAATTCAATAGTTCTTTCTTTCCTTCATTTGTTTCTTTTGTTCATTCATTAATTTATTTATTAGTTCATTCATTTATTCATTCATTCATCTGTTTATTTATTCATGTATTCGTTAATTTGTTTATTCAGTCTTGTGTTCATTCATTCATTCATTCATTCATTCTTTATTTATAAAGCACATAAAAAACATCCAGGGTTGACCAAAGTGCTGTACATGTAATCACTAAAAAACTAGCATACATTATACTACAAACACCAGAAGAAAAAAATATTATAGGAAATACTGTGAAAAATGTCTTGTTCTGTTAAACATCATTTGGGGAATATCACAGCAAGGCCTATAATTTTGACTTCAGCTGTATTGTTTTGTAATCTTAAACTGAGTGTTTGTTGTGTCTGCTCCTCCAGGAATCGCTCTGTTCCTCTGCTTGACCGGTGGCGTCTGGAACCCGAAAGGTCCCGATCTCAGTAACTGTACGTCACACTGGGTGGCTCAGGTGGCACAGAAGGTCAGATGATACTCAATGTCATTTCAGATCCACTTTTCACAGCACACCGAGTTATTTCACAATACACAGAGCATGGACCGCTATAAGATTCTCACGGTACTGCATGATAACCTTGGATAAAAATATCACTGTATTGTGATTACTGCTCTAAAATATGTTCTTTTAAAATGCCTGTGGATGAAAAAACAACTCCCCCCCCCCCCATTGAACACAACATATGTAACTTTAAGAAACATTTAAAATAATTTGTGTGTATAACGTGTGTTTTCTGGTGAGTTCTCAGATCTGCAATGGTGAGAACGGGTGAATGATTTAAAATCGCTGTTCCTAGAGAAACACAATATTAATAAGAAAACAGTGGGCGTGGCTTGTTTTTTCTACTGCGAGCTGATTGGCTGTAGTAAAGTAGGCGTTTCATTCAGAAAGATGGGGAAAAGTGTTTGGGGAGAGTTATTACAACCTAACAGACTCCTCCTCCTCACCCTTTCGGTTTGATGTCAAAACTACTTGCTGAAGGGGCGTGGTTACATATGTTAGCTCCGCCCAATACCTCAGACAGATCTCAGAATTTAACTGAAAACAAAACTAGCTCAGTGAGCTAACAAAATCAACATGTTTAGTTTTGATTTCATGTGTACTTTAATGTGTGATTTGTGTTGATTTCTCAGATCCGCAGTGGCGAGAACGCAGCGAGCCTGGCCAATGAACTGGCTCACCACACTCAGGGCTCAGTGTTTGCTGGAGACGTCAGCTCCTCTGTGCGTCTGATGGAGCAGCTGGTGGACATTCTGGATGCTCAACTGCAGGAGCTCAAACCGGATCAGAAGGACTCGCCTGGACGCAGCTTCAACAAGGTACACAATCTCCACAGTTTATTAGGAGACTCCCATGTTTAAAGAGGAAAATGCTAACAGTTCTGGTCTGACGGTCTCTTCAGTTGTGTAGTAAATATAATGCCCGGATCATTCCTGCTTTAAAACTTCAGCCTCTGTTTTCACATCTCTGTGCAATTCTATTCTTCAGTCCAGGTTCATTGGAAATACATGCCTCAGGGTAAAATACGTTGCTCCGGGGATGTTTCATTGCACGTTTCTGATAACAAATCCACTAGAGGGTGCTGTTTACATCTTCGCGGATCTAAAATGCATTACTTAGGGTGTGTTTAGTTGTACATTTCAGATACAAATCCTTCTTGTAGACGGCTGGGAGAGGGCGGAGCTTGTGGTACAGATCAGCTAGCGAAACACTGAGATAAACCCTTCGCTAAACCCAACCAATAGTGTTTTCAGAAACAGACGTAAAAGAAAAGTGCACTGCCAGCACATAGTTTATTTTGATTTGACATTGATTTTATTTCTTTTGTGTAAGCCTGCTTCACTAGACTCGATCCCGAGCGCTCTGCAGCACAAACACAACAAAGTGAGCTACAAGAACACGCTGGAAAAATGTCCGTATGAAGATAGATAAGTGACAAAACGTTTTCATTACAAATCATAGGCAGCGTTAAGATGTTTAGTGGTGTTTATTTGGTGTTGTGCAAAGAACTGCACCATAATAACTCTTTATTCGTCAATAATATGTCCCTGTAAATGTCATTAGTGTGAAAAATAACAACAGGTCATGTCGTCATACTGCCCTCTAGTGTTCATTTCACCTACCAACTTCAGTCAAACATGTTTAAGTATGTTTTTTTAACAGTTTCACAAAAATGTGGGCTGAATAATGTCTTTCCAATGAGTCTGTGTTGTAGAAACAATACAAAAAAAAAGTATTATATTGAGACAATGGTATTCATTAACTAACGGTATTTATCTTAGATACAATTGACTAATGTCAACAAGCATGAACAAATACTGTAAGGAATGTATTACTAATAGTTTGTTTATGTTAGTAAATACATTAACATTAACTAATGTACCATTATTTTAAAGTGTTACCAACAAAATGAAAACTGTAATGCTGCCCACTAGTGTTCCTTTTACCTAGACGTTGAATGGATGTTTAACATGTTACCCAGCGCTCACTTTTGGTGATTTACACCCAAGACAGCACCCTCTAGTGGATTTGTCATCTGAAACGTGCAATGAAATGTATCCGGAGCAACGTATTTTACTTCTCACGTCTACTTTCCCACAGTAAAATATAATAAATAAACAAATTAAACATAGATTCACGGTAAGATTGCATTATTTTAAGGTAAGGAGAAAGTTAAATATCGATAAAAGATAAAAAAAAAAAGTTCTGAAGTGTGGATGAGAAATGGGACGCTAGCCTTTATTGTTAGCTGAAGTGTCATTTGTTATTTTAGTCCAGCTCTTACAGCATCATTGCCACCATGGTTTATATAACGACAGCAATTCCCAAGACTCATTCATCATCACTGCTCTCCATCAACACCAAAGAAGATCACACAATTCATCTCCACCACTAGACCTGTTTCCAACCCAGACAAATTTGGACTTAAATGTGAAGCGTCCAAGTGTTTGTTCAATAGAGTGCTGCAGAAAAGACATCAACACAGAAGAAGAATTTACAGCTGACTCCCTTGAGGTTCTCCTGTGGGCTTTGATCAGTTTTATAATGTCAATTAATGAGTAAATTAAGCCCCCTGGGAAACACAACTTGACAATACTGGAGTGATTTGTTCTACAACATTAACTGCACACTCTTATCAAGTTACTTTTACAACACAAAACAGCTTAAAGTGAAATTAAAATAAAGTTTTTTTTTATATGTTATTATTCTCATAAGGGAATAAGGGAAGAATACGCAATGATCCAAAAGCCCCAATCAGGTAGTGAATGTCTGCAGCCACGCCTCCGTTTTCAAATGTCTCAGTTTTCCCCAATCCACACTGAGACGGAGCTGCAGCGTTTTAGAATGAAAACGACCCCTCCAGCGTTTTCAAAATGCTCCGTTTTTGGGGCTTGAAAACTCCGGCGTAGTGTGGACGGATGGCATAACCGTAGCAAAAACTTGTGCGTTTTAAAACGAAAACGCATTAGTGTAAACGAGGCCTAACAAACACTGAGTGAACCGAGTGAATCAGACCAAGGATGTGACAACTTGTGGATCCAGACACGAGCGTGTCTGCAGAGCGAGTTTTCTCCACAGTCTTTCTGTCTATAATAAGTGTCCATGTCACTGTTTGCTGTAAGTGTCAGAGCCGCGCTGACCATTAAGAGCTAATCGCAGCCTTTTCTGCAAGCGTTATCATATTTACATTAGTTTGTTTGCTATAAATGCTCATGTTCTTCTGTGCGTGTACTTTAGTTTAGTTTGATGCATTCAGAAAGAGTGTTTTCTTTGAGCGGGTGTAATTCAAGGTAAAGTTCACGTATCTGACTGCTTGTATTAAAGGGCACCTATGGTGAAAAATCTCCTTTTCAAGCTGTTTGGACAGACATATGTGTAGGTATATTGTATAGAGCGTCATATTGGGCTGATATAAACACACTCAGTCCTTTTTTTCAATTTAACAACATAAAAACGGTGGAGCAATTGGAGCGGTTTTGAGACCGACCGCAACTTAACGTAGGAGTGCGGTCCCCCCGCCCACCAATATTGATTGACAGCTGCGTATTAACATGTCTCCGTAGTAACGTTTCATATCCACAAGACAGGACGTGCGCAAATCAACCCTAAATAAAAGGTCTGTTCAGTTTAGGATCATCAATCATCATCAAATGTGATCAAGAGTGAGTTTGACAAGTTTAAAATGTTTTAATACAGTGCATGTGTGTAATAAATCACAGCGATTTACTCCAGCTATACTTCATCAGCACAGCCGCGTGTCAGAACAATAATAAAAGACGCTTCAATCCCGGTTTGTGGACGTTAAATCAGGTTTATTTTGTACATTATCGTAACAGATATCCATACAGCAGTGGAGATTAACCTGTATCCTGTCACATTTGCGTGCAAAGACAGTGCAAAGCTAAACGCGCGTGCTGTATGTATGTGCGTGTGTGTCTGCGCTGTGTGTGTGTGCGTAAACTTTGTAACGACATCGCGTGTGACTCATCCTGCAGCTCCACACAACAAATTCACCAAATACTCATTGATAAAGCTTTTACTGTAGTATTTGTCACAAACGATACGTGAGATCTGCTTCCTTCATGTCTGTTGTCTGAGGCAGCCGAGGGCGGAGACTGAGGCACGCGCGGCAGGCACATGGAAATGGTGGGCGGAGAGGACTAGCCTTAAAGACACAGTACACAAAAACAGCAAAAATCTATTGAGACCTATAAAAAACCATCTAGTGAAAGCTGTAATCAATAATCTGATGGGTGTTTTGAGCTGAAACTTTACAGACACATTCTGGGGACACAAAAGACTGTTATTAAATCTGGAAAAAGGGGTAACCTAGGTGCCCTTTAAAGGACAAAATTGTTTACAAATAATATATACATATATTTATAAATGATGCATTTTAATACAAGAATAATTGTGTAAAATATCAAATTGTTTATGTAAAGCTTTGTCAATGCATCATGATGCAGTGAGATATCGAATGCATGATAATCTAAACCAAACCGAACAGTGAGACCACAACACAGCAGTGTTGCCAGACGCACGATAATTATCAGATTTGTACGATAATTTCGACCTCTGTATGATGTACGATCAATATTGAGAAAAATCCTATAATGTACGATCATTTCAGAATGTTATGCATTTAAAATGAATCTCATTGTAATCTTAAGGCTTCTTTACTTATCAATCTAGCTGCATCTTTTCTCTACTGTCTGTGAGGAGAGCGTGGAGTTAGACACGTTTTCTATCTCATCTTACGTTACATCTTCTCAGCCAATCAACGTGGAGAATGGCTCTCTCTCTCACGAGTTAACATTCCTGCCGCATGCGGCCGTGCTTAAGTCAGTTGTTTTCAGGTTAAAGGTTGATCATTTAAGCAATAAAGTTTTCAAAAGTGGTGCTGAAAAGGTGAGAAGGACAGGGCAGTTTTTTTTGTTTTTCCTCATTTAAATGTGTCATGTGAACGTGTTTTTCCAAAGTTAATCTCATCAAAACAAAGCCACAAAATCGGCTCATTACTGATACTCTGGATGGGCTCGTGCACACCTCAGAGTGTGTTATAAGTTCAGGAGGGTGCACTGCTTTCAAGCCAACCAGCACTATGTTGATGACGGCATCCAGTTTGTACAGCAAAATGAATCACTTAACATCTGGCAACACACGCAGGTATTCAATGACAGCAACTCTGAGGTGGACTTTGAACCTTCTCTTTAAAGTATGCCTTTTTTTTAGGTATTGTGGTAATTTGCACGTTGTGTCAAAATGCTATTTGTCTAGATAATAGCTGCATACTCTCTGTTTGACTAGTGTTATCCAAATACGATACTTTTGAGGTTCTGGTATGATACTATGACATTTTCAATCTGGCAACACTGGTTCACACCCTTAGTTTGTAATATATACAATTGAAGTCAGAATTATTAGCCCACCCTGTTTATTTCTTTTCCCAATTTCTGTTTAACGGAGAGCAGATTTCTTCAACACATTTCTAAACATGCTGGTTTTAATAATTCATCTCTAATGAATTTATTTTATCTTTGCCATGATGACAGTCAATAATATTAGACTAGATATTCTTCAAGACACTTCTATACAGCTTAAAGTGACATTTAAAGGCTTAACTAGGTTAATTAGGTTAACTAGGCAGGTTAGGGTAATTAGGCAAGTGATTGTATAATGATGGTTTGTTCTGTAGACTATGGAAAAATATAGAGCTTAAAGGGGCTAATAATATTGACCTTAAAATGGTGTTTAAAAATTTAAAAACTGCTTTTATTGTAGCCGAAATAAAACAAATAAGACTTTCTCCAGAAGAAAAAATATTATCAGACATACTGTGAGAAATTTCTGAATCTGTTCAACATCATTTGGGAAATATAAAAAAAAAAGAAGAAAACAAATCAAAGGGGGCCGAATAATTCAGACGTCAACTGTATGTATTATTTGCTACTATTTTGCTATTATTTTATAAATTTGACTCTACATCTTTGTCACATTTTTGGTCGTGTCCGCATATATTGAAGTAACCTTCTTACTGAAATGAAATACGATGAATTATTTCATAAAGGCAACCTGGGGTGCTAAAATATAAGTGGATAGACTTGCAGGGAGCTAGTTATAGAGGTCAAACTAAAAGACAGACTTTCCGACATGATATGCACATTTTTTAAGGAGAACAGCTGACTTTAGTGGTGTTTTTCAGATAAACAAGTGTGTTAACTTCACATGGTTATTATCTGCAAACATAGTTTGGTTCTTTTGTGCTTGGAAGAGTCAAAAGTATACATACAACATGTTTAAAATGAATGTTTTTAATGTACTGTTGAAGTCAGAATTATAAGCCTCCTGTATATTTATTTCCCCAATTTCTGTTTAACAGATTTTGTCAGCACATTTCTAATCATAACAGCTTTAATAACTCATTTCTAATAATTGATTTATTTTCTCTTTGTCATGATGACAGCACATAATATTAGACTAGATATTCTTCAAGCAACTAGTATTGAGCTTAAAGTGACATTTAAAGGCTTAACTAGGTTAATTAGGGTAAAGTTAGGGTAATTAGGCAAGTTATTGTATAACAGTGGTTTGTTCTGGAGACAATCCAACACTAATATTGCTTAAGAGGGATAATAATATTGACCTTAAAATGGCTTTAAAAAAAACTGCTTTTATTCTAGCTGAAATAAAACAAATAAGACTTTCCCCAGAAGAAAAAATATTATAGGAAATACTGTGAGAAATTCCTGAATCTGTTCAACATCATATAGGAAATGTTTGAAATGGAAATTCACAGCAGGGGGAATAGTTTTGACTTCAATTTACATAGAATAAAACAGTATCATTTACCATATACATCTTTTTCCCCATTCAATGAAAACCTCCATTATAAAACCACACTGGTGGATTTATTCCAGCAGATTCTGACATCGCTCCTGCACCGCTTTATTGATTTATATAATAGTGGTAATAATTCTGTGCACGGCAGCGGATCTCTGTATTGGTTATTAATGTAAAATAGCAGATTTTCCTGAATATATTCAGTACACGAGGCTCCAGACCAACAGTCTTACAGATTGATTCCAGAGTTTCTGCTCATGTATTATTAATAATACTATTTACTATTAATAATATTCTAATATTAAAGTTTTGGGGCAGCATGGTGGCTCAGTGGTTAGCATAGTCACTTTAAAGCAAGAAGGTTGCTGCTTTGAGCCCCGGCTGGGTCAGTTGGCATGTTCTCCCAGTGTTGGTGTGGGTTTCCTCTGGATGCTCCGGTTTCCCCCACAGTCCAAACACATGTGCTATTGGTGAATTGATTAACTAAGTTGGCCATAGTATATGAGTGTGTGTGTGAGAGAATGAGTGTGTATGGGTGTTTCCCAGTACTGGGTTGCAGCTGGAAGGGCATCCGCTGCAAAAAAAATTTGCTGGAATAGTTAGCGGTTCATTCCACTGTGGCGAACACTGACAAATAAAGGGTCGATGCCGAAGGGAAATGAATGAATGAATGAATGAATGAATGAATAAATATTAAAGTTTTGTCTAATGGATATGTGGACAGGAAAATGATGAAGTCGACAGCAGCACGCGTGTAAATTCACTCACATTCACCAGATTGTTCATGAACAAATGCATCTATGTATTTATTCATTCATTCATTTTCTTTCCGGCTTAGTCCCTTTATTAATCTGGGGTCGCCACAGCGCTACTCCTCTTCTTCCTCCTCTTCGTCTTCTTCATTACTCCAGTATTTCTGCAGTTCTCTCTCTTCAGTCTCTTATATAAGGCAGATCCACATTCAAAGCCATGTTTAATTGAAATGGATTTAATGGACAGGCTCTGCGGCGTCCTTTCAGTCGTATTTTTATACTCTCCATGACCTCAGCTTTGAAAATATTCAGATATTTCTCCAGTATTTCTTTGCACTGAAGACTTTTAAAGTTTCCTAGAACTCAGAATTGAATTATTAATTGACTGCTGCACTTAAAAATATATATTATAAATCATTTTGGTGTACATGTATATATTTTTTCTCAATTTTTTGTGTTATTATTATTATTTTATTTATTTATTTAATTAATTATTTATTTATTTTAGTTTTTCATTTTATTTAAATTTTTTTATTTTAATTTATTACTATTTTTATTTGTGTTACTTATGGTCCGTTAGTCCATATCAGTAAACATAAACAAATATTATAAATAATTTAGGTGTGCACGTTTAACTTTTTATTTTATTATATTATTATTATTGTTTTATTTTTAATTACTTTATAATTAATAAGAAATTACTTTCTTAAGTAATTAATTATTTTGTTTTATTTGTAATTATTTATTTCTATTTATTTATTTCTATTTTGAATGTATTGTTCAGTGTTTATGTTAGTAAATACATTACCTAACATTAACCAATGGAACCTTTTTTTAAGATAATACCTGAATCATTACTTTATAATTATTAATACAATAAAATAATGTATATATTTTTATTATATTTAATTTTATTTTATTCTTGTTACTTATGGTCTATTAGTCCATATCAGTAGAAATAATAACTAACGTTAACCAAGTATGAACAGTTTTGTACAGCATTTATTAATAATAATGCATTAAAAAATCCAAAGTTGTGCACTGAGTTAACAAGAGCTAACAATGAACATCTGCATTTTATTTAATTAGCATTAAAACATATCATCAAGTACTATAATACAGTATTGTTCAGTGTTTGAGTTAGTGAATACAATAACTTTCCATTAACTAATGGAACCTTATTTTAAAATGTTACCTGATTCATTTAATTCATTAAATAATTACTTTATAGTCAATAATAAATTACTTAATTAAATAATTCTTTATTTTAAATATTTTAAATGCTTTTATTTTTATTTTACTGTATTTTATTTCATTTAAAATAATTTATTAAATTTTTATTTATTTATTTTAAGAAATTTATTAATTCATTTATTTTTTAATTTAATTTAACTATTTTATATTATTTATTTAGATTATTTTTTATTTTATTTATTTACATTTTATTTTGTTCTATTCTATTCTCCCATAAGATCCACTAATAGCAAACCACAACAATCCAATCAATCTCCCATAAACAAAACCCAGTCCGGCCTTTATTTGTTCTCATTTTCTGAGCTGATTTAGTTTTCTAGATCTCATAAAAGGGCAGAGAAGACGATCGCAAGTTCAGTTTCATGCTGACTTTAATCTCCTCTGAACACTCTTTTCAGCCTCGGTAGTGGGATGTTGGAATGGTCTTTCAGAAACAGTGGGTATAAATTACAGCCCTATTTTTGCAAAGCTCATTTATCTCTGTGAAGGTCAATTTCATAACCCTCATTCGAGGGACCTTAATCCAAACAATACGTAATATTTTTGCCCCGTTTTCCATAATTTCTCAGTCACAGCTTACTTAGCACTAGAACTACTAAGGCGGTTATTTTGACCTTTTTTAAGTTTTGCAACTGAATAACTTTGTTGAAATAAGTCCCACATATCTTTATAGAAATATGTGTATATTTCTTTCTAACATCGTTATTTTATTTAAAATTCTATAACACAATAGAGCTGAGTATTAAAATAACTGCATACATGTCAATATCTGCTACTTTTTCTCGCGACTTTAACCTTTTCACGTTTACGATCACACCGGTGTGATCATTCTTGAAGCGTACATTCACACTGGTGTGATCAGCCTTGACTGGTTCCTAAAGCATACGATCACACCAGTGTGATCAGCGTTGGCTGGTCCCTGAAGCGTACGATCACACCCGTGTGATTAGAATGTTCAGAGCACAATTTTTCCATGCTAACATTTATTTTAGGTTTCAGACATTCAAATAGACATAACTACAACCAAAACATACAATTTTAGGCTTGTAAAATAAACACGGATGTCTAAGGAGATGGCAATAATACTTTTTTTTTCAATATAACTACATGATGTGCTTTATTCGTGTAAGATGCACACTGTTTACGTTGCTAGAATATTTTCTCTATTCCTCTCCCAGATAAACAGTGGCTTACCTTTGTGTATTTCACCATAAAATTATGAATAAACATGACGTAAATCCAGCAGCTCAGATCTCTCCTGCGGTTGTTGCTAGAAGGGATACAGCTGTGACCGAAAGTTAACGTGAATTATTTATTCATTCATTTATTAACTTTTTGGCTTAGTCCCTTTATTAATCAGGGGTTGCCACAGCAGAATGAACCGCCAACTTATCCAGCATATATTTTACGCAGTGGGTGCCTTTTCAGCTGCAACCAATCACTGGGAAACACCCATACACTCTCATTCACAAACATACACTACGGACAATTTAGCTTACTACCCAATTCACCTATACCGCATGTGTTTGGACTGTGGGGGAAACCGGAGCACCGGGAGAACATGCAAACCCCACACAGAAATGCCAACTGAAGCAGCTGAGGCTCGAACCAGTGACCTTCTTGCTGTGAGGCGATCGTGCAACCCAATGCGCCACTGCACTGCCCTAATGTGAAGTATTAATATTATTTATAAAATTTTGTATTAATTGCATTTTATTAGCGTCTACCCCTATCCCAACCCTAACCCCAACCCTCACAGTAATGTAAAAACATTAAATGTTATACAGTGTCATACAAATTATGCTATATTAATATGAGTTTCCTCAGCTGTATCCCATCTAGACTTCACTGCGCTACAGGAGAGGGTGAAATCTATATGGGATAGTCTAGAATGGTCACCAAAAAAACCCACGCAAAAGGATCAGCTGCAGTATTTAAAACTCATGCGAAAAAGGCTTGAATATGGATGAAAAGCATACATTTCCGTGAGTAAATTTTCATTTTTGGGTGAACTATGCCTTTAATAGATTACTTCAGTAACTTGAACAGACTAATTTGATCACTTGTGATGTGTTAGCCCCAGCACAGATGCATAGCTGAAGGTTTAGTGATTAATTCAATGCAGACAGACGACTTTAAGAGGACTTTAGCTCAGTGTGAGTTGCAATAACGTCACATGATGCATCTGTGGAAAAAGTCTGTTAAGGGACTGGTTTACAGCATGATATTTTGGCCAAGTGTGTCCAAGTACAGGGGAAAACGGAGAGACCACACAGCTTCAGTCAACTTTATAACCTGTAAATGGATTAGAAATATGTCATTCATTTACTGCCTGTTTTAATGGTGGACAAGCCAGAAGTAATACAACTGTATGACACGCAGAGTTCAGAGAGCTGTTATTAAGTCAAGTTGAGATTCATGTGTGGACATAAAGTGGAGCAAAATGTCTCGCAGGATGACAATGCTGCATACAGTTCAAGCCAAAATTATTCGCCCTCTTGTGAATTATTTGATTTCTTTTACAAATACTTCCCAAATGATGTTGAGCAGATTCAGGAATTTCTCACAGTATTTCCTCTAATATTTTTTCTTCTGGAGAAAGTCTTATTTGTTTTATTTCGGCTAGAAAAAAAACAGTTTTTAATAGTTTTAAACCCATTTTCAGGTCAATATTATTAGCCCCCTTAAGCAATATTTATTTTGGATTGTCTCCAGAACAAACCACTGTTATACAATGACTTGCCTAATTACCCTAACTTTACCCTAACTAACCTAGTCTATCTATCTATCTATCTATCTATCTATCTATCTATCTATCTATCT
>CAIGQZ010032741.1:10133409-10145477 GCA_903798205.1 Danio tinwini | reverse complement strand
TCATAATTACACAAATTCAGTTCGTAAATTTAAAACACGATTCATAAATACACAAATCCAATTCGTAAATTTAAAACACGATTAATAAATACACAAATCTAATTCGTAAATTTAAAACACGATTAATAAATACACAAATCCAATTCGTAAATTTAAAACAACATTAATAAATACACAAATTCAATTAGTAAATTCAAAACACTATTCGTAAATACACAAATCCAATTCGTACATTCAAAACATGATTAATAAATACACAAATCCAACTCAAAAATTTAAACCACGATTCATAATTGCACATATTTAATTCGTAAATTCAAAACACGATTAATAAATACACAAGTTAACGTATTTGATTTGTGTTGGGACAACATGAAGGAATCGTGTGGAGCCCAGCATTTTTTACAGTATGGAGATACTTCTGACTTGCTTTTATATGGATTTGATGTTTTCCATCTTTGAAAGCTGCAGGGATTTTTGTAGGCTTTCTCTATACCCTCTAAATCTGGAATAAAAGTCAATAAATAAGTAAATAAAAGTGGCCCTATTGTGGATTTTCATGCAATGTGTAAACTTAAATCTGAAGTGCACAGTAAATAAAGTTATTAGCCTCGAAAGGATGCTGAATTACAAGGCAAGTCCATCTGAGTCTACAAAGTCCTAACCGAGTGTTTTGAAATCAGACAGTCTCGTCTACAAAGGACTAACACTAATCTGGTCTCCTAGCAACTGTGACAGCTTCTGTTAATGAGTGCTAGAAACATTTATACTGACTTCTTCTCAAAGTGAGTTTAAATCTGATATGAAATGGTCTGAAGCCAAAGCAAGGTTATCAAAATGTATAAATATTTTTTTCCCTGGTGCATATGAACTGTAAAAAAAATTTGTTCAAGCACAGTTTCCTTATTTTATGTGTTCTGGGGATTATTTACGGCTGTGAATTGCATTATGTGACGTTGATCTCTGCTCTGTTCACTCAACTACACTTTAACAAAGTGACTTTTAGTGACATTTTAGTCATTAATAATAATAAATCATTCATTCATTCATTTTCTTTTCAGCTTAGTCCCTTTATTCTTCAGGGGTCGCCACAGCGGAATGAACCGCCAACTTATCCAGCATGTGTTTTACGCAGCTGATGCAACCCATCATTCATGCACATACACTACGGACAATTTAGCTTCCCCAATTCACCTGTACCACATGTCTTTGGACTGTGGGAGAAACTTTAAACCATTACAAATGATAATAAAGGTCACTTTGTACAAATTTTTAAGGTTAAAACTTAAAAGCTGTCAGAAGAAAGATCAAGGTCTTATAATGCAATTTAAAAGCGTTTGAAGTCAAGTGCTGCATTGTCACTTTTACGTCACTATTCAATGCGTCATAATATAGATCAGGAGGTTTTAATCTTTTAGCACTTTCTTAACCCGTAACACTGTGTTCTTCAAAAGTATCAGCTGAACACAAGTTGAGTTGGCTTTCTCAGGAATCTCAATATCTGAACTGAACCATACGGCGGTTTTATTGTTTTAAACGTGCCTCAAACTGTGTTTACCAAAGAAAAAAAACGTTTAAATCTAAAATCCAAGAGAGTTCATTAATGTTTTGAGGGAGAGAATCAATCAGAGTGTGTAATTAAAATGATGCTACTTTCTAAAGTAATTTTGGGGACACTTTCAGTAACAATTCACACCATTAACAACAGGCTTATTATGAGCACTTTTGGTTTAATTCAGTGGTGTAAAGTAACTAATTACAAATACTCAAATGACTGTAATTGAGTAGTTTTTCTCAGGAATTGTAATTTACTAAGTAGTTTTATAAATGTGTACTTTTACTTCCTCTTAAGTACATTTTTAGTGCAGTATCAGTACTTTTACTCCACTACTGACCTCCAATCTGCAGTCACTGCTGTATTATTTGCTGTCTATGAGGATTAGAAAAATCAGTCCTGTAATTCCTGTCCAATCAAATGTCACATAGAAGGAAAATCGCATCAGACTGAACTACCTCAAGACGTGTGCACTTTATAAATGCAGCAAACTGCTTGGAAGTGTAAAAGCGTTCAAGAAGATGTTTAAAATCTTTACGCGCATTGACCCAGAGACTGTTTAGCTGCATATCACTGATGAGAAGATGACGGATGTTTACTGTATGATGACTGAATTGGCCTTAAAAACACCCAGCAGGCACAGGACGTCAACATGACATCGGATTAATGTTGTACCCCAACGTCGTAGGACGTTGCGTTTTGTTTTATCAAAGGAAAATAGCGTTGACGTCAGAACTCAGTGTCAAGCTGATGTCAATGTCTAACCTAAAATCAACCAAATATCAACGTCTAATGATGTTACTGCTTGGAGTTGTGTGGACGTTACCATTATGACGTCTATCAGACGTTGGTTTTTGGTTGCCGTATCTGACAAATAAATGACAGTATTTGATTTAAGATGGTTTAAGATGTTGGCTCGGCGTTGGATTTTGGTCACTTTCTAACACAACCCAAAATCAACCAAATATCAATGTGATGTTACAGCTTGACCATAGATATTTACATTAGATGTCGCCTGCCCTGTTGTTGTCTATTGTATGGAATGTGTCAATACTGTAGAGCCACCATTTTACTACAGGGTAGAGCTCCTTTGAAATGAATGCGGGACCAAGCTGCAGTGGAGGACTGTGGCCATCTAGAGCCAGAGATATACACATATATCTATGATCGGGAGTTTTCCCGGTGGTCAGTACGCAAATATTTTTTTTTTTATTATGAAAATTATAATTTTACATAATTTTTCTATATTCTATAACAACTGTCTAGCAACAGTCTAACAACCACTTAAAACATCCTAGCAACCGCCTAACAACGCCTTAGCAACCACAAGAACACGCTAGCAACTGCCTAGCAACCACTGAGAACACCCTTGCAACTGTCTAGCAATGCCTTGGCAACTACCTAGCAACCACTTAAAACACTTTAGCATCTGCCTTGCAACACCGTAGCAACCACTCCGAACTCCCTAACAACCACTTAGCAATGCCTTAGCAACCCCTTAGAAGACCCTAGCAACCACTCATAACACCCTAACAACTGCCTTTTAAACCACCACCTAGCAACACCTTAGCAACCACTAGAACACCCTAGCAACTGCCTAGCAACCACTCAGAACACCCTTGCAACCGTCTAGCAATGCCTTGGCAACTGCCTAGCAATCACTTAGAACACTTTAGCAACTGCATTGTAACATCATAGCAACCACTCAGCAAGCCTCAGAAGACCCTAGCTACCCCTCATAACACCCTAGCAACTGCCAATATTATTCTTTTCATAATGATATTCTATTCACACACACACACACACACACACACACACACACTCACACACACACACACACACACACACACACACACACACACACACACACACACACACACACACACACTCCACATGTTAATCTACTCAGGATCTCCTGCTCATGGTTCAGGTGGTGCTGGTAGTGTTGCATCATCATCTCTGTTACCTGCAGATTTATTTTTGGCATCTGTCTGCTGTGTTTTCAAAAGATTTCTTCGATTCCTCCTCATGATTTGGCCGTCCTGACAGTGTAAAGGCCCTTTCACACTCAACATGATGCAATAAAGTGAAGCGAGCAGCCAATTCACACCAAAAGTCAACAGAATCATCACCTTCTAGCTAATAATTCATATCTTGAACAAAGGGGTTGCCAAGTCACTGAGCTTCTTTTAAACACTAACTGTGATTTTTTTCCCCCTGGCCGGTTAAAGACATATTGAATTAATTACATTTATATGGTTGTGTTTATATCTATTTTACATATGGGTGGTGGCATATTATGAGTTTAGATGTTATTGGGCTGGTTTTGATAGACCCTAGGCTTGATTTGTTTGTGAAAATCTGGCAACCCAGGATGTATCTCTTAAAGGGCACCTATTTCACCCCTTTTTTAAGATGTAATATTAATATGATGGTTCTTCTGAGTGTGCCAGTTTAGGTTCAGTTCAAAACACAATTCAGATTTTTTTATTATGACGTGTTAAAAAGTGCCATTTTGGGGGCGTGTACACAGCTCGCTGTTTTAGGGGCATGTTGCTTCACATGAAAATTAGTTTAGACTTCCCGCCCAACTTAACAAGGGGGCGGAGCCAAGAACTCCACTCTTTGTGTATGGCAACAGACAGGCAGACAGAGAGAAGCTACATGAGTGAGAGGACCAGCATTCAGCTGTACATGTACGACTCGGACACGGCACACCAGACGCGCACATTCGCATGTTATTTAAAATGAAACTATTCAGATAACGCTCTGTGGCGCGGCAGAAATATGAAGTGTCCTGAGCAGGGCCAGCGCATCCATAGAGGTGACCTAGGCGGCAGAATAGAGAGCAAACCCCCCGGTCCTCACTTTCATCCACAACACCCTCCCGGTCCTCACTTTCATCCGCGACACCGCGGAATGCATGACGCTGCGAATGGTCATCAGAAGATGAGCGATGGTCTCACAGGATTGGAACAATATGAGGGTGTGTAATTAATGAATTTTCTTTTTTAGGTGAACTATACTTTCAATAGAAACAAAATTGTATTATATTACATATGAAGTAAACATGAGAGTAAGTCTGTTCTCAGTGGCTGAGAATGCATGCAGGGTTACCAAGTCACCGGGCTACTTTTAAACACATGCTTCAGGCTGTTGTTGTTTTTTCCCCACAGGTTAAAGGTTTGACATATTGGATTAATTACATTTATATGGTTGTGTTTATATCTATTTTACTAATAGGTAGGCCCACGCAGAATCTGTGCACGCAGAATTCCGCAGATTTTCCGCAGATTTTTAGCCCATCATTAATTCTGATTATTTACTTGAGTAAATGTGTGTAAATCTAAATCTATTCAGTTTTTAAATTAATTACAGTAATATTATTGACTAATATGAAAATGTTCATCTGATTTATGTACAAAGCAGTTTGTACAGTAATATTTTCTGTCTTTTAGTAGATATATTATATAAGAGACTTGCTTTGTTTACCAAATAAAGTGGATCTAATTGGATTTGCATTTTAAACATTAAATAAAAGTTAAAAAGACATTGTTTTTCATTTCACATATTAAGGTTTTAGTTATGATACTTCCAAAATAATTCAGCAGAAATCCGCAGATTTTTACCAAAATTCTCCACAGAATTAGCAAAAAACGTCCGCAGATTCTGTCTGGCCCTACTAATAGGTGGTGGCATATCATGAGTTTAGATGTTATTGGGCTACTTTGACAAGCAATTGGGCTTGATTTGTTTGTGAAAACCTGGCAACCTAGGACATGTCGCTAAAGTTTTTCCATTTGGCATTAAATGTTTAGTTATGGAGGATAAGGGAGCTGTCATGTTTCATCTAAAAATTCTTTATTTGCGTTTAGATGACGACTAAAGGTCTCTGAAAAATCCAACCCAGATGAAAATGTACCCCTGTATACATTTCTGGAGAGCACCAAATACATCCCAGGAGCTATGTTTTTTGCAGTTTTTGTTTTCGTGAATCCACTAGAGGCTGCTGTGTACGCTTTTTCAGATCTCAAATTTCTCTTGCGAGTGCCATTTGTGCCTGCTCTTCTCGTGTAAATCCTCCAGAGGCCACTGTCGACTAATTGACTGACCAATCAACCATTCACCCCACCTACCCCCTAGCCCAGGGGTGAGCAAACTCGGTCCTGGAGGGCCGGTGTCCTGCATAGTTTAGCTCCAACTCTAATCAAAAACACCTGAACATGCTAATCAGTGTCTTCAAGATCACTAGAAATCTATAAGCAGGTGTGTTTGATTAGAGTTGGAGCTAAACTGTGCAGGACACCGGCCCTCCAGGACCGAGTTTGCCTATCCCTGCCCTAGCCTTAACCCAACCGATAGTTTTAAAAAGCAATCCAGAAAAAGAAAAGCCCTCGTCTGATTTTTACCATGTTTTTAGATTTTACCACATTCTCACCCTGTTATTTACTTGTTTGTTTAATTATTTTGGTTTCTGTTTTTGTCTTACCCATGTTGTGGATACAGTATATGAATTATATTTTGTAAATGTATTATTTTTGAGACTGATCTGACTCCATATTTTTTATGTAGGTGCAAATTATATGAGCTTTCACAATTAATCCACAAATCACTCACAGTCACAAATACAGTAATCCTATGATGTGGCTATATTATGGATGCACACTGCGCTGTTGATCCTGAAATTATACATATTTCAGCAGTTTCTATTCATAAGCATCTTCATCACCATCATACACACGCATCACTTAATTGCTCTCTGTGTGAAGAGTCTTAAGATCTCAGGTTAATGTCCTCCAGGACTCTCATTAAGCTCACCTAAACAAGCTAATCAAGCTTTTTGAGATTGCGATAAAGCTACAGGCGTGTGTTTTGCTCAGGGCTGGATCTAATCTCTGCGGGAACGCGGATCTTGTTGCCATATCCTCGCATTAAGAGCTCAGCGGGACACAAATCACAAAGCATTCAGCTGTTAGTGAAGTCTGTGTGAAATCAAAATCCACAATGTTTTTATTTTGTTTTGGGTTTTTTTTTCTGCTGGCGCATATTCTTTATTCTTTAGGTGAATAATAAATCAGTGCAAGATAATGCACTGAAAAAAAATGGTAATAATTATAAAAAATACTTCAAGTCAATAGTTCCAAGCTTTAACAGGTTTACTCACTTTTTTTAAGTAAAGTCAACTTGTTGCTTTTATGGCAATGCACTACCTGACAAAAGTCTTGTCACCTATACAAGTTTTAGGAACAACAAATACTAACTTGACTTCTAGTTTGGTATTAGAAGTGGCTAATATGAAAGGTAAAGGCCTCTAGATGACACTTATTTGAGCACAATAAAATATGATCATGCCTTGATTTTGAATGATTTCATTAGGACAGTAAGCTTTGCTCAGACAAAAGTCTCATCACTGAACCTTCAATAATGTCCAGTATAGAATATAAAGTCATGCTGCAGTGGAAACAGAATGAATATTGTGTCTGACTCCATCATGAGCTTGGAGGACTGCATCCATACATCTCTGAATGACTCAAATCACGCATTAATAAAGTCTTCTGGAATGGCGAAGAAAGCGTTCTTGCAGGACTCCCAGAGTTCATCAAGATCCTTTGGATTCATCTTCAATGCCTCCTCCATCTTAGCCCAGACATGCTCAATAATGTTTATGTCTGGTGACTGGGCTGGCCAATTCTGGAGCACCTTTGCTTTCAGGAGTTTTGATGTGGAGGCTGAAGTATGAGAAGGAGCGCTATCCTGCTGGAGAATATGCCCTCTCCTGTGGTTTGTAATGTAATGGGCAGCACATAGCTTTCTGGAACCGTTCTTCACCAGACTCGAACCCCGTCATTGCAGTCAACTCCTCTCTGCATCTCAAGTCCGCTGACATACGGGGTGAGCTACTGGTCAAATTGGTAACAGCGGGAAAGCTGTCCATACGAAGGTAAGTGGTAGGAACGGCATCATACCGCCTGTAGCGTTCTTTTTAAAGACGATCTGCAGCCATACGTACCTCTGGCTACATAATTTGCGATCTCCAGAAATGTATACAGGGTTACAGTTTCAGAATAAGCCTGTGTTGGATATTTATTTGACTTTAATCGCTGAATGATTCATATGGGAGTCGCTGGGATAATTAGGTAAAAATAAATGCATATTATAAGACAATAATAGTGTTTTTTGGCCTTGCATGCATATCAGCATGTCGTTGGAGACCCCTAAAACCAAAATATGACCTTTTTAATGCAAAATAGGAGCTCTTTAAGAAGATTGGGTTTAGAATAAGTGAGCTGATTCTGCCATCTAGAGAACAACCTAAAATATATACAGCATGCGTGTTACTCAAATTAGTGAGTACTCACATTAGTCCTGCAGGTGGCGGTAAAAGATACACAAGGAAATCAAAATCCACAGCAGAAGAAGACCTGTGCAGGAAAAAGAAGAAGTCCATCATACACACGCGCGTTTTTAGTAAATAAGCGGAGAGATATGGCGGGTCTGGAGCTGCTGTCGGATCAGGGTTACCGACTCGACGGACGGAAAGCGACCGAGCTGCGGAAGGTGCAGGCCCGCATGAGTGTGTTCGCGCAGGCCGACGGGTCCGCCTATCTGGAGCAGGGCAACACTAAAGCTCTGGCCGTGGTGTATGGACCACATGAGGTGTGTGTGAGAGCGGCATATCAGGACACAATAGTCTATAATGTCATTGGTATGATACAGGTATTACAAAGAGATGGTGAATTATGAGGACATTGCTGATAAATCAGGCATATAAATCATATCGAGGGATGTTTTTGACATAGTTTACCTCTAAACAGTTTCCTGTGAGGGTTGAGTTTAGGGTTGAAGTAGTAGACCAATAAAAACTGCAGTTTGTACAGCATAAAAACAATGGAAAACAGTGCAATGTCCACACAATTAAATTATTTAAAGCAGCCGTGTGTTTTCCCTGCGAAACATCCAGCTTAAACCAGCTAACCATCTTAGGCTGGTTTTAGCTGGTCGACCAGCCTGGTTTTAGAGGGGTTTTGGCCATTTCCAGGCTGGTTTCCAGCCATTTCCAGCCTGGTCTTAGCTGGTCAGGCTGGGAGTTGACCAGCTAAAACCAGCTTGACCAGCCTGGTTTAAGCTGGACATAGCTGGTTTTGGCTGGTCATGCTGGTTTAAGCTGATCATTTTCCAGCCTGACCAGCTAAGACCAGGCTGGAAATGGCTGGAAACCAGTCTGGAAATGGCCAAAACCCCTCTTAAACCAGGCTGGTCGACCAGCTAAAACCAGCCAACCAGCTTAGGCTGGTTTAAGCTGGATTTTTCAGCAGGGTTATGATTGTTAAATTCATCAAATATCTTAAAGGATCATATTGTTGTTTCAAGTATCTATCGACGTGAACTCCTGAAACAGACATGAGATTAGCTGAGTAGTTTGCATCACTTAATAATACTGTTGGTTATTAAACAGCTCTACTGGAAAACAGTTCATCAGAATGTAATACGACGATTTTAACTATGTTTATGGAAACTGTGAATATTTTCTGTGTCAGTGGTATCTTTTATGTTATTATCTTTAATTAAAAGAAGGACTATACATTTCGTATGTTTTTGAGTAGTGGTGACTTCAATATAATACCGTAATTCATAGAGGTAAAGTTGGATTTATATTCTGATATTCAGGCATTCTCCTTAATAACATAATTTCAGAAAAGTATTATTTGCAAATTTTAAATAGGGAAATCATATGAGCAGCCAATGACTATCTTAAGTACAACATTGTTTACAGTCAATTAGTGTTAATGTTGTTTTGAAGTCATACTTGCATGCTAAATCCGATCAAATATTCAAAGTAACATGGTAAACAATATAGAGGCTTCTAAATGAACGAAAGTGTGAATATAAAGCCAACTTTACCTCTATCCATAATTCCTAATTCTAAGTTAAACTGACCTAATATAATTGAATAAAATCATGCTGCACATTTAGGGCTGCACAATATATATCGTTTCGGCATCGATATCGCGATGTGCACATCCGCGATAGTCACATTGCAGGATCTGCAATGTCAAATCAAGATTATAGTTGAGTAGGCATAAAAAAACACACATCCTTGTGGATTAATTACAAAGTTTAACAATAAAGTTACCATAAAAATGTATCATTTGTATCTGCTTTAAAACCTGTGACTGTGCATTTTAAGCCAGTTTAAAGCATTCAGGCACAGGAAATTAAAATTTTGGTAACTTCAAGCAACATTAATTGCATTAATGTGAACTGGAAGCTGCTTCAATTTACTAGAACTTCTATGTTAAGCTGCTTTGACACAATCTACATTGTAAAAGCGCTAGAGAAATAAAGATCAATTATTGTGCAATATGCTCTTAAGGCCCAAGGTGTTTTTTTACATGCATTTTTTATTTCTCTTTGCTATTTGGGCTAATTAGAACCTAACTAGAATAACAATCTAAGTAGCATCTTTTGATGTACTTTTAGAGAAAAATAATGTCCATATATGTGGACTTGTGGTCCAAATTTACATAAAACACTTTTTTCTTGATTTTTTTTTGAATGCTATATAACAAAATTTTTTTTAACTTGCTTTGACTATCAGAGAGAAAACTAAATTGTTTCCCATTTTGCACAGTAAAAATAGGGTTTGGGACATTTCATATGCTGCAAAACAGTTGCAGGATGACACTGTAGGTCTCTAACAAAATATAAAACATTCAAAGTATTTAAAATAGCCACTTAAGAGCTAAAATGTGCTGTCCACGTATGTGGACACTCAAGCCCTAGGAGGATTTGCACTGCAGATTATACAGTTATTTAATTTACATTCTTCAATTTGTGTGCCTAAATACTGTTCGACTCCTATAAAAACCATAATGCGTTCATTTCATTTGTAACTTTGCTTTACTGTATTTATCATTGCTTGTGATGTGGTTTATTACTTTTTATGCAGGTGCGCTCCACTACAAAATCATCCTATTATCATCCAAAAATTGTCCTAATATTGTGAACTCTTTTCAAATAGAGCTATTCATTTCATCTTGTAAAATTATACACCATATCGCAATATGTATTGCAGAAAAATAAAATATTTCTAATATCCTGCAGCCCTACTGTGAAATGTAATTGTAATAACGTTTACGGCCACCTGGCCGCCAGGAAGGAGGAGGCGGAGAACCGACAACGTTTTAAAGAAATATTTATTAATAAAAGGCACGGCAGCTCCTCACTGAGACTGCCGTTAAATTGAAAGCAAAAGTAAAACAATATGTCCGGGCCCGGTCCTCTCTCTCTCTCTCTCTCTCTCTCTCTCCTATGCCATCATTCCTCCTCTTATAGTCCAGAGCTCCTTCCGTGGGATTGGAGGCAGGTGCGCGCCACAGGTTTATCTCGGGCCTCGTTTCGCTCCCACGGCTCTCGGCCACGCCCCCTCGCCACAGTAATCAATACCAACTATTTCAAAACACTGTTGAACCTCTAAGGCAGCGCTAACCTTGTCCAGACACCATTGAGTAGCTTGCTATTGTGTGTAATATTCATTTTTGTTATGATCGTTAAACTGTATAACATATTCGTGTGTATCTTTGTCCTTGTAGATTCGAGGCTCTCGCAGTAAATCCTTGCATGATCGCGCCATCATCAACTGTCAGTACAGCATGGCCACGTTCAGCACCGCTGAGAGGAAGAGACGTCCACACGGAGACCGGAAGTCCAGCGAGATGAGCCTCCACCTCAAACAGACCTTTGAAGCTGCAGTGCTCACTGAGCTCTACCCACGCTCACAAATCGACATCTACGTCAAGGTTTGTGGACTCCATTTATCATCCATCCACTCGCCTGCGCGTCTATGCATCTGCCAACCTCTGCATCAATCTTTCCATTGGTTCATCCTTCCATCCCCTCATGCATCTGTGCTTTCATCCATCCATCACCGGAAATTGTTGTATTAAAATGTGAAATTTTAAAGATGGTTAAACAAGATATCGATACTGAGAGCACTTTAATGGATGTTTTAAAAACGTATACCAAATCATCCACACGTGCATCCATCCATGCATCTGTTAATTTACATATTCATCCATCTGTGCATCCAGTAATCCATGCATGAATCCATCCACCCATCATCATTCAGGCCTTCATCTGTTCATCCACTCAACCGTCTACTCAATTGAATATCTGTCCAACCATCCATCTCTCCTGGAATCTGTCTGCAAATTCATCCATTCATCCACCCAACTATCAACCCATTCATCCATCCAACCATCAATCCATGCGTTCACCCAACCATCAATCTATGCATCCACCCAACCAACCATCAATCTATTCATCAACCAAACTATCAATAAATCCATTCTACCACCCAACCATCCATCTGTCCATACACCCATTGATCCAACCATTTATCCACCCACCCAACAATCCATTCATCCATCCATCCATGCATCTTAAGTCCATCCACCCACTCAACCATCCATCCATCCATGCATACACCCAACTATCAATTGGTCCATCCTCC
>CAIGQZ010032741.1:10102075-10114964 GCA_903798205.1 Danio tinwini | reverse complement strand
ATATCTTCTTTTGTGCTCGACAGATTAAAGAAACTTGTAAAGGATTTTATTTCTCTGTATATTTGATCGTATTTAAAGGGTTAGTTCACTCTAAAATGTAAATTCTGTCATCATTTAATCACCTGTTTAATTATGCATAATCATTTATGAGTTTCTTCTGTTGAACACAAAACAAGATGTTTTGAAGAATGCTGGAAACCTGTAACCATTGACTTCCATAGTGTTTTTTTTTTTTATTTTTTAAATTATAAATCTATGCCACAGCCATATTACCCTGCAGCTCAAGACTCACTGAAGCTAAACAGGGCTGAGCCTGGTCAGTACTTGGATGGGAGACCACATGGAAAAACCAGGTTGCTGTTGGAAGTAGCGTTAGAGAGGCCAGCAGGGGGCGCTCAACCTGCGGTCTGTGTGAGTCCTAATAACACAGTAAAAGTGAAGAGGACAATATACTGTCCGTGGGCGCCGTCTTTCGGATGAGACGTTAAACTGAGGTCCTGACTCTCTGTGGTCATTAAAAATAGTTCACTCAAAAATGAACATTCGGTCACCATTTACTCACTTGTATATTGAAACCTTTCTTTTTTCTGTTGAACACAAAATTAAGATGTTTTGAAGAATGCTGGAAACCTGTAACCATTGACTTTTTATATTGTTTGTTTTTTTATTAATCAATAAAAGTCAATAGGTACCAGTTTTCAACATTCTTCAAAATATGTTCTTTTGTGTTCGACAGAAGAAACTACTTGACGGTGCAAAAATTATGTAAGTTTTACATTTTCAAGTGCACTATCCCTTTAAGAACCAGTGAAATTTTGTAGTTTTCATACTGGCTTTACTTTAAAAGTATAGCAGCACAACTTTTTGCATCAGAAAAGTACAGATTAAGTTCGAATCTAACACTAAATCTATGTTTGTTCTTCATCTGTTCTTGTTATCCATGTGGAAAATGACACCAAGACTTTTGACTCTATTTATCTACACCAGTGGTCTCAAACTTAATTCCTGGAGGGCTGCAGCTCTGCATAGGTTAGCTCCAAACACCTTCGACTCACACCTGCTTAATAGTTTCTAGCAGTCTTGAACACCTTGATTAGTTGGATCAGCTGTGCAGAGCTGTGGCCCTCAAGGAATTGAGTTTGAGACCTATGATCAGGGCCGGATTAACCAATAGGCATTATGGGCACAGGCCCAGGGGCCCGTGCGCACTTGGGGCCCCTGCGAGGGGGGAAAAATGCTGATTTTGGAGTGTCTATTTAGGCTAAGTGCAAATAGCGCACCTCGTTGTAATAAGCTAATTAAGTGCTTCCCACCAGCACCGCTTGATTGACAGAGACAACATAACTAAAGAGCGCAGCAGACAGCAGGTGGGAGTGGCGAAGTTCGTAAAGTCCATGGCAACGTGTTTTGAGGCCACCGATCATGAACTCGGTTCGAATCCAGCGTCTGATGAACACGTTCTTCTTCTTTTTCCCCCCATTACAAATCAGATTGGAAATACATTTATTTAATAGAAAGGAATAGAAAGGAAATGTTTTTGGTTAAAAATTTAAAGTATATCAAATGAGTCAGAAGGTATTTAATAAGGATAATAATAATAAATATTCTATAAAGTTATTTTCCACCTGGTGTTAAATGTTAGCGACATTTGCATTACCCTCCCTCCCTGTTTAATTTGATCTAATCCATGTCCTGAAACACACCCCCTCTCCTGTTTTCACTTCTCATTCTGACGGATGAATCTCCGTTATGAACAACTCGTTCACTTAGCTGACATTAATACAAGTTTCTGGCAGCGCAGCGTCTTCTTGTCATATTTCATAACATTGTTTGCTTATTTTATTCAACAAAACTAGAGTTGCGAGTTGGTGCTACTTGCCTTTGGTCACTGCAGACTGTATTATCATCAATAACATTACTTGTTAAGCAAAAAAGTTCATAACACATAAAAAAAAAACATTCTTACCTATGAAATGTGATGACTTTGTGCTTTGTTTTCCTTGTTTGCTTGTTACTACACCCGTACACAGCACTAAAGTCCAGCATCTTCACATTGGCACACTGTCTTGACTAGTGCTGTTGAATGACGTTTAGGGACACTGTACCAATGTGGCGGCGCTATTGACGCATGCTCACGGTCAATATGTGATATCTAGTGTATATATCTATTGAAAGTGACTTTAATTGTCATTTGTAACAGTTTGTAGTGCTATATTGTTACCCCCTGCTCAGGGATGTAACAGTGTGGGAGACGACACGGCGAAATATAATCAAAAATAATATTTATTTAACAATTGAAACTAATATAATTAAAACATTAGTTTCAGTATTGCTCAATCAGTATGAAAAGCAAGTGAATGGATGTGGTAAGTGTTGTCAGTGATAGTGTATGGATGGGAAACAAAGCATAATGCCCAAATTGGAGCGCAGCTCTGGCCAACTGCCAAGTGAATGAACAGCCGCGCCGACTAAAGCCGAGGTCACACTGGACTTTTCTCCCCATAGACTTTCATTCATACGCACGTGAATGCGTCAGACCGGAAACGCAGGGTCATGCGTCGGAGTTTTGCAGGTTGCTGCGGTGCAAAGTTCAAGCTTGGTGAACTCTGACCTGCGAAATCGCATCACTTGACTGCGTGAGACCTAGGATCAAAACATGACCTCTCTGAACAGAAATGTAAAACATGGAGCAATCGCTCGCTTTTTAAAAGTCTAATCATCTTGTTTAATCCTGCCCCTTTTCACAGCGCCGTACGACAGAATTTCGCAAGCTCAAACTCTAGTGTGACTTCAGCTTAACTCTCTGACGGGGTTTAAATAAGGGCCCTGACCAACATCATGTGCGCTGAAGGCACGCCCCCAACCTAGAACAATCAGAGCACACAGAAACAACGCAATCCTAACATATATTGTCTGGGTTGGTGTTGTATATTACAAAACAAACACCTTATAATAAGCTGACAGTACATTTTCTGTTATTTTGCACACTCATTTCTCTAGATATTATTTCTTATACATGATATTATTATTTCAAATGACTACAATGTCAATAAAAGTCACTTTGTCAATCTGTAGAGTTGATTTTTCAACATCAGAAGTCCACAGAGCAGAGATCAACATCCCATAATGCAATCAGAGATGTATAACGTACTAGAGACCCAGACTTAAGTAAAAGTACAAGTGCTCTATCAAAAAAGTGACTTGAGTAGAAGTTGAAGTGCTCAATACTCACAATACTTAAGTGGAAGTACTGAAGTATTCAACATTTTTTGTACTTAAATATTGCAAGTAGTTTATTAAAATTTACTACTCGAGTACTGAAAGTAAAAGTACAAGTATTGCGTTATGTTATTATTAAGAAAGCAGTCAAAAGACATTGTTTTGTTTATTTTAAATATATTTTTTAGGGCACAGGATTAAGCAGAACAAAAAGATCCATGGTTTATGATTTATAATATATATATATATATATATGACAGCCTTTATGATAGACAGTTAACATTGTGTAAACATTGCAGCATGATATGAACCGCGGGTAGCTAACGGTAGTTAACTGATCTAGCTCATATGGATAGCTCAAACTGCTGTTTTGTGTATTATATTATCTTTAACTTGACATGTTTCTTCAAATGTGACGGTAGAGTATGCACTTCACTCTATATGAACTGTCTTTCACTCTTTTTCTAAATAGGGTCACGGGTGGTCTTTTTCCTCATCGCCACGAACAGTTGAAAGTGAAGGAGCTGAAGGTGGAATTTCTGGGTTTTCCATGTCTAAAACAAACTAAAGTGCTCTCAATGCAGGCAGGCAGCACTGTCTTCTGTGATCGTCTGATCAGTGAATGATTGATTCGTAACATTTTTATAATTGTAACGAGTAACTGTGCAACACATAAAAAATCTACTGGAGTAAAAGTATTAAGCTCATCGAAAATATGTACTGAAGTAAAAGTAGAAGCAGGAGAAGAAAACAATACTCCAGTAGAGTACAGATACAACCTTTTAGTACTCAAGTACAGTAGTGAAGTAGTTCTACTTCGTTACTATACATCTCTGAATGCAATTCACAATCAAACAAAACACACAAAATACAGAAACTGTTCATTTACAGATAATTTTTTTTACAATGCAAGAAGTCATAGAGTTCTTGGTGATGTTTGCTATAACATTATTATTATTGTTATTATTATTGTTGTTGTTGTTTCCCTCAGTTGGTGTCTTTTGGATTGGGCAACGAGATGATGGTGACGTTCAAAGAGGAAAATCTCATCGCCTTCAAGCATTTCTTTCTGAAAAACTACAAGGACAGCAGTAAACAATACGCCCTGTACACAAAACATGAAGTTCACGACCACATCCTGTACACCATCAGACGGGTAAATCCTCTGCATTACACAACGAAACAAAAATAATGACTGACACTGTCAGTTTTTGTTTTTTAGCACTTATAAAGTAGGATCTTACTCTACATGCAGTTGAAGTCAAAATGATTCGCCCTCCTGTGAATCTTCTATTCTTCTTTAAATATTCCCCAAATGATGTTGAACAGATTCAGGAATTTCTCACAGTATTTCCTATAATATTTTTTCTTCTGGAGAAAGTCTTATTTGTTTTATTTCGGCTACAATAAAAGCAGTTTTATTTTTTTTAAACCCATTTTAAGGTCAATATTATTAGCCCCCTTAAGCAATATTTGTTTTGCATTGTCTCCAGAACAACCCACTATTATAAACGAATTACCATGTTTGCGCGCAGGGAGGTGGCAGAAATAAAACCGGGAGCGCTATAGCATTTACAGTGAGGGAATGACATCCGATGTGGTACAGAGTTTGTTGTTGTCTTAGAAATAAGATATATTGATTACATATTATATATAATATTTACATAATGCTTTCAGCGTATTAGAACAGCTCGTCACCCAGTGATTAAGCAAAATTAACGTTAAAGTGAGCGGCGTTCGTCTGACAGGTCCATCTGCGATAGCACCCTCCCAATGGATATTGGATAAAACGAAATGACCAAGCATTTAGCCCCAAATATACAATCTCATTGAAGCTCCAAGTGTTTTATTTAGATGTGTGGTCATGTGCTAGAAATAATCCCTGATTACCAGATTCAAAACTATGTAGTGCTAAAAACTGAGGTTCTGCCGAGCCAAAGACGAGGAAAAAAGACAGAGCTAACGTTATACAAGGCCTGGGTAATCATCAACAAGCAAAACTGCATTCTGACAGTGAACTACACCTGTACGGCAGGGTATGTGAACTTACACATAAAGGTAAAGTTGCTTTTATATTGGCACATTCAGACTTTCTCCTTAATAATATAATTTCATAAAAGTATTATTTGCAAACTCTAAATAGCGAAATCATATTAGCAGCCAATGACTATTAAAGTACAACATTGTTCACAGTCAAATAAACAGTGTTCATGATGTTTTCAGTCACACTTGCAGGTTATTTCAGAGCGAATACTCAAAGTGTCGTGGTAAACAATATAGGGAGTGTGTCACAAGCTGTCACTGAATGAATGTGTGAATATTAAACCAACTTTAATAACTTACACTTTCACATTTCATTCTCAGCATTCAGTGTCCGCAGTTTAATTAAACATATTTAACTGTTTATGCTGAAATCATTGCTGCACTCAAAAACGAGTGATGTGTATGATGCATAGCGGGAACTGACCTGATATAACATGAGAACTGCAGAGTCCAGCATTTATAATTAGGTCGTCACTTCATTCAGCTCAGCTTTTAGCCAATGACGTCTGCAGTCGGCATTAAAAGCAGTGTGGTGGACAGTAAATGTTGTTTTTTGGAATTTGGCATCCTGCTGCACAACACGACATGTTTACTATTGCCACTGGTCTCTTTTTGCAACCGGGAACCCATGTGATGTCATGGTTGGTAATTCGTCCATGCAATGGCTTGCCTTAATTACCCTAACTTTGCCTAATTAACCTAGTCAAGCCTTTAAATGTCAGTTTAAGCTGAATACTAGTGTCCTGAAGAATGTCTAGTCGAATATTAAGTGCTGTCATCATGGCAAAGAGAAAAGAAATTCTCTCCGTTATACAGAAATTGGGAAAAAATATACAGGAGGGCTAATAATTCTGACTTCAACTACACATAAAAACAAATTGATATCTAAAATTGGCGTCAGAAATCAAGAACAGGACTGTCCTGTAATAAATTTTTGACACGTTTTTTTTTTATGCCAATTTTAGATATCAATTTGACGTTGTTTTGACATCAAGTACATGCATTTTAGGGATCATTCATTCATTCATTTTCTTGTCGGCTTAGTCCCTTTATTAATCTGGGGTCACCACAGCGGAATGAACCGCCAACTTATCCAGCACGATTTTATGCAGCGGATGCCCTTCCAGCCGCAACCCATCTCTGGGAAACATCCACACACATTCATTCACACTCATACACTACAGACAATTTAGTCTACCCAATTCACCTGTACCACTTGTCTTTGGACTGTGGGGGAAACCGGAGCACACTCAGAGGAAATCCAAACGAATGCAGGGAGAACATGCAAACTCCACACAGAAACGCCAACTGACCCAGCCCAGCCGAGGTTCGAACCTGCGACCCAGCGACGTTCTTGCTGTGAGGCGACGGCACTACAGTACCTACTGCGCCACTGCGTTGCTGCATTTTAGGGATGCAAAATTTAATTTTGGAATTGAGGAATTCAGATGAATAAATCTTTTCTTAGAATACTAAGGGAATGAATAACAGAAATGATACAGTGGTTATGCACATAAGAGCAGGCAACTTGATGTCAAAACAACATTCATTTGTATACTTAATTAAAAGAAATGTCAGTGCTAAACTTTAAGCAACCCAGGCTCATTCTGAAAACGACCGGAAATAGTAAACCACCCGGGAACCTTTGGCATACTCTTTTCGACATACTATGATTTGGGACATACTAATTCTATTTTCAAATACTATTTAGGATGAATAATATGCGAATTGGGACGCAGCAACTGTGAACTTTGGTTCCGACCACAGTTGTTCCCAAGGGTTTTACTATCACGGTCGCCAGATTTCCAATTATTTGCAATGTTTTTCTTACAGGAACATACATAAAAAAGTTACTGGTGATTTACTGATGTGCATCAATGTTATATATATATATATATTTTTTTTTTTTTAAAGCGTGAATCTCTCGCGACAACACAAAACAGTATTGCTGCTTCAGAATATTTCAGGCATATGGACACATTGGATAATTAAGTGGAGCAAAGCCACACATGCAACTAGATCTTCCGTAGTTAAATGAATTTGATAATAAGCGTGCAACATCTTCACGCTAGAAAGCATGTTTTATGCAGGAATGTAACTGATATGATATGCTGTAGCGGCCCCTTTAAATACGAGATCAATGTAGCAAATTTTGACGCCGGAGCTAAAGGCAGACAGCATTGTCGCCAGAGCGACCTTTGATGGTCTCGTTGCTTTAGGTGTGAACGTACAGTTATGCAGTGGCGTAGTGCAAAATGCGTGCACCCCACCCCCCCCCCTGCTCTGTGGCGACAGCGTTAACCACTGAGCCACCGTGTCGCCCATTTACAGTCATTTTAATCAAATGTATTTATTCAATTTTAAATTAAAGCCTTTATTTATTCGGATCATTGGTTATTAATGATTGTGTGTGTTTGTTTGTTATTTGTCAGTATCTACAGCTACAAAACCTGACGATCGGTAATCAAGCGTTGGAGATGATCAATGGTCTGGCGACTCCTCTGTCTCTCTGTCAGCAGTTTTATCGACATGCACACATCGTACCTTCCAATGACACTTTCGAAATCGATCCACATGTAGAGACAGGTACTGCAAACCTCATCATAATACAGATGGAAAGATGCCAGAAGTGATGCAGAAGTTATGCGCATCCCAGTGGGCACCTTGATGTCAAAACAACATCAAAAACCATGTCAAAAATGTGAATCGACGTGATGTTATTTGACTAACACAGACTCATTGTGGATACATACCCCTATCTACATTTCTGGAGAGCGTGAATTATGTAACCAGAGGTACATCTGGCTGCACTTCTATGGCTTTCCTTTTTCTAGATTAATTTGGAAGACATTATCGGTTGGGTTTAGGGAGGGGTGTGTGTGGGTCGGTCGGTCAGTCAAGCTGGCCTGGTCGGCTGAAGTGTATATTGCGCCCTCTGGTGGATTTACACGAGAAGAAGACACGGGAGAGTAATTTTAAGATCATTAAAAAGCATACACAGCGGCCTCTGGTGGATTTGCAAAAACTGCAGGTGGACGTACCTACAGTTACGTATTTCGTTGTCTCCAGAAATGTAGACCTGGGTACGTATTGATATCTAAAATTGGCATCAAAAATCAAGTACAGGACTGTCCTGTAATCGATTGTTGACATGTTTTTGTATGTCAATTTTAGATGTCAATTTGACATCGTTTTGACATCAAGTAGCCTACATGTATTTTAGGGCAGTAGTCTTCAACCACCGTTAACGGTCCGTGGAAAAATTGGTACAGGGCCGCACAAGAAATTATTAATTATTTCCATTTTATTTATTATCTGAGTCTGAATGATCTTTTATTTGGAAAAGTCTTTTATTATGAAAATTACCGTATTCTATCGCTTACATCTCGGTTACTTGAGTGCCCAAATTTAACCAACAAGCAGCAAAATGGGTAAGAATGGGAAAGTTTCTTTGCAAAGGGAAAAAGGCCCAGTGAAAGACCCACAAACTGCCAAGGATCCGCAACCCATTTGTCAACAAATTAGGTGAATCCACCATGGCTGTGCAAGAAGATCAACTGATGGAGATCCCAAATGAGGGCGGCCTTTTCTAGAATTTGCACAAGTTCTTTGTTTCCAATGGAGGTGCGCGGCTTGCCTGCACAAGCACACCAGTGTTGCCAGATTGGAAATGTCAAAGTATCGTATACCCGAACCTCAAAATTAGCGTATTTGGAGGAAATTTATCATACACAAGTCAAACAGAGAGTATACAGCAGTGGTGGGCAAACTTTTTAGACCTGAGGGCCACATCAAGTTTTCAAACCAAGTGAAGGGCCACATGTCAAATCCTTCTAAAAATAACTTTTATTTATAGTGGCAGTATGCATGGAACATGTAATATCGGACAGAATCATGTCACATTAACACAAAACAGATTTCTTTAATAGTTATTGTAGACTTTATCAGTCTGCTATAACGACAGCGTTAAAGCGGGGAAAACACGAGCATTAACGCCATTATCATGAAGCGATCTTGAGTTTATGTGACTTACACTTTTCGTTGAAAAAAGCTCTTTGTCATTTTTTTGCTGCCTCCATCCTCACCTGTGTGTGTCACACACCTCACACACCTCATTCTTGCACAGGAAATTCTGCGCTGTTTTGTCGCTGCTTTTCTGAACGCAGCTACAGCCTCTCACATGACAGCAGGGAAAGGCACAGCCTTTGTAGGTTAACATGTCTAGGTCAATATTGACAGCGCAATTTTTTTAAGGACATTAAATTAATGGTGGGGACATTTCAATTGTTGGTCCCCCTCCGTCCATGCTAAATCTCCGCCCCTGATTTTTAGCAAGACGCTCCTCGTATAGCCGTTCGCGCTTTCCTGTTTGTTATTGTGGGCGTTCCGCATAGTTCGGTTGCGCAATTCTGATTATGCAGTACGAAGGTGTGCTCACTCGATTGGCTAGTAAGGCTGTCACACACAGACTCATGCATTTGCTCTGAGCGGGGGAAGTTAAATAATATATATGCCATATCGCAGCCTCTTGCGATTCGATTTGGATTAATTGCACAGCCCTATCCAAGAGTGTGTTCTAATTCTACTGGTTGCACTAACTGTACCGCGTTCACTTGTATTGCATTATTAATTTACTAATTCTGAAACCAAACCGTTACTCAGAAGCAGCATTTTAAAAACTCCCTCGCGGGCCGGATGAAAGTGTTCAGCGGGCCGCATTTGGCCCCCGGGCCATAGTTTGCCCACCTCTGGTATACAGCTATTATCTAGACACATAGCGTTTTGACACAATGTGCAAATTATCATAATACATAAAAAAAAAAATTTAAAGGCATACTTTAGTGGGAAGGTTAAACTCTCCACCTACATCAGCTTTGGGAGACTTAAATAGTTTTAAAACATAACATTACCAGTCTAACAGAAATATTTCAGCCATGGTGTCGTCCTTCCTCCAGCGTGCAAAAGTAACTCCATTATTGATTCAGGATTTGATTTTAATTCAGCATTTGATTTTACCGCGACTGTGACTGTGAGTCTGCATGTGAATGCGCGGCACGCTTGCAGGCATGCCAAGCTAATGGCGGATATGCGTGAACAGAGATGCGCAGAAGCCCTCATTAACTGTTTCCATCCACCTATTTTTATGCGCATTTTAGATATGCACATGAAAAACCGGTTGATGGAAACGCTGTTGCATAAAAAACATGCGCATAACTGAGTAGGATAAACTTTTTATTCGATAAGAAAACATGCGCTTAAACTACGATGGGAACACTTTTACAAATTCCAGTGTGCGCATTAAAAAAAGGTCATGTGATGATAAATATGTGTGTGAATGGACAAACCAGCAGGCTGAGCACACTGGTGTGACCTCCAGAATCAAGAGCGTCTGTGCTCCGCGTCTGACACCTTCAAACGCCACCGCACGTTCACTGTGTGTCAGGATTGCCTTCTGAGGCGCAAGTCATTTATTAAATGAAGAAAACACTCACGCAGCTTCTCCTACTGCAGTAAATTCAGTTTTTACTCTTGATATTTGGTGCCAGTTAATCAGGAAGTGACGATTTTGTTCGCTTTGACTCGTTGGATGGAAACGCAGATTTATTTGCACGTCTTTTATACGATAATCCAGTTTTGCGCATAAAGTTCATTCGCATTCTTGGATGGAAACCATAGACTGTAAAAGATATGGACGTAGTATCCGTGACGTCACACATAGGTTTCTGAACACTGCAAAATAAGCTACAAGTAGGCGTGGCCAACCATCACCAATTTGTTAGCGCATCATCGCACCAAACGCGGGATACCAAATAAGGGCAAAGAGGCGGAGAGTGAGCGGAGCTACAGACGCATGCTGGATTCTCAGCATTTTGCTTAGACAGACTTTTTACTTTGGGAGAACGTTTAATACTTCATTACCTGTGACTCGTTTGTATTCTGACCACATGTGCTTGGTTGTAGACTACAGTATATCAATAAAGTGTTTAGACTTTTAAAAACACTGCTGTAATACATTGAGCCACTAAACATTGTTCTTATGACGTTTTTTCGACAGGAGGAAAACACAAATTACTTCTAAACACTTCAGATATAGTCTGTGTTAGTAAATGCAAGGCTGTTTATAAAACCCAGCACTAACACTGTATGACAACGCTTCAGATGACTTTTTTATAACCTACAGCTAATCAATCTGTCAGATTCTGGAGTGCATTACAGGTCTAAAGAACATTATAAATGATAAATGATCTTAAACAAAACAAATACATGTATAGAGATGGTATATAAGTATATAATTTCACTCACCTGGGAAATGGAGGCAACTTAAACAGTTTGTAAGCACAATTAAGTGCACTCAGCATGCCATATCATCTGATAATTGCAGGAAATAATCCCAAAAGGCAACTGACTGCGTAAAGAAACATTAACCAAAACAAAAATACGATGTATACGCCGAGATCTGCGGCTAATCAGCCAGAATCAGCTGAGGTGACGAGACAGAGACCAGCGAGGGCTAGCTGTCACTCAAGTGACCACGCCCTTAATTATGCAAACATAATATAACTTAATAAAAACGAAACGGATGAGTTATAAAAAAATTCACCCCCTCACAGTTGTCATGAAGGGTAATCATAGCTATATGCACCAACGCCATCATTTGCTCCAGGCTGTAAACATGTTTTATCAGCTGTAAAAATTGCCAGTTTACCAATGCAGTCAGAAAGCACTTGGACTTCCTGGAGCCAGCCCCCCAAGGCGAGTCGATGAATTGCAGTTTTAGTTACTTCCGTATTGGCTTCTCGAGGGAGAGCGGGAGGTCTTGATGGAAACATAGCTACAGACAGTTTGGGCTACTTATCGGAATTATGGGAGATGTCCACCCAACATATTTGAACTGGATGAACATTTTTCAGTTTTATGGCTTACCCAGAATATTAAAATACATATAAACACATTAAGATCATTAGCTTTAATCATTAAGAAGAGACAACAAGAAATGTTTCTGAAGAAAGTCACCTACTGCACCTTTAACCTTATCTAATAATAAGTAATAAAAAAGAGGCAGTACCTTATTCTTTTGGGTTGTGTTTTGCTATATTTTCAAGTGTCTGGTGTATGGTTATATTTTCCCTAGTAAAATCCATTATTTGTAAGGGATTGGTATGCTGGTCTTGCTGGTTTCAATGCTGGTTTTGCTGGGTTCAGTGCTGGTTTTGATGCTGGTTACAATGCTGGGCCGGCTGGTCTCAGTGCTGGTTTTTTAATAGTATCTGAATGCACCCTTTATGATGCAAGCTGAGATTGCATCGCTCAGTGACGTCACTGTGAGGGGTAGGGTTAGGGGTGGGGTTATGTGAACACATTAAAAAAGCATTGGATGCAGCTCAGATTGCACTGCACCGAGTCTGCAGCCCTCTCCTGGTTTTGACCAGCACCGAGACCAGCAACAACAGCATTGAAACAAGCAACACCAGCACTGAAACCAGCAAGACCAGCATTGAAACCAGCAACACCGGCATTGAAACCAGCAACACCAGCATTGAAACCAGCAACACCAGCATTGAAACCAGCAACACCAGCACTGAAACCAGCAACACCAGCATTGAAACCAGCAACACCAGCATTGAAA
>CAIGQZ010032741.1:10077968-10095796 GCA_903798205.1 Danio tinwini | reverse complement strand
GTGTGTGTGTGTGTGTGTGTGTGTGTGTGTGTGTGTGTGCGTGCGTGTGTGTGTGTGTGTGTGTGTGTGTGCGTGCGTGTTTGCTCCAGCAGACAGCCACTTTGCGCTGATTGTGGTGTTTGACTGCATGATCATCTGCTTCTGTCTGCTGTCACTCATCCTCTGCACGCGCTCAGTTCACACAGGATTTCTCCTACAGACTGTAAGTATGCATGCAGATCTCACATAATTATGGAGCCAGATCCGTCTCAAAAAAATACATGTGCAAAATATAATTCAGCACAATTCACTCACAATGACAAAGCACAGCCCTAACAGTTCACAAAATCCAATTCATAAGTTCAAAACATTTCCCAGTGTTGGGTTGCGGCTGGAAGGGCATTCGTAAAACATATGCTGGATAAGTTGGCGGTTCATTCCGCTGTGGCGACCCCAGATTAATAAAGAGACGAAGCGAAAAGAAAATGAATGAAGGATGTTCAAAACACGATTCATAATATACACAAATCCAATTTGTTTGGTGAAAATATTTATGATTTTTTACTTGCGAATTCACAAATTGTGTGTTGTGTTTCTGAATTGTGTTTTAAATTGCATTTAGTAAGTGTGAATTGTGCTGTGCCTGTATGACTTTTATTTTGTAAATGTATTATTTTTGAGACTGATCTGTCTCCATAGGTCAAATCCTACTGTTTACATTTGCATTCATGCATTTTGCAGACAAAGCAACAAATTTAAAATGCTCAACACAGCACTCTGGGTGAAAATAACCCAGTATTTTTCACAGTGACATAAGTGAAACTGCTGGGTTATTTTTAACCCCACATGCTAGGTTTATCTTACCGGGTCATTTTATTAATGTATTTTTTATATATATATTTTTTTTCATCCATGCGTAGGGTCACTCTGAAAAATACTGGTCTGTTTTTACCCAGAATGCTTTAACTATGTTGCTGGGTTATTTGCTCCAATATTTGATCAATTCTTGCCCTCCCTGGGAATCATACCCACTGTTCTCTTTTATTCTATTCACAGCATTACAAGACTAAAATTAGAGGCCTTTTCCACTTTAAAAAAATGCTGGGTTATTTATTTATTTTTTTTACTAAATGCTGTCATAAACCAATGTTTGGTCGAATATAGGCAATCCATTGGGTTAAAAGGTGTCATTTAAATTTCATTGAAAAAATTAACCCAACGTTGGATTTGTTTATAATTGACCAATCATTAGGTTATGACTGCATTTGAGTTTTAAAAAAATACCCAGCATTTTTTAAAGTGTACACTAAAAAACTGCTGGGTTATTTTAACCCCAAATGCTTGGTTCATCTTGCTGGGTCATTTTATTGACTTTTCTTTATCCATGCGCAGGGTCACTCTAAAAAATACTGGGTTGTTTTTGCTCAGAATGCTTTAACTGTTGTATTTTATTCTATTAGAATCTTTTTCACTCTAAAATGCTGGGTTGTTGTAACCCAAAGTCAAAAATGGTCAAACCCAGCTGTTGGGTTAAAAAGTGTAATTTAAATTTAATTGAACAATTTAACCCAACATTGGGTTTAAATATATTTGACCCAACACTGGGTAATGATAAACCAGCATTTCTTATAGTGTACCCTCTAAAAAAAATGACAAATTTAAAATGCTCAACCCAGCAGTCTGAGTAAAAATAACCCAGTATTTTCAGAGTGACTGTCTCCACATGAGCAAACCCCATAAAACCCATGTAAAAATAAAACTCATTAAACCATGTCAAAATAACCCAATAAAAATGATCCAGCAGCATTTGGGTTATAAAAAAAAACCCTAGGATTTTTTTTGAGTACACTCTTAAAATGCTGGGTTATTAGTTTTGTTTAGCTAAAATACTGTCATAAACAAATGTTTGGTCGAATATAGGCAATCCATTGGGTTAAAAAGTATAATTTAAATTTCTGTGAAAAAATTAACCCAACATTGGGTTTGTTTATATTTGATCAAACATTAGGTTATGACAGCATTTGGGTAAAAAAAAAAATACCCAGCATTTTTAGAGTGTACTGTTTATGTACACAGATGTGTTTTTTTCTCCTCAGGAATACAGAAGATTCATGTCCAGTCAGCACAGTCAAAGCGTCTCGTGGTCTGAGAGGCTGGAGTTTTTCAACGGCTGGTATATCCTCATCATCATCAGTGATGCGCTGACTATTGCAGGCTCAATCCTCAAAATCTGCATACAGAGCAAAGTGAGAAACAGAGACTGCTGAAACACAGGATGTTTATCTTTATGCACTAATATTCAGTAACTGTCTTGTTTGTCAGGAACTGACGAACTATGACGTGTGCAGTATTCTGCTGGGCACTGCAACAATGCTGGTGTGGATTGGAGTAATGCGCTACCTCAGTTTCTTCCAGAAATATTATGTAAGATATATTTATTTAGGTAGTTTTTGATGTCTCGTAATTTTTTTCTGGCATGATGTCGATTTAGATTCACATGAAGTAATTAATGCATTAACCATTTAAAATAAGAAAACTACATTACCCATGATGCTGCACAATAGTTCCACCAATCAGCTTTCTTCATAGCTAGGCTGCTGGCTCATTGGAAATACATGCTTCAGCCTACATTTGTGCAAAAAATGTTCTTAAATATAAGTTTGACAGCAGTTTGTAGGTGAAATGAACACTAGGGGGCAGTATGATGTGATCAACTTCTGTTCCTTTTCACACTGATGATATTTACAGGGGCATATTCTTGACGAATATGGATAATTATGACAAAATAAAGAATTATGTTGGTGCAATTCTTTGCACAACACCAAATAAACACCACTAAACATCTTAAAGGGCACCTATTTCACCCCTTTTTAAGATGTAATATTAATATGATGGTTCTTCTGAGTGTGCCAGTTTAGGTTCAGTTCAAAACACAATTCAGATTTTTTTATTATGACGTGTTAAAAAGTGTCATTTTGTGGGCGTGTACACAGCTCGCTGTTTTAGGGGCGTGTTGCTTCACATGAAAATTTGTTTCGACTTCCCGCCCAACTTAACAAGGGGGCGGAGCCAAGAGCTCCACTCTTTGTGTATGGCAACAGACAGGCAGACAGAGAGAAGCTACATGAGTGAGAGGACCAGCATTCAGCTGTACATGTACGACTCAGACACAGACCAAGCAGAGAGGACAAAATCATTTGTGTCTTTGTACAGTTTTACAGCCAAATGTGTGCTAGTTTAAAGCTCCGAGCTTGTAGCCTACACCGAGACTAATAACCAAGCACACTGAATTAACTTTGACTGAAGGGCATCACACACCGGATGCACCGCGACACGGCACGCACATGACAGTTGAAAGTATCGCACACTTGCGGCGCCGGTGTGTGTCCCCTGATAGAAACTTATGTTTATAATTCAGAAATGCATGCCGCTGTGTGGCGCGATGCTGCTTGTCATCGAGCGGTGCTTCTGGTGTACGACCTGCTTGAGGCTATAACTAAAGGATGTCAGACACCGGATGTGTCGCTCAGAGCCACGACACGACACACCAGACGTGCACATTCACATGTTATTTAAAATGAAACTATTCAGATAACGCTCTGTGGCGCGGCAGAAATATGAACAGTGTCCTGAGGCGACCTAGTCAGAATAGTGAGTGAACCCCCCGGTCCTCACTTTCATCCGCCACACCGTGAAATGCATGGCGCTGCTCGTTAGTTCGTTATTTCCAATAGAGGGACGCGCACGTGAGGCAACGTGCTCGCACTTTCCAGCTGCACCTAGTTAAGATGACAGGGAGCTTCTGTGACCGCGGGAAATGCAAACCGCTGAAGTTTAAGGAAGACACAATGAAAAGTACACGTGTATGCAAACCCACCAAAACTCACAAACACTGGCGGCGAGGAGAGCAATAACGTGGTGAATGTTGAGCCCAATGAGCCTTACATCTAAAAATAGAGCAAGGGTGTTTCTTTGGTGACGTCGCTTGTGACTCACACGCTGAAAATGGCGGACGTGAAACAACATACTGAGGATATGGTAATGCGCACCTGTCAATCAATATTGGTGGGCGGGGGGACCGCACTCCTACGTCAAGTTGTGGTCGGTCTCAAAACCGCTCCAATTGGTCCACCGTTTTTTTTGTTGTTAAATTGAAAAAAAAAGGACTGAGTGTGTTTATATCAGCCCAATATGACGCTCTATACACTATACCTACACATATGTCTGTCCAAACAGCTTGAAAAGGAGATTTTTCACCATAGGTGCCCACTGTCTATGATTTATAATGAACATGTTTGCGTCACCTATCTCTCTCCATATGAACACTTTTCCGCCGTTTGCTCGTAGCTCACTTTGTTGTGTTTGTGCTCGAGTCCGGTGAAGCACGCTTCCACAACAGAGATAAAAGTAATGTAAAATCAAGGTAAACTATGTGCTGGCAGTGCAATTTTCTCTTCCATATTCTTCTGAAAACACTACTGGTTGCATTGAGTGAGGGGTTTAGCTCAGTGTTTTGCTAGCTGATCTGTACGACAAGCTCTGCCTTCTCCTGGAGGTCTACAAAAAGGATGTGTATCTGAAATGTACAGCAAAACACACCCAAGTAATGTATTTCAGACTTGCAAAAATATAGAGAGCGCCCTTTAGTGGATTTGTCATCAGAAACATGCAGTGAAATGTACCCGGAGCAACGTATTTTACTTATAAATGTAGGCCGTGGCATGTATTTCTAATATGCCTGAATTGAGAAAATACTTCCAAAACCAGCACTGGGTCTCTCTTATGAATCTAGTTTCCTTTTAAAAGATAAAGCTAGTGTTTTGTGTGTCCAGATCCTCATCCTCACCCTGAAGGCTGCACTTCCCAATGTGATTCGATTCTCCATCTGCGCTGTTATGATCTACCTGAGCTACTGCTTTTGCGGGTGGATCGTTTTGGGGCCACACCATGAAAATGTGAGCAAAAAATTGATTATAAAAATGCAGGTCATGCAATGCAATTAACAGATAATGCAATTTTGGAGAGAAAGAGAGAGGGAGACTGTTTTGGTACTATCAGAATCAGTTCAAGCCAAGTGTGCTTCACACAGTTGGAACAGGTAGTGTGCTGGGTGCGAGGCGTCCAGAATGATTTTGCGAGCCCTTTTACTCACTCTGGAAGAGTACAGTTCTTGAAGTGTAGGAAGGGTAGTGCCGGTTATTCGTTCAGCAGTCCGGACTATTCGCTGTAGTCTACGGAGGTCGGTTTTGGGTGCTGAGCTGAACCAGACGGTGATTGAAGTGCAGAGGATGGATTGGATGACAGCTGAGTAGAACTGTACAAGCAGCTCCTGTGGCAGGTTGAACTTCCTCAGCTGACGAATGAAGTACAGCCTCTGCTGGGCTTTCTTCACAATAGAGTCTATGTGAAAGTCCCACTTCAGATCATGAGAGATGGTGGTGGCCAGGAACCTGAATGACTCTTCTGCAGCCACTGTTCATGATGGTGAGTGGGGGGAGTGCAGGGGGGTTTCTCCTAAAGTCCACTATCTTCTCCACTGTTTTGAGCGTGTTCAGCTTCAGGTTGTTGTATCTGCACTATAAAGCCAGCCGCTCCACCTCCTGTCTGTATGCAGACTCGTCACCGTTCTGGATGAGGCAGATAACAGTAGTGTCATCCGCAAACTTCAAGAGCTTAATGGAGGGGTCTTTTGCGGTGCAGTCCTTTGTGTACAGGGAGAAGAGCAGTGGGGAGAGAACACATCCCTGGGGGGCACCAGTGCTGATGGTGTGGCTGTCGGATGTGATTTTACCCATTCTGACTAGCTGTTGTCTATTTGTCAGAAACCTGGTGATCCATTGACAGACAGAGCTAGGGACAGACAGCTGGGTCAGTTTGTTCTCGAGCAGTGATGGGACGATGGTGTTAAAGGCAGAACTGAAGTCCACAAACAGTATCCTTGCGTAGTTCCCTGGTTTGTCCAGATGTTCTAGGGTATAATCAGTGTTGGGGAGAATACTTTGTAAATGTATTTAGTTACAGAATACCTGCTTTAAAATATATTTTGTAATGTATTCTGTTACTCTGCTTAATCCTGGTACTGTATTCCAAATACTTGGAATACTTCCTCTTGAAAACAGCCTTCAAGGCTATTAAATGTCACACTATGAGTTGGTAGCAATTTCTGCAGGAAAACAGAGGGCCGCTAATGCTAAACAATAAACACTGACAGGGAAAAATAAATAAAACAATATAATTATGTTTATTAAATAATGTTTACTCATCAAATTAAATTTCTGTTTCTGTAATAAAGATAAAAAGGGCTTGAACATAGACAGCATTACTGTCTGTAATATACAGTATATGTATATAAAATGCATTTTGCTTACCCTTTGTATTTCTGCACAGAAAAATATCAGGTATACAAGAAACGAAAAACTTCAAAATAGTTTATGTAAAACCAAGGTAATACAACAGGTTCTATCCAACATTTTAATTTCTATTATGAAAACTTCTCACCTAAGAACAATATTGCAAATATTAGAAGAATGCAAAATGTATTTGCTTTACAAAAATGTAAACATCAAAATGAACAAGTTTTACGTCAAACATATTAGCCAGTAACCACTTATCTACAGTATCTAACTACCTATGCTTTCCTAATCAACAGACAAGTAAAGGCGGTTGTAGCGCAGCAATAGAGACATTTCAAAGTGCTTATCTGTCATTCTGTTGTGATGAGGAGTAAAAATGAGTCCTCCTTGGCTGAAGAGTCGCTCTACAGGAGCACTTCATGGCAATGTAGTGTTGTACTTTATGAAGAGGGCAAACGAAACATCAAGCAGCAAATTCGCGAACAATGACGGCAAAAAAACGGTTTATTTGAAAATCATGGTTGTTGTTGTCCGGTTGATCGCCCTTTTTGCTGCATTAGAAAATGGAGGTGTGGCGTGAGAGCGTGAGAACAGGGTCATTTGTGTGAGTCTCACTGAGTTAACGCTGGTGATTGCAGTCGGGAGTGTAGCTTCTGTTTCTGTGGTTTCGGCTGCAATTTAGTAATATTATTATGGGCCAGAAATGCATCGCCCGAAGTATTCCAATGGTATTAGGAAAGTAACTGTATTCTAAATACCCTGTTTAAAAATAGTAACTGTAACGGAATACAGTTACTCATGAATAGTATTCTAAATACGTCTCGCCGGTACATGTATTCCATTACTCCCCAGCACTGGGTATAATGCAGTCCCATGTTGACTGCATTATCCACAGAACTACCTCCATGGTTCAGTATGCATGGGGACATTTTGGGTGTTTTTTTGGATTTGATAAAGTGAAAGTGATAAATGCTTTTATAAATTGTTAAAATATTGGCATCTGAGATGCAGCAAGTCCAGAGACTGTCATGTACATGTAACCCCGCCGGTCCTACGCCACCCAACCCACTCCGAGCTGATATCGAACCGGCGACCTTCCGCTTGGAGTCGGTTGCTCTAACAAGGAGGCTAAAGACCATGGCCTCCAGCATCTGTCGCTTGAGCCCCTTTAGAGGTCAGAGGAGTAAGGTTTACCTGCACAGCACTTACTAGCTGGCCTCCGTTACACTCACCCGCCTATACCTCACTCCCATCCGGGTCACGGCACCAATGTAACCCCACCGGTCCTACGCAACCCAACCCGCTCCGAGCAGGTATCGAACCAGCGACCTGGGAGTCAGTTGCTCTAACAAGGAGGCTAAAGCAGCTACGCTAATTATTCTCCTTATTCTGTATTTCCACCTGGGGGTACTCATCTCGAGATCCTCAGACTATGCAGTGCCACTGATGCGATCCAAGACCAGCGACGAGACGATCCCAAGGTTTCCGGACCAGGCCGTATCCTGAGCTGCTGCTGTGGTAGTCATGATGGAGAGCATAAGACTGATTCCTGTGATGCTCTAAGGACAGACGTGTCTTCGCGGAGGTCCAGCTACTGCGCCTAGACTGCAGCTCTGCACAAGACGTTTGGCCATAGGAGAAATGGTCGTGCCCAACTGAGCCTGGTTTCTCTCGAGGTTTTTTAAATTCTTCACTTTCGCCAATTGGTGAAGTTTTTTCCTCACTGTTGTCGCCACTGGCTTGCATGGTTCGGGATCTGTAGAGCTGCGCATCGATGGAATTGCTCCTCAGTGTTTGGACTCTCAGTAGTGATTATTAAACCACACTGACCTGAGCTAAACTAAACTGAACTTAAACACTGAAAACTGAACTGACACTTTTTACATTCACTATAAACTTCCATGTGAAGCTGCTTTGACACAATCTACATTGTATAAGCGCTATACAAATAAAGATTAATTGAATTGAATTAAAGACCATGGCCAGCTAGTGAAGTGCTGTGCGGGTAAACCTCACTCCTTTGACCTCTAAAGGTGCTCTAGCGACAAACGCTAGAGACCATGGTTTTTAGCCTCCTTGTTAGAGCAACCGACTCCCACGCAGAAGGTCGCCGGTTCGATACCAGCTCGGAGCAGGTTGGGTGGTGTAGGACCGGCAGGGTTACATACATTATGATTTTATAGGAAATTCACTTTAATGTGTGATAGGACTAAAACTGATCATAAACAAATATTTTCTTAATTCAAATGAGTAGCGGTTTGGACCTGGACAGGCACGTGCACAGGTAGGGCTCAACCTGTGCAGAGCACATGCCCTTTTTTCATAAAAAATGAATGAAGGTGCCCCCGCTCTTCAGTCCGACAGCCCTCCCCCACAGCCCCCCAATTTATTTATTTATTTTTATTCAGCTGATTATTTCTTCATTTTATTTGTAATAATATTACAGGCTCTAAGTTCTGTTTGTTAAAACCAAAAGTGTCTTGCAGTGTTATTTTTGTAATAAATGGAAAGCAAATTACATTTGTCTCCTCCCCTTTTTGGCTAATGCAAAAAATGGTCTGATCCGTGACAAAAAAAAAACATAATGTGATCTGAACTGTGAGATTTGTGATCCGTTACTCCACTATACGTCACCAATACGTCATGAGTCATGACTTAACAAGCGGATGCTGACACACAGGCATTTGTAGCTCCGCCCTTTTTTAAGAAGACCTCATTTGAATTTAAAGCGACAGTCACCAAAACACCACAGTTAGGATCAAAGCCTAAAAGAATAAAACATTATCTGTGTGGTATTTTGTGCTGAAACTTCACATACACACTCTAGAGTCATTGGAGACTTAGTTTACATCTCGCAAAAGGGGACGTAATAGGTCCCCTTTAAATGTTAAAACATGCATTCATTTAATTACTCTGTGAACTGGAAACTTCTAATCCCGAATAATCAGGTCACCAGAGCAACCTTTTACCCCCACTTTTTAACTAATAATACCCTGAATTCAAGACGTTAGGTAACACAACTTCAATATGTATTAGGTGAAAATTGTGATTGTATCTTACTAGCAGCAGAATATACCGATTCCTGACACAAAAAGAAGGACGAGACCAATATAATCCACACACATTGAACGATTTTTTTTTTTTTAATCTTAATCCTCAAATGTTAATTCATAAATATACTGTATATTCAGTATTAAGTTATTACCTTTTTAATCATTACTAATATGTAGTTTGTGTTCATATGTTCTGTTTATTTTAAATATTACAAATACTGTGGCAATTTGATATACCCCTGATAAATAAGGGACTAAGCCAAAGGAAAATGAATGAATGAATGAATGAATGAATGAATGGTGATTACTCAAGATTAATGGATTAGGTATTTCCATAATATCACACCTTCATCATGTAGAATATGATGATAACGCTTATTTTTTTCTTCACAGTTTCGCACATTTAGTAGGGTTGCTGGCTGCCTTTTCTCCATAATTAACGGGGATGAGATCTACTCCACGTTCACCAAGCTCCGGGAATACAGCACTCTGGTGTGGCTGTTTAGCAGACTGTACGTCTACAGCTTCATCCCGGTCTTCACATACATGGTTCTGAGCGTCTTCATCGCCCTCATCACAGACACGTATGAAACCATCAGGGTAAGTTTATTAAAGCACTGCAGCTTCAGTGAGAGCAGCTGCAAATGAAAGTTTACATTTTCAGGATAAATAGACAAACCCTAAACCATCTGACCAATCAGAGCAGAGGATGGACATTAGACCAATCAGAGCAGAGTAAGGTCGTCAGACTAGAGTAAGGCTATCTGACCAATCAGAGCAGGGTAGAGCATCTGACCAATCAGAGCAGAGTAGAGCCATCTGACCAATCAGATTAGAGTAGAGCCATCTGACCAGAGACGAAAGCAGGGCTGTCTGACCAATAAGAGCAGTGTAGAACCATTTGACCAATCAGAGCAGGGTAGAGGCATTTTACCAATCAAAGCAGAGCTGTCTGACTAATAAGATTGGAGTAGGGATAACTGATCAACCAGAGCACAGTAGAACCATCTGACCAGAGACAGGCTATCTGACCAATCAGAGCAGAGTCGAGCCATCTGCCAAGAGACAGGAGCAGGTCTGTCTGACCAATCAGAGCAGAGTAGAACCATTTGACCAATTAGAGCAGGGTAGAGGCATTTTACCAATCAGAGTAGGGCCATCTGACCAATCAGAGCAAAGTAGGGCCATCTGACCAATCAGAGCAGAGCTATCTGACCAATCAGGGCAGAGTAAGGTCATCAAACCAGAGTAGGATCAGCTGACTAATCAGGGAAGAGGAGTGCCATCTGACCAACCAGAGCAGAGTATGGTCATCTGACTAATCAGAGCAGAGTAGAGCCATCTGACCAATCAGGGCAGAGTAAGGTCATCAAACCAGAGTAGGACTATCTGACCAATCAGAGCAGGGTAAAGCTATCTGACCAATCAGAGCAGAGTAGGTTCATCGGACCAGAGTAGTGCCATCTGACCAACCAGAGCAGAGTAGGGCTATCTGACCAATCAGAGTAGAGTAGTGCCACCTGACCAATCAGAGCAAAGTAGGCACATCAGAGCAGAGTAGAGCTGTCTAACCAATCAGAGCAGGGTTGGGCCATCAGACCAAAGTAGGGCTATCTGACCAATCAGAGAAAAGTGGAGCCATCTGACCAATCAGAACAGGGTAGTGTCATCTAACCAATCAGAGCAGAGTAGTGCCACCTGACCAATCAGAGCAGAGTAGGCACATCTGGCCAGAGTAGGGCTGTCTGACCAATCAGACCAGAGTAGAGCTGTCTGACCAATCAGAGCAGGGTTTGGCCATCATACCAAAGTCGGGCTATCTGACCAATCAGAGCAGAGTAGTGCCACCTGACCAATCAGAGCAGAGTGGGCACATCTGACCAGAGTAGGGCTGTCCGACCAATCAGAGCAGAGCTGTCTGATCAGTCAGAGCAGGGTTGGGTCATCAGACCAAAGTAGGGCTATCTGACCAATCAGGGAAAAGTAGAGCAATCTGACCAATCAGAACAGGGTAGTGCCATCTGACCAATCAGAGCAGAGTAGGTACACCTGAGCAGAGTAAGGCTGTCTGACCAATCAAAGAAGAGTAGGCACATCTGACCAGAGTAATGTTGTCTGACCAATTAGAGCAGTAGGGCCATCTGACCAATCAGAGCAGAGTAGGGCCATCTAAACTATCACTGCAAAGTAGATTCTCAGAAAGGTGTTTAAATTCTGAACTAAACATTTCAAGCACTGTAAGCAGGGAGCCGATGCTACAATGCATTAAGAGAATCTTCAGATGTTTATGTTCTGTTTCCCTTCAGCATTATCAGAAGCACGGAGCGCCTTTATCAGAGCTGCAGGCTTTCATTGCTGACTGCAGAGACCCAGAAAACTACAACAAGAACACTACAGATGAAGATGAAGAGTCCTCCTCCTTCTGCTGTCTTTGTGCTCCTTGTGTGTTTTGCACTTGATCTGATCAGAAATGAGTCCCATATATTTGTGGTTTGTGGCCAAAAAAAATGGCCAGTTTGTTTTTGCTCTTAGACCAGAGCTGCTTTAGAGACGGGACAATCTGCCCATTTTAGCTGGCTTTTCAGGCAATAATAGGGTAAAATCAGAAAAATAATAATGTCAGAATAAAAACTTGGTGATAGAAATGTGTTATACTGTAATTGTAAAGGAAGATGCTCTTTTAAAAAAAGTTTAATATTAATAATATAATAAAAAACTGTATTTTAAGGTATGATTTACATAATTGATTCAACTTGCACAGGAGTAAGGGTTATCTTGAACATATGTTGGGATTTTGGATTACAAGCTTTTTGACTGCTTACACTTTAAAGTCTAAAAAAATGATTATATGTTCATATGGTTTGCTCTGTAATACTTGGAATTAAGTTTTATTGGCCATAAGCTGTTTCCTTTTTTCTTTCAGTAATACGATTTTGCATATATAAGTTATTTATTAAAAAGTGCAAAGCAAACACTGACACACTATGGATTGTATACTGTTTAATTCAAATATAATAGCAGAAAACATATAGTACTTCTATACTTATCACTTTCCATAGACAGTCTGCTATGGTGTGCTAACTTTACCTCTTCATTTTTTAAGTGTGAGCATCATTATTGAGCATTGTGCCTGCTGTACATGTACATTGTTTGCTCTTTACTGTTTATTCCTTTTCCTTCGGCTTAGTCCATTATTTATCAGGGGCCCCCACAGCAGATTGAGCCACCAACTATTCCAGCATATGCTTTACACAGCGGAAGCACTTCCAGCTGCAACCCAGTACTTAGAAACACCCATACACACTCACATTCACACACACACTTATACACTACGGCCAATTTAGATCATCCAATTCACCTTTAGCGCATGTGTTTAAACTGTGGGATGTAAACAACAGGAAATGTTGTTTGGCACCGCTAACAATTTAGCTACAAATTCATATTTATCAGTCAAACCGCTGTAAACAGCCACAATTTAGATTTTGCAGTGTCGAACCGATGCAGTGTCTCTCTATGCGGACGCTTTCCCTGCAGTCTACATCTCAAATAACCAATATGTGAACGCTTCATAGTACTTATAAGTGCTTATTCTGAATATATGTGAAAGACACTTGTCAGATTTTATTTCGGAGAGCAGGCGTGAGGCTCAGCTGTGTCCTCTGTGTCATTTTCTGTCTGATCGAGGCACAAACTGATACGGCTAACAGCTACTCTGACTGACAGTGCTTACACAGCGCAAAAGCCCGTGCTTGCAGAGGCATGAAGCTTTTCCTGGTGATGTGGAGCCAATCTGCGAATCACAGCACATTATGAAGGCGGGCCTTTCGCAGGAACTAGGAAACATGGCAGTTGTTTTCATGTTAGCTAAGTAGCTGTATATTAGGGGTGTCAAAATTAATTGTTTCTTCCGTGCACCGCCATGCAGATGGGGACAATTCGATATCAGTTCAGTAATAGATCATAACCGGTTATTACATACTGACGTCATTTATCCCCTATGCACGATGTCATGATAGAATACTATAGCGGAGGCGAGGGTGAGTAAATAAAACACTCCTACTACTTAAAAAGCAGATCTTTCACTGACACTGAGGAATGGTAAAGCAGGAGCCGCTATTTCACTACTAGGGATAAATGGTCTCTCTCTCTCTCTCTCCCACACACACACTTAGCATTGGACCCATTGGCATGTTTGTGAGGTAAATTTTCCTCTCCTCTCGGCTGGTAAAGCGATACTTGTGGATCCATACACAAGCGTGCCTGTGGTGCGAGTTTATTGTATTGTATTTATTCTATTACGGATTACCTGATAACCGCGTATTATGCGCATATAGACTGAAGCAGGTCGCACGCCAGAAGCGCCGCTCGGTGATGCGCCACGCATCGCCACGCATTTCACAATTCTAAAAATAGGTTTCAATTAGAGTACACACACCAGCGCCGCAAGTCGGCGACTGTCCGCGGCACCCAGTCACAACTCAGGACTCTGTTCATAATTCTGCCGCGCCACAGAGCTTAGTTTCATTTTAAATAGCCTGCAAATGTGCGCGTCTGGTGTGCGATACTATCAACTGTCATGTGCGTGCCGTGTCGACCATCTGGTGTGTGACGGCCTTGACCCGCGGCTGTTTTTCCCGCGTCACTCATGGGGCGCTTTCGTTTCTAATCGCAGCCCTTTCTGTTGAGCGGGTGAAGACAATGACCAATCATAGGGGTGTAAGAACTTGCCAGCGCTCGAAAAGCAAGCGGGATCATATTTACATGAGTTTATTTGTTATGAATGCTCGTGCTGTCTTCTGTGCGTGTGTTGGAGTTTTGTCTAAAACATTCACAAAGAGTATTTTTTTGAGCTGGTAAAATTAAAGGCACAGTTCATATATCTTTACTGCTTGTATTAAAGGACAAAATTGTATTACAAATAATATATAAATATAAACATATTTATAGATTTTAATAAAAAAAAATTCTTGTGTTGTAAAGAAAATATCTAATTATGTATGGAAAGCATCGTCAATGCACCGAGATATCGAATTGAACTGAAACGATGGCATGATAATCATAACCGAACCATGAGACCAGTGTCGGTTCACACCCCTACTGTATATAATTAAAGTAAGATATGAGCAGATATCAGATAGTTAGCATGAGCAGACATTGCTTTTATAAACACAACCAAGCCTTAAAGGGCCACGAAACCCCCCAGTCTCAGCAGGGTGTTTTCACACCTCTAGTTTGGAAAAAGTCAGGAAAGTGGGCTTGTCCAGCTCTGTTTAGGTGGGAGTGTCGGGGGAGGAAAAGAGGGAAGGATTTTGCATAAAAATGGGAGCTTCCGTTTGGCCACGTGCTGATTTTCACAGAGGCAAACCAAACACACAGACGCAGGGGAGAAAGACAGTGACTGTGTTCACATGGACATCAGTAATCAAATTATTTGCCAAATTATTAATTTGTTGACTTTAACTGCAGTTTGGCACTTTCATATTTTATTAAGGAACATTTCCTGCATGTCCCCCGTGACAAAGGACATATTGAAAGCGAGGAACTGCTGGAGAGTGAAGTTTTAATGGAGTGTTTGATACCGCACGGCCAATGGGAGAAAAAAATCCTCTGTATTTCTTGGTAACTTAGATGACCTCGGTAGGTAGCGTCAGAAAGTGTGTGTATAGACTATCCTGTCACAAAATGTGTCTAAAATTCTACATGGCGGTAATAGTTTGATTGCGGTGTTTACATGTTTACACTCGGAGAGCAGCATTTACAGCAGATCTTTCTATAATATTGTAGTGATATTAACAGACTGTAAACTTAGTAACTCAATCATTTTGACTAAGATCTGTCTTTAAACACTGAAAGAGCACTGCTGACGATATGAACTAACTTTGCCATCTAAATAAACAAACAAAGACCACTGATCACTGACCAAATCTGTAGAGACAGGACAATCAACACAAACTGGAGTCGTGTCTTTTTTTAAAAGGAGACAATCGGATAATCCGGATTTCACCATTTGCAGATGTGAAAAGCTCTCGGGTAAATATGTTACTTCAAATACATTTCTGTTGCGTGCGCTGTAATCCACACATGAGTCCAGCTGCGCTCTCATAGCGGGAAATGAAAACAAAACCTTTGTTGCAGCACAATAATAAATGCAACACTGACGACCCATGTCTCCAAATTCTTGTTCTTCCACTTGTTTTGGCAACACAACATGGCGTCTCTCTGTCGTCTGAACACTGTAACAGGTAAATTAGTCGTGAAGCTATCATGCATATTAATGAAGTTGCACAGCATACACAATAGAGCGCGCTGATTGGTTTGAACCAAGTCTTTCTCCTGAATTAAAGCCGTACACTCAGAGACATCATGATGTACTCGCAGGTACAGACATCCAGTCTCCACGCTGGAATACACACAAGTCTCTAATCTCCGTGACGCAGCTTTAAAAATTTGTTTCAAACCGGAAGAACTAATTTACTCAAAATAATGCAAAAACAACCTATTTCAGTGAAATATACGTGTCCTCATAGTGTTTATAGCAGTGTTGAACTAATATATGACTGTCAACAGCTCAAAACATGTGTTTTGGTGTTTCCTGACCCTTTAAAATACACACTAGACCACCTCTTAAATTTTAATTTGGAGAATACTCGTTAAAAAGGACCTATTCTGCCCATTTTTACAAAATGTAAAATAAGTCTATGATGTCCTTTGAGTGTGTGAGTGAAGTTTCGGCTCAAAATACCACACAGATAATGTTTTCTAACTCTTTGAAATGGACACTTTTAGGCTTTTATTCTAACTGTGGCGTTTTGGTGACTGTCGCTTTAAATGCAAATGAGATTGTGCTTTTTTCAAAAGAGGGCGGAGCTACAAATGCCTGTGTGTGAGCATAGTGGCAGATTCAAAAACAAGACTAACGACGTCCTATGCTAATAAGGGAGAGATGATCACTAGTGGGCGGGGCTTTCCACCTCTGATGACATCATACAAAGGGAGAATGCCAATCAAAGTGTTTCTGCAGACTGTTTCTATCAAGTCTGAATATAACAAATAGAATACATTTTTATCATTAGAAGCTGATTATATTCACACACCGCTGCCACACAACTGTGATTAAACCCCTTATAGAAGTGGATAGGCTAAACGCATAATAAATACAAGTCTGAAATGCTACAAAGTCCAAATAAACAAACAACCAATATTATCTTTAAATGAAAAGAAAATGATATAAATATACATTTGCTTGCTTATCATTTACAGTTATTAATTAATACATTTATTTTTTCTTTTCAAAACACTTGCCGTTTCCCAGCAGGCAGACGGCGAACACTTGTTGCATGTGGTTACAGACCATTGTTAGATGCGATTTAGCCAATGAAATGGCGAAATGCTGGTTGCTTGACAACAGACCGACCAATGAGCGTCGCACTTGTTTATTTTGAAGAACGTTCAAATCATCCAAACATCTCTAGCGCTTGAGGGCAGGTGTACGAAACTGCAGACTTCACACACTTACACACTCACTAATCAGTCCGATAAACACTCCGACAACATATGGTCGCCTGACGGTGTTTGGATCCGAGGATCTGCGGCTGATGTAAGTCAACCTGTGTGTGTTATTTTAGCTGCGGTGCTAAACTTGAAACTCTGGTTGTGTCTCTAATAACGTCTGCTGCCTATTTACACATGTCTGAGTTTAAATAGACGGCTGAAAATGCTGTTTAGGTAGATGACAATTCATCGTGTAACTGTTATTACGTATATAGTTAAACTATATAAACAAATGTGTGTGAAACGTAAATAAACAACATTGTAATGTGGAGTGAGTTTTGATTGAGGTAACTGTTAAGTTGTTTTTATATTCGCACCTTGTTTAGTTACCACTTGTGACATGCTCCTATATTGTTTACTATGGTACTTTGAATATTGGGTCTGAATTGACATGTACGTAACTTATGACTTCAAAACAACACTAGCTCTATTTAATATTGAGGTAAAGTTGGTTTTATATTCGCACATTCGTTCATTTTTGAGCAGTGACAACTTGGGCCCTATATTGTTTACTATGCTACTTCAGATACTATATATATATATATATATATATATATATATATATATAATAGAGGTAAAGTTGGTTTTATATTCACACATTCGTTCAGTGACACACTCCCTATATTGTTTACCATGGTACTTTGAATATTCGGTCTGAAATCACATCTAAAAAACGACCTCAAAACAACATTAGCACCATTTAATTGATTGTAAGCAATGCTGTACTTTGATAGTCATTGGTTGCTAATATGATTTCATGATTTAGAATTCGCAAACAATACATTTCCTAAATTATATTATCAAGGAGAAAGTCTGAATGTGTGAATTTAAAACCAGCTTTACTTCTATCTATCTATCTATCTATCTATCTATCTATCTATCTATCTATCTA
>CAIGQZ010032741.1:10003126-10030640 GCA_903798205.1 Danio tinwini | reverse complement strand
CACACACACACACACACACACACACACACACACACACACACACACACAAAACACACTCACCTTCATGCTTGTCCTGCATCTTACATCAAAGTCACTCTTAATTACGCTCTTACTTTCATTATTTTACATTAGAAGATGATATTGCTGTTTTCCCGCCTACTAAAAACTATAATAAATGTGTCAAATCTCACCTTGGCACCAATCTGGTTGCCGCACTGTCCGGCCTGGATGTGCACGATCTCCCTCATGTTGTCTGTCTGTCGGCGGTGTGTGTGTGGATGTGCGGTGTGTTTCTGCGGTGGATGCGGATCTGCTGCTCTGTCAGAAAACCTCCGCCAACCAATCAGGATGCGCCGCGGTGATGCAGTGGAGAGAGAGAGAGAGTTTGTGTGTGTGCGCGTGCTGCAGCATCTCCGTCACTAATGCTGATTCAACGAGAGCGGCAGTAAAGCGCGCGCTGCCGTCACATTATAATGACTTATTAGATTCATAAACGTGTTGTAATCCTAGTTTTTGATGTTTGGTTTTTGCGCAGGATGCAAAAAGCGCGTATCTTTTACTCCCAAATGTTTCCTGCAGAGGGCAGCGAGACTTTAAAACTGAATCTCCAGACACTCAGATCAAGAAATAAAGACGTGAAGGATTGTTTTGCGAATATGAACATTAGTCGGTGATAGTATCTGTATATTTCATCTGCTTAAAGCAAAAGACACTGACGGTGATGAGAAGAGAACTATTTATTTATTTATTTACCATGCGTACTCAGTTACTGATTTTCATTAATGAACGCAAAAAGAAAAAAGTATTGTCTAAAATGTTTAAATATGCAAATGAGACTTTTATTTTTACTAATGTGCACAAAATAGAAGCCAGGTTCAGTGTGTGTGTGTGTGTGTGTGTGTGTACATCTGTCATTCATTTTCTTTTCGACTTCGTCCCTTCATTAATCTGTGGTCGCCACAGCAGAATGAACCGTCAACTTTTCCAGCATATGTTTTACCCTACCTGCTGCAACCCATCACTGGGAAACATCCATACACACTCATTCACACACATACACTATGGACAACTTTAGCTTACCTAATTCACAGCGCATGTTTTTTGGACTTGTCAGGGGGAACCGGAGCACCCGGAGGAAACCCACACCAACACGGGGAGAAAATTCAAACTCCACACAGAAATTCCAAGTGACCTATATATGTGTATATATATATATATATATATTCCCACCACTCTTTGGGTAAAATATGTACATAAAACACGCTGGGTTAATTTTATTACATTAAATTTATAGGATTAAATTTAATCCAAAGTTTGGTCCATGTTTTATCTAAGTTGAGTTTAAATTTGCCCAGCATTTTTTATTAAAAGCACAGCAGTTTTACTGTAGGTTCAACGCAATCTCACGGCAATTCGTAACTTTTTGATTTAGTGGCTAATTCATATGAATTCGTATGATCAAATTCATACAAATAGGTATGATTTGCTCATCACCCAATGACGGGTGGGGTTAGGGGTGGGGTTAGGTGCCACGCCTCCTTTTTAAAATCGTATATTTTCGTACGACTGAACTCATACGAATTCGTACGAATTAGCCACTAAACTGACAAAACGTAAAATACTTACGTTTCCTCGTGAGATCAGGCTGGTAGGTTCCACACAATTCCTTCATGTTGTCCCAACACAAATTAAGTTAACTATATATATATATATATATATATATATACACACACAGTTGAAGTCAGAATTATTAGCCCCCCCCCCCCTTCAATTTTTTCAACACATTTCTAAACAATAGTTTTAATACCTCATTTCTAATAACTGATTTATTTTATCTTTGCCATGATGACAGTAAATAATATTAGACTAGATATTCTTCAAGACACTAGTATACAGCTTAAAGTGACATTTAAAGGTTAGGGTAATTAGGCAAGTTATTGTATAATGATGGTTTGTTCTGTAGACTATCGGAAAAAAATAGCTTAAAGAGGCTAATAATATTGACCTTAAAATAGTTTTAAAAAAAATTAAAAGCTGCTTTTATTCTAGCTGAAAGAAAACAAATGAGACTTTCATTAAGAAAAAATATTATCAGACATACTGTAAAAATGTCTTTGCTCTGTTAAACATCATTTGGGAAATGTTTGAAAAAGAAATTTAAAGGGGGGCGAATAATTCTGACTTCAACTGTGTATATATATATATATATATACACACACACACACAACAGTGCTGTCTGGTTCTCATATCTGATTGGCTGATAGCTGTGCAATATTCTGCAATATCAGCACTCATACAGCCTCTTCACCCTTGTGTATTACTCCGCCCACATAGAGTGACAGCAGATCAATAAACTCACTACAGTTTGACAAATATTGCAGCTGTTGGACAACATAATGTACTTTTGAGACTTTTTTTTAGTCGAGAATATAGTTGTTTAGATTGCAACTATGCAGTTTATTTATAAGGATAGTGCCTATTTTAAATATGTATAATTTCAGAGATTCAGCACATCTGTGGCTATCAGTCTGTCATACTGAGCAGGGCAAAGACAGTCGACGTTCCTCCACAAGATGGCGACAGAGACTGCATAAGTGCTTAAGGGAGAAAAGTGTAGTTTCAAACTACAGCTGATCAAATTATTATTAAACAGGTTAGTGACTAATGTCGAGTTCAGACTGCATGATTTTCAAAGTAGTCGTGTGACGGATGTTTTCACACTGCATGACTGTCTGGGCTAGTGTTCTGTCAGCGCTGTGTTTACACTGTAGGATGGATCGGCGACAGAAGAGTTCACACTGCATGAATTTAAAATAGAAAGAATCACAGTCAACTTTGTCCAAACTACGTCTCACAGCCAAACAAATGTGAGAAGTGACATGGAAACAACGCGAGGTCACTTAAAGAGCCCCTATTATGGGTTTTTGAAAATGACCTTCAATGTAGTGTGTAAAGCCTGGTTTATACTCGAGGCGTCCGCTAGTTCGCTTGAGTGTGCGTGGCGAATGTGACGTCATCACGGTGTTAGCGGAAGTTCGCTTTGAGTGCGCGCGACATGATTTCAGCTGGCGGTGTGCACGGCATTTTTTGAGACCCTGAGCGAACGATGCGCGCGGCGCCGCGTTTGATTTGAGTTGAATATGAACCACTTTGAAGAGATTTTGTACAGTACAACTGTATACATTTCTTTATGATCCGTGATCATACAGAGAACCTGATGAACAATAATTCTTGGCTAGAAATAGCAACAGCTGTAAGAAAGGAAGAAAGTTTATGTTAAAAGGTTTGGAAAAACCTGAGAGATTGTTAAAGCCAAAAGAGGCCACGGCAAAGTGGAGACCCCGATACACAATTAAAGAAATATGTTTGTCCACCAGTCATAGGTTTAACACTGATGTATATATCACAATTTTGAATTTAAAACAATTTAATATCTAAAAAACTCACTTTATATGTATATAAAATCACTTTTGAGAATGTCATTTGATGCAGTCATCAAAATCATGAGGATATCATGAATCAAAAAAGGAGAGAAACTCAAAATAATGATGAAATCGGACCATGATGCAATTAAGGAGAAAACATCCTCAAAATAAAAAGCACATCATTTAAAAACAGACACATTTGAAGTACTCCAGGGCAATAATACTTTTCTTTTTATTGAAGATTTTGCAAATAAACTAAACATCAGAGCTGGAATGATTAAGAATATCCCACAATCGCTGGAAAAATCCTCTTGTTTTCGTGGAAGTGTTCACATTTTTCCATATTTCATAATGAAATATTCTTTCAGTATTTAGCCTGGTTCTTAGTGTTGCTGATGCACACACACACACACGCACACGCACACACTCTTTATCTCAGATTTTAGGGGACATTTTTCTTTAGACATTACAAAATTAGTAGTTTCATGTTACAAACAAAAGAATTAAAACCGAAATCTGAAATGTTTCAAGCACGGATGGCGTACTGTAAATCTGTTATTGCTTTCATCCACAAATGAAAGGATGACAACTGCACTCATTCCTCTTATTCATCTTTTGTTCTCGTCATTTTAAAGTCGTTCATCCAAAGTTTCATTTTAGAGGTTCACATGCTTTTCTTTTTTTCTCTTTCTGTCGTCACCGTGAACAATAACGTGCCACATACTGTACATTCACACAGACATGGTAATGAAATACCAATGGCCGTACACTCATCGATAGAGAAAAATTAACCTAAAGTTGTTTCATTTTGAAGTAAAACAGTCAGTATCACTGTACATCAGTACCACAATATCATAAATTACAAAAGTTTTCACATTCACAATAAGTCCTGTTGCACTGTGTTGTGCAACCCAGGCTCAGTACGGATATGTACTCAGGTCTACATTTCTGGGGACAGTGAAATATGTATCCGGAGGTACGTCTGCTCACAGATTTCGTTTTAGCAAATCCACCAGAGGCCGCTGTGGGGATTTTTGATGATCTCAAATTCCTCTCACATGTCCTCTTCTCATGTAAATCCACCAGAGGGTGCAATATACACTTCAGCCAACCAGGCCAGCTTGCTGTCAAATGACTGACTCATCCACCCCCTTCCCTAAACCCAACCGATAGTGTTTTTTAAAAGCAATCTAGAAAAAGAAAAGCTGCCGCATGATTTCTATTGTTTATTTATTTAGCAGCTAGCTCTCTGCAACTTTCTCATGGTCGCTCACTAAAGTTTAAGCAGGGCTGCGCCTGGTCACTACCTGGATGGGAGACCACATGGGGAAAGCTAGGATGCTGTCGGAAGTGAAGTTAGTGAGGCCAGCAGGGGGCGCTCAAGACCACAAATACGGAGGACGCGTGAAACTTCCCGGATGTTTTCTTGATATCGAGGACGCATGGATGCAGACTTGAGCACCCAACTCGCTCTAGAAGTCCCAGAAGTCATTGCGACTGGAGGTGGGATTTCACCACATTTCCTGCCTGTTGTTTATTTATTTTCCAGCTAGATCTCTGAAACTCTCACATGGTCGCCCACTGAAGCTAAGCACGGCTGCGCCTGGCCAGTACCTGGATGGGAGACCACATGGGAAAGCTAGGTTGCTGTTGGAAGGTGTTAGTGAGACCAGCAGGGGGCGCTCAACCTGTGGTCTGTGTAATTTGTAACGCCCCAGTATATCGATGGGGACTCTATACTGCTCAGTGAGCGCCGTCTTTCGGATGAGATGCTAAACCGAGGTTCTGACTCTCTGGGGTCGTTAAAAATCCCAGGATGTCCTTCGAAAAGGAGTAGGGGTTTAACCTCGGCATCCTGGCCAAATGTGCCCACTGGCCTCCTAACCCTCCCCATATCATAATAAGCTTCATAACTCTGTCTCCACCCATCAGCTAGTGTGTGGTGTATACACTTAAGCCAAGTGTTTTCAAAAGCAATGTAGAAAAAGAAAAGCCGTCGTCGCTGTGTGATTTCACCACATTTCCAGCCTGTTGATTATTTATTTGTTTTATACCTGGTTTCTGGTCAACTCCACTCTGCTTCCCAAGTCTGGCGACATTTGCGGCGAGCCAGACAACACTGGAAAAGCCACTAATTGGTCAGCTGGTAAGCGCGAAAATTAACTGAAGCTGTCGACAGCGTCATACCGCCCCTAGTGTTCATTTTAAAGACGAAATGCAGCAATACGTCCCTCTGGCTACATAATTCACGCTCTCCAGAAATGTAGACAGGGGTACGTATCCACAATGAGCCTGTGTTGGTATTGTGGATCACATAGACTGTGTTACACAACCACAAAGTATCATCTGTAGTCCTCAAATTATAATTGTTTCCCCACAGAATCTAGTGATTAGCTTAAAAAAAAAACATTAATAAAACATACCACACAAATACCACCTCGAGCAGCATTTGAGTAGCATTTCACAGAAATCTCGATGTTTTCTGTGGTTTTTTCGTTTTTTTATACATTATGAATACAGGAATGGTTTATTTGACACCTAATTTATAGCGGCATCAAGACACATCGGCAAACATTCCCAGAATAAAATGTACAGTTTATTTGTTATTATTTTGAGAGAGAGAGATTCCCTTTGACGCTGGACTTCACAGATGTCGTTTTCATTTTAAGACTTAATCACAGGATTCAGAGAAAAATAAAAATCACATTTGACCAATCTAGCTGTTAATTACTAATCAAACAAGCAGATCTGAGCAAGCTAATCACTAGATCACACAGACTTCCAGAGTAACGCGAGTGGGAAGTCGCCACCATTGATGATTTTTAGGATCTAGCTGCTCCCCCCCCCCAAAAAAAGCAGATACTGGCACCACAGTAAGTACGAAGGCTATTTGAGTTCACAGATGCTCCTGTTTATGGTTGTTCCCTTTCAGTCGAATCCTTTTATAGCTTTTCCCTGCTTCGCCATATTGCGTCATGGCTGCAGGAACGAAAAATTCCACTAATAATGACTGGCATGAGCCCCCATATCTCCTTTTAAAGGGTTAGTTCACACAAAATGACAATTTTTATCATTAATTATGCACCATCATGCTGTTACAAATCCATAAAAATCTTCGTTCATCTTTAAAATGCAAACTAAGGTATTTTAGATGAAATCCTGGAGCTCTCCGACCCTCTATAAACACCAAGAGGCCTGAAATATTAAGTCCGGAAATATGCCAAGAACATTATCAGAATAGTCCACGTGTCATCAGTGGTCCAATCACAATTTTATAAAGCTAATAGTTTTTTCAAATATTTCCCAAATGATGTTGAACAGATTCAGGAATTTTTCACAGTATTTCCTATAATATTTTTTCTTCTGGAGAAAGTCTTATTTGTTTTATTTCAGCTAGACTAAAAGCAGTTAATAATTGTTTAAGAAACATTTTAAGGTCAATATTATTAGCCCCCTTAAGCAATATTAGTTTTGGATTGTCTCCAGAACAAACCACTGTTATACAATGACTTGCCTAATTAACCTAATGTTAACCTAATTAAGCCTTTAAATATCACTTTTAACAATTTTTTTCTCTTCGATGTCTGTTCAGGATACACTTTCACAAGTTATGCTACTGATGTGTATTGCTGACATCTCTATTTTCTGATTTAAAAAAGGAAAAAATAATCAAATGCTAGTCACAGTCTTTGTCAAATGTCTGAAAATTTGGTCAGTTTCATGTCCAGCGTGCCTCTTCCTCTTTGAAACTAGACGTGGGCACAAAAACAAAATAGTGACTTGATTTGTTGCTTGTTGAAAGTACTTATTCAAAATGAGTCACAAGAACACAATTCTTATGATTTTTGGGGAGTAACTTAATTGTTTTATGTTTAATCCACTTAAATGAGCAAAAACGATTACGTTACCTTAATTATGACAACATGAAGGAATTGTGTGGAACCCAGCATTTTTTGCAGTGTTGTTTACGTGTGAAGTACAATGCTATACATAAAATAGTCTTCGTCAACATGTATGAAGTTTTCGACAGACGATGACTTGCTTTATTTTTTGCCCAAACATACTTATCAAATAAAGATACAGATATTTGTCAAGATATTTCGACAATGAAAATGACAAGCATACACTTGACCGGTCTGCTGCGCATGTAATAAACAAACACAATACTGTGGATTATATCCAATAATTTTGTCAATATTTTAGTCTCTTGTGTCAGCAGTTATGCACTGTTCATTAATTAGATGAGTGGATCAGAGCATGCAAACCTGTCAAGTTTCTGTGTTAAATGCAGGGTTCCGAACAGTTCCTTCATGTTGTCCCAACACAAATCGATTAAGCCAAGGTAATCGTTTTTACAAATTTAAGTGGATTGAACAAAACAATTAAGTTGTCCCAAAATAACCTTAAGAATTGTGTTGTTTCAACTCGTTTTGAATAAGTAATTTGAACAAGCAGCAAACACAGTTTTTGATTGTAGCCAAATACAACAGCTGTGTCTCATTTCAGAGGCTGCATCCTCCGAAGGATATAAACTTCCAAGGTGAGTCCTTCGAAGTCCACACAGGCCAAAGTGAGCGTTTTAAAAACCCAGCTGAGACAATCTAGCCTACAGAGGACAGATCTCATCACCTAGCAACTGTAACAGCTGCCGCTAATAAGCGGTAATAAAATTTTTTATAACTTTTATCCTTAAAATCTTGGGATGTTCGAGGTCGCAAAGGGTCCACCAGTTGTATTCTTCATTACCTGGAAAATGAAGGATGCATTTGGAGGCTGCATTTGAAGGAGCCTTCGAATTTTTCGATTGCATCCTTCGAAAGATGCAGCCTCTGAAATGAGACAGCTAGTGTTTGTGTAAAGATATACACTCAGGGGCGCTGCTAGGGGGTGGAGTTAGGATGATTCTAAGGGCCTACATCATTTTGGGGCTCCAAGAGATATTATTAGAGGTTCACCACACTCACCGACCCCCACCCCACCCATTTCCCACATTCGTCCGCATCCACGACACACAACCCCCCCTTCACCAATCTACAGCCTCACCACATACCCAACCCGACCACAACACCGCATAAACCCCTCCCTCCCCACCGCTGTTGATTTTTGCTGCTAGTTTAAACTACTCAACTAAAATAAGCTGAATCAACACAATTCTGCAGGGTTTTTTTGGGACAAGTTAATTGTTTTAAGTTTAATCCACTTACATTTGCATAAACTTTGTTGTTTTGTGTTGGGGCAACATGACGGAATTGTGTGGAACCCAGCATTTTTTTACAGTGTAGGCAACCAACATGTTCCCCCCTTATTTTCATTGTCAATATTAACACTGGTCAGCAGCAAGACACACAGTGCTCTCATGTGCTGAAGAAGTCAAATTAAGTCATAATTTTTTATAATTTTTTGTAACTTCATAAAAATGACAAATGTACACATTGAGGACTCTTTCTGGGCCTCTGAAGGTTTCAGGACCCTTGCTGTCTATAAAGAGTAAGAGAGCTCTTGGATTTCATCTAAAAACATTCATTCAGTCATTCCTTTCTTCTTCAGCTTAGTCCCCTATAGATCAGGAGTTGCCACAGTGGAATAAACCACCAACTACTCCGGCATATGTTTTAGGCAGCAGATGCCCTTCCAGAAATCATCTAAAACAAGGGAGCTCATCCTGTTCCTGGAGATCTAACTTCCTGCAGAGTTCAGCTCCAACCCTGACCAAACACTACTAATTCAACTTAGTCGCATCTGAAGGAGCACTTGGTAATTACAGACAGGCGTGTTTGATCAAGGTTGCAGCTGAAATCTGCAGGAAGGTAGATCTCCGGGAACAGGAATGGGCACCCCTGATCTAAAACATCTTCAATCCAATTCAGCTCAAATATGAATGAAGATCTCACAGGTTTGGAATGACATTAGAGTGTGTAATCAATGAGAGAGTTTGAATGCTTGCGTGTACGATCCCTTTAATTTTGATATGACGCAGTTGGAATTGCAAGGATGCCCAACAAGTCCTGTGCACCAAAAGTGTTTCCGTCATGAAGACGTTCCCCCATTGGCAGTATTCGGTAAATCAACATCCGAAGGTAAACCTGAGTCAATAGGTGAGGAAACGGTGGAGTTCACCATGAGCGGGTTGCCAGATTCTGTAACAGAGTCAGAGTCAGTGCTTGTGGCGTGAGCTGCAAGGAGACTAGTACTACCATTACTTAATGAAGGTGGAGCAGATTCAATAGAGTTCATCTCAGGTGGAGCGTCTAACTGTAACAATGGAGTGCCAGAATCTATGGGTGGAGTTGGGATGGCGTTTATTTGACTAGACAGGTCTAGCATTGAGAGTTCTGTTGGGGAAGGGGGTAAGATTTCAGCCACTGGATGAATGTGGGAGTCTATTGAGGAAGAGGGAGGGACATCATTTAAAAGATTTGGTGATTGTCCAATTGATGATGGGTTGTTGGACTGGGTCAATGCGCAGAGGGGAAGGTCTATAGGGGGTGAAAGTGAATCAGTAGAGTCCACATCATTATTAACTTCCAATGGAGATCCTACAGTAGCAGGAATGCCTGTGTCTAGAATCGAAGGAAGTTCCGATGGAACCGGATGGATGGTCAACGAAGTGTCCTCAATTGGAGAAGACAAAACAGCTAGGACAACATCAGGTGGAGATTCTGGTTGCTTGGAATCTATAGAGTCTACTTCATTATTAACTTCCAATGGAGATCCTACAGCAGGAGGAATGACCGAGTCTAGAATCAAGGGAAGTCCTGAAGGAACAGGATGGATGATCAACGAAGCGTCCTCAACTGTAGAAGACAAAACAGCCAAGACGTCATTTGGTGGAGATTCTGGTCGCTTAGATTTCTGGATGGAGTTAACAGCGAGTGGTGTGGAGGTGTTGGGGATGGTGCCTAGAAGACGATCTTCAACAGATTTGGGATGCTCTTCAATGCTTTGTTTGAGTTCATCTTGCTCTTGGGATGAAATCAAAGTCTCCATGCTTAGCAGTTGCACCTGAGCCGTTTCTTGCTGGATGGGGGCGTCTATAAGCATGTGTATATCGACGGCAGATGAAGCGGTGGAGTCCATAGTGGAAACCGCAGTGGCCGCCGCTTCGTGGAGAGGAGTATCTCCAACTCTTGCGTATTCGCGACTCTCAGATTTGGTCAGCAGAAGACGCTGCTCTCCTGGTTTTCGAGGTGGTAGTAACGGTTGCCGGGTGTAACTTTCTCCATCTGACAGTGTTTCCGGTAGTGGTTGATTTCTGGTTTCAGGCAACAGCAGGATGCAGATGATGCAGATCAGAGTGCAGCAGGCAAAAATGATGTGATGCAGAAAATAGCCTTTCTGGTTATGGAGCTCCATGATTGGGGATGTCAGCATGCCAAAACCAGCACTGGCCAGCACCAGGCCTAGTCCTCCACCCCTACACAGCAAACACAGGAAAAATGTATCACTGTCAAGGCAAAGAAGGAATAAATGATGATAGGCAATTGAATTATGTTAGGGATAAAGTACGTCCAGGAGGGTGCTATTGCAAATTAAAGCCAGACTAAAGTTAAACTCACTCCACTGAACACATCCATTAGCCCACATATTTAATTTCCTTTAAGCGCAAAGATGTGTCTAAACTATTTCTAAATTCAGTTCTAATCTCCAGCAAAGGAATAAATGAACAATAATAATGAAGTGTGGTCAAACAATTTGAGTTATATCCAAACACACGTCCTGTTCTTATGCCCCATATGGTGATGCAGACGTCTCCAAAACCCCAGAGGTGGACAAATGTGTTTATTAAAACTAATATAAATCTGCATATAATAAATAAAATTGCTGATAATAGTAACATTATACAGATGCAGACTGTCATGAATAAACTGAAAAAAGTTGGTCAATGGCGAGGTCTATTTCAGTTTTTCAAAATAGCAATGCACCAACAATGCGCCTTAACACACCTCCTTTTCAGACCGGCACACCCATGAGTCTACAAAGTGGCACAAATTAATTTGCTATTTAAACAAAGTGGCGAAAAATGTGAAAATTACTGTTGCGCTGGTCTGAAAATAGCAACAAATCGCACCAAACACGTCTTGTGCCTTATTGCGCCAGGCGTATGATAAGGCCCATTGAGTTTAATGATGTACTTTGTAGATGATTCATTCATTTTATGGGTATTATAACAAACAGAAATCACAGAAAGCTTTTAAACATGCCAAGTCCTCATTTTGTCCATCACTGTATCTGTATGTCATCCTTACTTGAGTGCAAGGGTCTTGAGAGAGGGTCTAAAGAAAGACTCGTTTTATTTCATTCCTGCAATCAAAGTAGCTTACGTGGTATGCTCACCTAATAACCGATGGAGTGATTTCAGCACAAAAAAAGATGCTTAGGTTGCTGACGGCGTGGGAGGAGAACATGCCAATGATGGAGAAAGCCACCGAAAACTTGTCGTTCAGTTCATCGGAGTGTACTGCGGTGGGAAAGAGACAAAAACACAACATGGTGAGTCAGTTGTTATGTTCTGACCTCAAAAACAAACACAGCAAATGCAGAAAAAAAAATGTACAGGTCAAGAAAAAGTGTATGTGAGGAATATTTCAACCTGGGTTATATTCTGTCTTCGTGTTATGATCTTTGAAAGCAAGTTTAAATATAGATATTCAATTTATTTTCTTCATTAATTCACAATTCAGCTTCTTCCCACATAAAATCTGATAGAGTATATGGAGATATATGCAAATTACAAATTAATTATACGAATAACATATGTCATATATGCAACATATATTACACAAATGGCTGCTTATATATTTTTTTCAACCAATGGAAATTAAAAAGACGTATTAGCTTTCACATATATGAAATATGTGTTCAAATATGAACATACAGTGGGGGAAATAAGTATTGAACACATCCCCATTCTCAGAAAACACATTTCTAAAGGTGCTGTTGAGTTGAAATTTTCCCTGGATGTTGATAACAACCAAAGAAATCCAAATATGCAAAGAAAATAAATCATTTCTCCCATAGGCAACTGAATCAGAAGTTACAATCACCAAAACGAACGCACTTCCTATACCAGGGCTATTCAATTAGTTTGTCATGGGGGCCAGTTCATGAAAAGCATCCCAAACAGGGGGCCGGAGAGATAAGACTTGCAATATAAGTGATGACACAACAGCAATATAAGAGCTCATATGCTGTATTTGTGCTCATAAAGACACCCACGTTGACTTTTTCTACATTAAAATATTAATATATTGTATTTTGAAACTACTTCAAGAGTTCACACTTAGCTGATGATTGATTATAAGCAAGTTTGGCATGCTGTCACGGGAGAGAGCCCTGAGCCCAAAAGGTCCTTGAGCCCTGGGCTCCCTCCCGTTTGCAGGGCGAGAGGGGAGCTTTGAGCTCAGGTAGATCTCGAGAGCTCCCCCTTGTAAGAGTTGGTGACAGAAATTGGTTGCTACGGAGAGATATGCTTATGGATAAAGTTTGACTAGTGCTAAATTTAGATTGTTCAATTAACTTGTAGTGCATGTTTTTGGAACGTGGGAGGAAACCGGAGAACCCGGGGAAAACCCACGCAAGCATGGGAAGAACATGCTAACTTCACACAGAAACGACAGCCAGTCTGTTAAAGGACTTGAACCGGTGACGTTCTTGCCGTGAGGCCGCAGTGCTAGTCACTGGGCCACCGTGCCGCCCTATGAAAGGAAAAGAGGAGGAGTAGGGGTGGAAGGGGGGATTCTTTAAACGAAGATGACTGTAGTAAGAAACCCTGGCTCTTTATAGTGGGTTAGAAATCGTCTGATTGGTTGGTCATACATGGTTAATGCATGACCAGCTGTGTTCAATCATAATCACGTGATCCTCTCGAAATTAGTTTATAAATAAACTTCACATAACATCACTGCATTGTACAATGTGGCTTTTTTACAAGCATATCCAAATTTATTTCGAGGCACAAAATCAGTGTATTGCTGAAGAAGGCTTCTTCTACATTCAGACACATTCATATGTTCTGTTTTAAACTGCTAACAATTAGGGATGCAACGATTATAGATTTTGGTTGTACGATTATAGTCTGAAGAATAATCCTGGTTTCACAGTTATCACCATTATTATGCATTTATTACATTTAAAACACGACTAGTTTAGAAAATCACAAGAAAACTGCTTCTATATTAAAGTGTTGTTTATTGCTGCTCAGTAACCAAACACAGCACAAAATATTAATAAAACACAAACAATAGTCCATTTCTCTCTTTGGACTTTAACATGAGTGATGATTTTACAATGAAAATAAATGACAGAACAAAGAATAAATACAGAAATATAAGAATAAATAAAATTAGTATTTGTCTAATGTTAATTTAAGCTATATATTAGTTAAGAATTTTAATAAACTGCTGTTATTATCTGCGTTTACACATAATCATTTTTAATAATTAATCGTACATATTTTTTTGTTTGCATTGCACTGAAAGCCATGCACAACTCTCACCACTATCCTGAGATCATGTCTACTGTGTGTCGGTTCGTTTGTAAGCCGTGCGCGCACCGCTTCCAATATGCGCATGTCTCAATTGGAAATACTTGCGCTTGGAAAAACGCAATATGTCAATGGCTTGCTGCTATGGTTAATCCAATGTGTGTGCATATTGGCAGCAGCTTTTTTTCCATGCAACAGAAATGCGGCGTTGAGAAGATCGGCTAATCATTGCATCCCTATTAACGATATCAGTGTATTGTACAAAAGGCTTTTTCTACAAACATATCCAAATGTTTTCGGCTGCTCGCGCCACTCAACGTCAGGTGACTCACGCTCTGCGCAGCCTTTAACTGCAGCTCGTGCTGTATTGAACAGACGCACGTCACTTCATAACTATAGCGACCGTTTTTCGACTGAACTAAATTTATTGTTGATGTCTTGGTCACACTATTTGGGGGGGCCGGAACAAACTGCCTCGGGGGTCTGTTTCGGCCCTGTGCGCCGCCAATTGAGTAGCCCTGGCCTATACTTTACAAAAAGTCAACATATGAGCCTCGTCATTGTCTTCCATGACACGCAGCGCACCTCAAGTGAGAGAAAATGAAAGCACACAAGCTCTAAGGTAAAACCAGACGCTCAAGACAATCTTTAATGAGTTCTATTAAAAATGTTGACAAATGGACACGTCAGTTTTTAACAGTTGATATTTAGTTAACGAGCAGCGGTTGTTAAAATTAACCGAAATGAGCATCCCTAATAAGAATACAATTACACAAGATAACTTAATTTATAATGTTAGATCAACTGGGATGATTCTGCAGTGGGAATGCATCTCCATCACATCTATAAAATCTTTGGGGTCCCACGACACATTTCCAATGTTGTCTGTGCTATTTGCAGTTCATTTCTGTATTTGCATGTGTTGTGAGTATTTTCATGCCCATGTTTAGTCAGAGGTCGATGAATTCAGAGGTGGGCAGTAACGAATTACATTTACTTGAGTAAAACTGTTGGGTAAAATGTGTACTCATACTCAAGTAAATTATTAGAGATAAATCAGTACTCTTACTTCGCTACTTGGCGACGTTCCTCCATTACTGTCAAATGAAAATAAATATTATTTATATGACTCGTTTGCTAATATCGCGAGGCGCCGCAACGGAGTAGAACGGCGCAACCAATCACCTGATGCGAATCCAATAGAAAATACAAATAAAGCTTAGATTTGATAGAGGAGACCCACAGAAGCATCAAGATTTGGACACTCTGTTGAAGTCTGTGAGAAACTCACAGCTAAACAATGCATGTGACTTCATTCTCCATATGAGAGGCGTCTTTAAGCTGCCGTCAACGATAAAACCTTTTATACTGTATAAGTGTTAAATATTTTTTCAGTAGTTCGGTTCTTTCTCCTTCTGTCATTACATTCTTATTACACATGACTAATTTTTCAGATTTTTTTTAGTTTTGTTTATGTCTGTATTGTGTGGGTTTTTACCAAAATCTGCTTCAATTCCATGTCAACAGCTCCTATAGAAAGATTATTCCCAGGAAAAATATTCAATACTTATTTTCCCTGCTGTACATACATACATACATACAGAGTTTTACATTAACACCCGCCAACCCGCCAAATCCGAGTAGATTTCAGCCGTGGCGGGTTAGACAGACACTCTCACTAGCCACTTTGGCTGCTTGAAGATCATTTGTAAATGATAGTTATCTTAAAAGCAGGGTTCGACAATAAAGATGGCCCAATATGTGTGCAAATGTCATCTTAGAATCGAGAAGCAGCATGATCGAGCAAAGGAAAGCAAGTGAATACCGAATGAGAGGATGATCCCTCGCGCACACAGGTGATGTGATGTGCGCGGCTGTTTTTAAAGGCATGCGCGCTCCTGTTTCCTGGCGCGTTGCAACCGTGCCTAGAGGAAATGCAACTGCTGCGATGGGTTCTCTTTCAAATAGGCTGGACAAAAAGTGATGCTCGTGCGCACACAGTCCTGCTGCTTCCAAAAGCTCCGGATGTTTCTAAAATATGTGTTTTTGTAAGCAGCAGCGGTTGCCGGTTTTGTTTGAACTATTCTTTATAACAGAACAGATTATAGGTCTAACGTTACCCATGTGCACGTGGTCATCCTTTATTATCACACAGTATGTTTTTCACCTGCTTTCTTTTGCTTACACTTATTTTTGTTAATATGGTTCAATTATCATTGTTATAATAACTTTGCTTTAATAGGAGATTAACTCCTCATGTATGTGTAGTTAACTAGTGATCTGAGAGAGCTTGAGCCTGGACAGACTAGGCTACTGTGCAGTTTTAGATACAAGGCAATCCTTATTTTTTAAATGTAAAAGTTTTTTAAGAAAGGTTTTGTTGAATAAAAAGAGCATGTATACAGCTATATTTTGCATTGTTATTTAACATTTGTGGCTAAGAAATAACTATTTATTTATTTTTGGTGTAGTCAGAGATACATTTGGTAGGAAACTCAGTGTTGAGCTCTGAAAAGTCCTGTGAAATAAAAACGAATTGCAATGCGACACTGTAAAACCACAGCCCATTTGCTCTTGCACGTTGAGCAGGGTCATACACACAAAAATAGTGAAAGGAATGAGGAGGCATGTGGACATTTTAGCATGTCAAAGTCAAATTTATGCATATAAAATACGTTTTCCCATTAACAAAATTAGCTAGTGAAAATGGCGAGTGGCTAGTAATGTTGGAAAACTACTAGCCACAGTGGCTGGTGATCAAAAAAGTTCATGTCAAGCCCTGCATACATATGCAGTTGAAGTCAGAATTATAAGCCCTCCTGTTACATTTTTAGACTATTTTTAGATCTATTTTTTCTACACATTTCTAAACATAATAGCTTTAATTAGATTAGATTAGATTAGATTCAACTTTATTGTCATCACACATGTACAAGTACAAGGAAACGAAATGCAGTTTAGGTCTAACCAGGAGTGCAATAGCAGCAAGTGCAGGATACAGGCATAAGTTATATAGTATAGAAAAACTATAGTAATATTTACAGATGGATGTACTATCAACATTATATACAGGTTGTGTTAGCTATGAACAGAGATTTACAATAGATGGATAAATGTACAGGTTGCTTTTAATAATCAGAAGTGTGCAGATAGATAAACATAATTACAAATGTATATGTACAGTGGGTGTGTACGTAATTACAAATGTACATGTGCAGTAGGTGTGTACAGTTCAAATAAATGAATCAGTGCAATGAATATGTGCAATTTTTAAATGTGCAAATGTTAAGTAGTGCAGTGATTATGATGAGTCTGAGTTATGAGGAGAGAAGAGTGGGGTGTGTATTAGGGGGGCAAAAAGTCAGTGGGGAGCAGAGTTCAAAAGGGAGACAGCTCTGGGGAAGAAGCTGTTCTTTAATAACTAATATTTGACTAGATATCTTTCAAGACACTAGTATTGAGCTTAACGGCTTAATTAGGTTAATTTGCATAAAAAAACATCCCACAAGTAATATGGTTTTGTGTTAACTCTTTGGTCATTTTTGAGTGACATGCTAATGGTCTAATCCGATTTAATGATCTATGCTAAGCTAAGCTAAAAGTGCTAGTCAAAGTGATTAGCTGAATGGATTAGAAATTGGTAAAACTCAAAATAAGCCTACAGTACACCCCCCTTTCCCCCGAAAAAAGGAAAGAAAAGTGCAGCGTTCCTTTAAAGGAGCTCCACAGACACAACGCTGCACTGATGCTGAACAATATTAGACAGAGGGACAGCGTGACGTCTGGCTAAACTTGACAATCTCTCTCCAGATTTATTCCACAGCCTGCCGATATGAACTCTAGATCCTCATAACAAACCGTGTCTGGACAGGAGATCTGCTCCAGTGACCTGGAACCAAAACTAGATGACGGCTCAGGAAGCAGAACAAAAAAAAAAAAACATTTAATCTCCGGACAATATATTTGCCAAGCCTCCTGCTGACCCAGCCAAAATTAGCAAGACGGACTGCCTTCAGAGATCTCCGCAATGCAGGACGAGCGAAACAGACAGTGAAGCTGCTTTTTTTATATGCATCAGGAAGAGAGAAGGGGAAAACTATATATATATGAAATAATTAATTCATTTTCCTTGGCTTAATCTCTGATTTATCAGCGGTCGCCACAGCGGAATGAACCGCCAACTATTCCAACATATGTTTTACGCAGAGGATGCCCTTCCAACAGCAACCCAGTACTGGGAAACACTCATTCACACACACACTCATACACTACGACCAATTTAGTTCATCCAATTCCCCTATAGCGCATGTTTTGGGACTTGTGGGGGAAACCCACACCAACATAGAACATGCCAACTCCACACAGAAACGCCAACTGGCTCCGCTGAGACTCGAACCAGCGACCTTCTTGCTGTGAGGCCACAGTGCTAACCACTGAGTCACCATATATGAAATAATAAATAACTCACTTTTAAAAAAATGCTAATAAATGTTAGATTTAAAAATTATTCCAAAACAAAATTAGGGAGAGGTGAAAGAATTTGATGCAGGACACTGAAAATAACCGATAAGGAGCTGCTCATGTGTAAATAAACACAGTGCTGTGCTTCACCCTTAAACATGGTAAACTGTTAAGGAGCAAACTAGCAAGTATCAATGCTTTTTCAAGCACTTACTGACTCTCATTCTTATTTAGAAGCTTTCATTTATACCCTGGCTGAGATCATAATATTAATAAGGGTTTTCAGCACACGCACACTAGATGGAGCTGCTTCATCATGCAATGCTTGTGGATGTCACAGCATGCACGCGTATGAATTATCATAACAAATGCATTTGAAATGGTTGGATTTTTCCCCCGTCCAATGCATTAATGTTGACGATCTTTTTAATTAAGTCGGAATTATTCGATTTTTCAAATATTTTCCAAATGATGTTGAACAGATTCAGGAATTTCTCACAGTATTTCCTATAATATTTTTTCTTCTGGAGAAAGTTTTATTTGTTTTATTTCGGCTAGAATAAAAGCAGTTCTTAATTTTTTTAAAGCTATTTTAAGGTCAATATTATTAGCTCACTTAAGCAATATTAGTTTTGGATTGTCTCCAGAACAAACCACTGTTATACAATGACTTGCCTAATCACCCTAACTTTACCCTAATTAACCTAGTTAAGCCTTTAAATGTCACTTTAAGCTGAATACTAGTGCCTAGAAGAATATCTAGTCTAATATTATGTGCTGTCATCATGGTGAAGAGAAAATAAATCAGTTATTAAAAATGAGTTATTAAAACTATCATGTTTAGAAATGTGTTGGAAAAATCTTCTCTCCGTTAAACAGAAATTAGAGAAAAACATACACAGAGGGGCCAATAATTCTGACTTCAACTGTACATATAAGACTGGATCCTGCAGATTGCTGTCTGTGTGAAAACAAGTGAATAGTCTCTAGAGTCCCAGAAAAAAACGCTGAGGAACTGAACACACAGCTGAATCATCCTATGGGGATCCTGCTTTTATTAAAAACCGCAAGAATAACTAACTCGATAATCCTTTTAAAATAAGACGGTAAGAAGGGGATCTTCGCTGGTGGACACGCAACTCATTTTAGAAGATTTTCCCCTGATCACTTTCTGAAAAAATAGGCAGTGTAAAAACAGGCACAACATAAAACATCTACAATCTGACAGTAGATAATACTACTACTACTACTAATAATAATAATAATAATAATAATAATAGAGGGGCGGCACGGTGGCTCACAGCAAGAAGGTCACTGGTTTGAACCCCGGTTGGCTCAGCTGGCATTTTTGTGTGGAGTTTGCATGTTCACATGTGTTGGCGTGGGTTTCCTCTGAGTGCTCCGGTTTCCCCCACAGTCCAAACACATGCGCTATAGGTAAATTGATGAACTAAACTGGCCATAGTGTGTGAATGTGAGTGTATTTCCCAATACTGGGTTGTGGCTGGAAGAGAATCCGCTGCATGAAACATAAGCTGGATAAGTTGGTGGTTCATGTGTCGCCAGCCCTGATGAATAAAGGGACTAAGCTGAAGGAAAATGAATGAATGAATTATTTGACATATATATATATATATATATATATATATATATATATATATATATATATTGATTCTATTTGCTTTTGACTGTATATGCTTTTTCCCATGCATGTATGACACGATATCGCCACTTCCAAAAAGAACTTTTAAACTGGTTTCTTGCAGAGCTATATCAGTTTTGGGTGATATTAACCTATAAATGTCTCTGTATTCGTATTTTCCAGGTATATGTGATATGCAACCTTAAAGGGCACATATGGTGAAAAATCTCCTTTTCAAGCTGTTTGGACAGACATATGTGTAGGTATAGTGTATAGAGCGTCATATTGGGCTGATATAAACACACTCAGTCCTTTTTTTTCAATTTAACAACATAAAAACGGTGGAGCAATTGGAGCGGTTTTGAGACCGACCGCAACTTGACGTAGGAGTGTGGTCCCCCCGCCCACCAATATTGATTGACAGCTGCGTATTAACATGTCTCCGTAGTAACGTTTCATATCCACAAGACAGGACGTGCGCAAATCAACCCTAAATAAATGGTCTGTTCAGTTTAGGATCATCAATCATCATCAAATGTGATCAAGAGTGAGTTTGACAAGTTTAAAATGTTTTAATACAGTGCATGTGTGTAATAAATCACAGCGATTTACTCCAGCTATACTTCATCAGCACAGCCGCGTGTCAGAACAATAATAAAAGACGCTTCAATCCCGGTTTGTGGACGTTAAATCAGGTTTATTTTGCACATTATTGTAACAGATATCCATACAGCAGTGGAGATTAACCTGTATCCTGTCACATTTGCGTGCAAAGACAGTGCAAAGCTAAACGCGCGTGCTGTATGTATGTGCGTGTGTGTCTGCGCTGTGTGTGTGTGTGTCTGTGTGTGTGCGTGAACTTTGTAACGACATCGCCTGTGACTCATCCTGCAGCTCCACACAACAAATTCACCAAATACTCATTGATAAAGCTTTTACTGTAGTATTTGTCACAAACGATACGTGAGATCTGCTTCCTTTATGTCTGTGTCAGTTTATGTCGGAGACTGAGGCACGCGCGGCAGGCACGTGGAAACGATGGGCGGGGAGGACTAGCCTTAAAGGCGCAGTACACAAAACCAGCAAAAATCTATTGAGACCTATAAAAAACATCTAGTGAAAGCTATAATCAATAATCTGATGGGTGTTTTGAGATGAAACTTTACAGACACATTCTGCGAACACAAAAGACTGTTATTAAATCTGGAAAAAGGGGTAACCTAGGTGACCTTAAAAAAGAAGTTTATGTGAAAATAGAGCAATAAAAATAACAATCTGCACACATTTGTGTATTGTGTTTCTACTTTACCAAGACTCAGATGATCTCCGTACTTCCCCAACACTTCGTTCAGCACATAAAGGAGAAAAACAAACAACAACAACAAATGTTAAACTAGATGATTAGCAGAAACAATCCATAGTAAATGTTCAAAAGAGCTACAAGGAGGTGCGAAAAAATCATGTGTAATCTTTCCAACAAGACACTAGTATTCAGCTTGAAGTGCCATTTTAATGTCTTAAAGTTAGGGTAATTAGGCAAGTCCTTGTATAACAGTAATTTGTTTTGTAGACAATCCAAAACAAATATTCCTTAATGGGGCTAATAATATTGACCTTAAAAATAAATGAATGATTAAAAACTGAAATTATAGACGAATTACCAACCTACGTCACACGGGTCCCATACACCACACTGCTTTTAATGCCAACTGCAGATGTCTTTGGCTAAAAGGGAGCTGAATGAAGTGACGACCTAATTATAAATGCTCATGTTATATCAGGTCAGTTCCCGCTATGCATCATACACATCACTTGTTTTTGAGTGCAGCAATGATTTCAGCATAAACAGTTAAATATGTTTAATTAAACTGCGGACACTGAATGCTGAGAATGAAATGTGAAAGTGTAAGTTATTAAAGTTGGTTTAATATTCACACATTCATTCAGTGACAGCTTGTGACACACTCCCTATATTGTTTACCACGACACTTTGAGTATTCGCTCTGAAATAACCTGCAAGTGTGACTGAAAACATCATGAACACTGTTTATTTGACTGTGAACAATGTTGTTCTTTGATAGTCATCGGCTGCTAATATGATTTCGCTATTTAGAGTTTGCAAATACTTTTATGAAATTATATTATTAAGGATAAAGTCTGAATGTGCCAATATAAAAGCAACTTTACCTTTATGTGTAAGTTCACATACCCTGTCGTACAGGTGTAGTTCACTGTCAGAATGCAGTTTTGCTTGTTGATGATTACCCAGGCCTTGTATAACGTTAGCTCTGTCTTTTTTCCTCGTCTTTGGCTCGGCAGAACCTCAGTTTTTAGCACTACATAGTTTTGAATCTGGTAATCAGGGAACATTCTTGCACATGACCACATACAAACACTTGTAGGCCTTTAACTTCTTTCTTGTAAAATCCCTTGGAGCTTCAATGAGATTGTACATTTGGGTCTGAATGCTTGGTCATTTCGTTTTATCCAATATCCATTGGGAGGATGCTATCACAGATGGACCTGTCAGACGAACGCCGCTCACTTTAACGTTAATTTTGCCGAATAACTGTGCTTATCACTGAGTGACAAGCTGTTATAATACGCTGAAAGCATTATGTAAATAATATATATGTAATATATAATCAATATTACGTAATTCTAAAACAACAACAAACTGGTAGCAATGGTAGCAATCCTGTTTTTTTCTGCCACCTCCCTGCGCGCGCATCCTGAATGTTTACAAACATGGTAATTGGTCTATACATTTAAAAATGAATCTAAATCTGCCAGCAGGTGGCAGTAAGATACTGTCTTTTGTTACCGAATCATTCGTTAAAGCGATTCATTCTTAAATGCTGATTCAATTAGAAATTAAGCGGCAGGCTGCGTCCAAAATTGCATATCTGCCTACAATATAGTACAGTATGTTAAAAACAGTATGCGAGTAGGAGTAGTATGTTCAAGTTCATTCATTCATTCATTCCTAAGCCATTTTCTTTTCGGCTTAGTTTCTTTATTACTCAGGGGTCGCCACAGCGGAATGAACCGACAACTTATCCAGCATGTGTTTTACGCAGCGGATGCCCTTCCAGCTGCAACCCAACACTGCGAAACACCCATACACTCTTGCATTCCCAAACATACACTATGGACAATTTAGCTTATTCAGTTCACCTGTAGCGCATGTATTTGGACTGTGGGGGAAACCAGAGCACCCGGAGGAAACCCACACCAACACGGAGAACATGCAAACTCCACACAGCCGGTGCTCGAACCAGCAACCTTCTTGCTGTGAGGCGATCGTGCTACCCACTACGCCACGTGACGCCTGTCCAAGTTCATAGCATTCGAAATACATTTTGGCAATTCGTAACTTTTTGATTTATTGGCTAATTCGTATGAATTGGTGCGATCTCATTCAAACAATTTAGTACAGTATTTTGTCGTGCCCCAATGACTTCTTTTCAAAATCGTACAATTTCGAATGACTGAACTCAATTCATACGAATTAGCCACTAAATTGACAAAACATTAGTTGTAAACATTAAAAAAAGTCATGTTTCCTTGTGAGATCAGGATGGAAGTGCCCTGATGACCTACTGCTTCTAGTCAGATTCTGAAATGTGCATCCAATGAAAGCTACACTATATAGAGAGAATTCATGTCGGTCATGTGATCATGAAAAATGGCGAATGTAGTATGTCTGAATTTCATTCATACGACTCACATTGATACTATATACAAGGTACGTTTCTAGTCATGTAGTAAATTCAAATTTAAAATGTATGACCTACTTGAGTAGCGGGCGATTTCAGGAGTCACTAGCTATGTTTCCATCCACCTATTTTTATGCGCATTTTGGATGCCGGTTTGCCAACCGGTTGATGGAAACACCATCATGCGCATACATTTTGAAAATGTGCATAAAAAAACCTATGCGCATAACTGAATAGGATAAACTTTTTATTCGATAAGAAAAGATGCGCTTAAACTATGATGGAAACACTTTTACCGCACAAATTCCAGTGTGCGGATTAAAAAAAGGTCATGTGATTTTGTTATAAGAGATCATGTGATGATGAAAATGTGTGTGAATGGACAAACCAGCAGGCTGAGCACATTATAAACCATCTGAAATGTTGTTTTGGTCATTCTAAAACGCCTCACCGTTTAAGTACTAGTGTTATTATGTTATTAATGACCTCCAGAATCAAGAGCATCTGTGCTCCGCGTCTGACACCTTCAAACGCCACCGCGCATTCACTGCGTGTCAGGATTGCCTTCTGATGCTGCGTTCACATTAGACGCGGAAGAAGCGTCAAGCGAGAGTGATTTACATGTTAAGTCAATGCAAATGCGCGAATAGACATCCTGCGGCGCGATACGCGCGAATGACGCGGTGCGAATGATTGTGACGTAGCACCTGTTGTTGGTGTCTCAGGGGAAATCCTCCAGCCGACACCGACAACAGTTCATCAAACTGGGCTCGGCTCAGTCAGAAGCACAGTTGAAAGCCTCCGTCGTCCAGGTTCAGTTTCTGGAGGAGTTTACGAGCTCACAGAGCTGGGTGCACCTCTGAAAGTATCTTGTGGACTCAGACACTGCTCCAAACAAATCGACACTGTTTTTCAGCCTTCATAAAGCACATAAACACTATATTTAGTTATTTAGTTTAGTTATTTTCTCAATAAAATATTTAGTTATTTTCTCAATAAAATTCATGTTGGCCATTTAGCAACGAAGCAACAGTCACCAGGCAGACAGAAGCCCTGCCCATTACGCGAATCCGCGTCTGTTCTGAAGTGAATTTGACGCGCGAATAAATCAGATTTGACGCGCAAATGAAGCGGTGTTTGATGCGTGAATGAAAAGAGTAAACTGAAATGTTCACGCGTCTATTTACGCGCGAATAGTGCCATTTATCCGCGCATTACGCCTCTGGTGTGAACGCAGCATGAGGCGATAGTCTTTTATTAGAGGAAGAAAAAATTGACGCACTTTCTCCTACTGCAGCAAATTCAGTTTTTACTGTTGATATTTGGCGCCAGTTAATCAGGAAGTGACGATTTTGTTCGCTTTGACTCGTTGGATGGTAAAGCAGCTTCTTTCGCACGTCTTTTATGCGATAATCCAGTTTTGCGCATAAAGTTCATTCGCATGTTTGGATGGAAACATAGCTACTGACTCGCTGATTCATTCATTAAACGCTCAGCTCAGAGATCAGTTATGGGTTATTCACTTTATCGTCACTTTACTGTGCATTAATGACCAGGACGTATTTAAAGTCTGTTCAAGTCATTTAAAGTCTATTCAAAATTTAGCATTTTAACCAACAGCTACACATAATATTATTATTATTATAGTTGTTTTACCATATGTTTGAGAAATAACAATAATAATAGCCGACTCATATTAACCTTATTGTACATCTACAGAATCGTGAGAAAATCGTGATCTTGATTATAAGCAAAAAAAAATAATTGTAATTCTCATTTTAGCCAGAATCGTGCAGCTCTAGTAAGGAGATCCACAAATTAGTATTTTTTGTCATTATTACGAATTTTTACGACAAACAAACACGTGTTTTAATATATTCATAACCGCGTTCGTGTTTTACCGTCATGCTTTAAAAAAAAAAAAAAACAAACGCAAAAATTTGCTATCTATAATCCATAATAATAACTCCTGTACAGCAGTCCCACAACATTCTGACACTCGATGACACTCAAACACCCGGTCAGAACAGTCTAGTGGCTGAGAATGAGCGTTTTACAGTGTCTGCTATAATGTTAATGTTGTTTTCACGTGTTTACATAGATAAATAAGGCCAGTGTGTAAATGCACAGTACAGTTACAATCTTATTGCCACATTAGATTGTTATAATAACATAATATATGTCTTCAGTGATTTGCTGAAGATAAACACCAAAAAATAACACAACTGGAATAACTACAGAAGTCTGATCTCATATGAAGCAAGAGATCGCGATGACATATGATGACGTGTGCAGGTGTTAAAGTGCTGTCCTAATTCTTGGGGGTAAGTTTTGAAGCCCTTCTCCTTAACCCTTGGTTGTAAGGGCCAAGGGGAAGGGGTAGGGGTACAAAAATAGAATTGGGATTGGGCCTAAATGTTTGCACCTTGACATGTTTTTTTTAGTCTGCAACAAAAATTATTTTGTAACACACGATTTTACGCTTAGAAACTAATATTATTACTATAATCTGCTGCAGATACTGCGAAATACAATATCCAATAGCGTTTTTAAATATCTGCTCACAGGCAAGCAGGTATAACATAAAAACCAACGGCCCAAGTACTGAGCCTTGAGGTATTCCACATTGTAGTCGATATGATATCTCTTCGTTTACTGCTACAAATTAATAACTAGCTGATATAATTTGAAACGTATCAATACAAATAAACAAATAAACACTAATGATAAGAAAATTACAACAGCCAATCAGAGTCTGAATATCTGCGGAGGTTTTCACTCATAGTGTTTTAAAGAATAAATGTTTGCACCTCGACACAGCTTTTTAGTCTGATTTAGAATTAATTAGACCTGAAGAATATCTTTTACCTGTTTGTTTTAATATCCTTACATAAATAAAATAGCTTAAAATTTAGCTTAACATTTTTAGGCAAATGTTATTTTGTAAAAAATATAATTAATCGCAATACTCAACAACAATATTGTATATTTTCCTGCATATTTTATTTGAAACGACATTCTGGATTCAGTTTCCTACAGTGGCACAAAGCGGAGACACATCGCTGTTCTGTTCACAACATCACATACTTTCAAGTAGTAACTTCAATTGATGAACGACTTTATAACAAAGTGCACGCGTGTGGAATGAGCACAGATACTACTCCACCCGCTGCTGGTGCAGCTATGTGGGCATCAGTTTCATCACCGCTGTGATGAAGTGTTGTTGTAGTGCCAATCAATAATCAGCTTTCAGGCCTGAGATACTTTCACAACATTCACATGCACAGCAGAAAACCAGCGAGAGCAAACAAAGCTGCTTAAGATGTGTGCGTGTTAACATGGCGTAAAGGAGATTCCTGAGAAACACTGCTGAACACTGAAATCAACACCCAAACACACAATTACTAACTTAATAATAATATCAGCAACTTCCGTTTTGGGAGTTGCTACAAATACTCAACGCTGGTTAAAAGAAAAAGTATAATTATAATTGTTAATTGCAGCTCTAACGGTTATATTTCATGCTACATGCTTTCACAAGTGTTTATCCGAGGTTATTTGCACTAACTGAATGCTTACTTTTTTCATCTTCCAATCTAGCTTGATTCAGTGGTGAAATAACATGCATTTGCAAGTCAAAAATGAATCTAGAGGTGACTGGATGATCAATATCAAATTATTAGGGGTTAAGGGAACAGAAATAACTTTGTCACAAGCTATTTTATGTTTTTACAAAGTAGCCTAGAGCACTGTCTGCTGTTCAAAACTAGCCTAGAGCACTGTC
>CAIGQZ010032741.1:9960784-9974323 GCA_903798205.1 Danio tinwini | reverse complement strand
TTTCTTAGGCTGTTAATTTAATGTGTTTTCTGTCACTGCTTGTTTAGCCTGCATTAATGCATTCAGTGTAAAGCTGCACAATTCAACATTAAAAGATCGTGATCTCAGTTCAAACCCGCGCAACATGAACGATCAATGATAATGATTTGCATGTTTATTAATCTTTCAAACAGCTGCATTTAAATCTGCAGAGAGAGAGATTCAGTTTTTACACTTTTTCAGTGAGTTACAAACAACTAAATAACACAGAAGTGCTGGGAGAACGGTTTATAGTTCAGATATAAACACTGATGTTTATGGTCAAGATTAAAATCACCGTTTAATGAAACATGACGCTGGTGAATTTGACGCTGGTGAAAGCATTTACATTGTGTAACCAACAGATGGCGACAAACAACCATCAAAATGATGTCACTGAATAGGTTTTCAAAAAATAATACACCTACAGTATAATAAAACATGAAGATTAATGTGTGAATCATTAATTGAAGATAAATATGATCTGTTGTAGATGTTAGATTTCTATATTTAGCATTATCAGCAACAGTAAAGATCATATTTCATATTGAACACTTTTCTTTCTTCAGCTAATTCTTTCTTGATTGTTATTGTTATTAACATTACAGGTTCTAAGTTCTGTTTGTTATAAGCAATGGTTTTTGCAGTAATATTTTTATATAAATGGAAAGCAAATGACATTTGTCTCCTCACTTTTTTGCTGATCTGAAAAATGATCCAATCCATGACTAAAAAAACGTAGTGTGATCCAAACTGCAGATTTGTGATCCGTTACACCACTAATAGATATTTACATTACGTTGTTGTTGCCTATTGGAAGGAATGTGTCAATAGAGCTGCCGTTTTAGTACAGGGTCGCGCTCCTTTGAAATGAATGTGGGACCAAGGTGCAGTTGAGGACTGGCCATCTGGAGCGAGATATATATATATATATATATACACATATATCTATGATCGGGAGTTTCCCAGTCGTCAGTATGCAAACATTTACTTTAAATTACGAAGATTATAATTTTACATCACTTTTCTACATTGATAAATCAGTGATCGCATGGGCATTCCTAACAAAGAGAGTGTTTGTGTGCATGGAAATGTATTATCCTCCCTCCCTGTTAAATTTGATCTAATCCGTGTCCTGACACACACCCTTCTCCTGCTTTCACTTCTCATTATAACGGAGGGATCGATTAGATTGTAAATGAATCTCCGCGTTATGAACGACTCATGTGAACCATTGATATCTCTGCGTCTCAGTGTGCACATCCACATTTCTGATCTAAATGGTATATAACGTTTGTAATATTCAATAATTTAGGGTGCACATTGAGGCGCAGACACTGTTATGTTATCAGCAACCCTTATAAGTTACTTCAAAAACTAGCTGTTACTTCACTTAGCCGACAATAACATACGTTTCTGGCACCGCAGCGTCTTGTTGTCATATTTCATTGACATTGTTTGGTAGCAAAACTAGCATAAGCCTAGTATTTGGAGCAAGTTGGTGCTACTTTGCCTTATGGTCAGTGCAGTAAGAAACTGCTTTATCATCAATAACGTTACTTGTTGAGCACAAAAGTAACTAAAAGTCCAGCATTTTCAGATTGGATTTAGTCTTGGCTAGTGCAGTTGAATAACTACTACTACTGACGGATGCTCAGGGTCCGAATTCTAGTGTATATATTTATGATATAGTGATGCCCCATCCAGCCACCACTTTGGCTCAGAATTCGTAAAAAAAAAGTTTAAAGGTTTAACTCCACAATTCAGAAGTACCTCAGAGTGTTTGTAATGCATTTTAAACATTTATATCATTACTGTATATATGGGTGTGAATCTGTTTTGGGTGTTTCAGGGCCCTAAGAAGTGAGTATTTGAGTTTAGTTTAAATCAATACTGTACTGTTGTTGACTGCGGTAACAGTAAATGCTGCATGACTGACTGGCTCTAGGACAGGTTATGCTCTCAATCATAAACTGATATCGGATCAATCGGCTGTGACAATGGAAGGAAATAACAGAGGTAGTTTTATAAATCAATAACAGCAGAAACTGTGGAGCGAACAAGCTCAAATAATCTGAAACGAGAGCAATACTTCCCACTCCACTTTCTGTTTTTGCTGATTTCTCAACTCTGCACATGTTGCTGACACTGCTATTGAAACTGCACAATGTAAAAAAATGCTGGGTTGCACACAATTCCTTAATGTTGTCTCAACTCAAATCGATTAAGTTCATTTTTTTTTAAGTACGTTTTTACAAATTTAAGTGGATTGAACAAAACTGTTCATTTGTTCCCAAAAAAAACCTTTTAAAAATGGTTTATTCAACTCAACAAGTAGTTTAAACAAGCAGCAAAAGTTATTTTTTAAGTGTATGATGCAAAAAAAGGTACAAAAAAGTTATTCATATACACCTAAACAATATTACATGCAAATACCATCTACTTTTGTGCAAATAATATCAAATAAAATAATGTTTCTTTTGTCATTTAACATATGGAGATATATCTGAAATGCTAATTCTGACTTGTCCATGATAATAATAATAATAATAATAATAATAATAATAATAATAATAATAATAATAATCATCATCATTAATATTTTATAACATAAAAGGTTATACATATAGGTTAGCGTCCTTAGCACTGTCACCTCACAGCAAGAAGGTCACTGGTTCGAGCCCACAATTGGGTCTGTTGGCATTTCAGTGTGGAGTTTGCATGTTCTCCGTTTCCTCCGGGTGCTCCAGTGTCCCCCTAAGTCCAAATACATGCACTATAGGGAATTGAAGAAAGTAAATAGGCTGTAGTGTATGAGTGTGTGTGTGTGTGTGAGAATGTGAGAGTGTATGGGTGTTTCCCAGTACTGGGTTGCAGCTGGAAGGTCATGCACTGTGTAAAACATATGCTGGAATAGTTGGCGGTTCATTCCGCTGTGTCGACCATGATGAATAAAGTGACTAAGCTGAAGGAAAATGAATGAATAAATATATATAATAAAATGTAATCCTTAAATAGATTATTGTTGTAAATATCCCTGATCAGACTGTTTAGCAGTATAAAATAGTTTTGAAATATATTTTAATTCCACAAAAAAAAATTAATATTAACACTTTGTAACACAATTTTACAAAAAAAAAATGTAATAATAAAATTCAACACTAATTCTTTTTGCACAATTAAAAAATGAACCGGATTCTAATATGTGGAGGAAATTAAAACTATTAATTTTGATGTTTTAAAATAAAAATCATCTTTGCACCATATGCTAAACTACACAACACCAATGTATGATATACAGCTGAAATCAGATTTATTCGCCCTCTTGTGAATTTCTTTATCAAATATTTCCCAAATGATGATGAACAGATTATTTCTCACAGTATTACCTCTAATATTTTTTCTTCTGGAGAAAGTCTTATTTATTTAATTTCAGCTAGAATAAAAGCAGTTCTTAATTATTTTAAAGCAATTTTAAGGTCAATATTATTAGCCTACTTAAGCAATATTTGTTTTGGATTGTCTCCAGAACAAACCACTGTTATACAATGACTTGCCTAATTACCCTAACTTTACCCTAATTAACCTAGTTAAGCCTTTAAATGTCACTTTAAGCTGAATACTAGTGTCTTGAAGAATATCTAGTCTAATATTATGTGCTGTCATCATGGCAAAGATAAAACAAATCAGTTATTAGAAACAACTTATTAAAACTATTATGTGTAGAAATGTGTTAAAACAATCTTCATTTCATTAAACAGAAATTGGGGAAATATACAATATACAGGAGGGCTAATAATTATGACTGTATAATAGGAACTAGATTGCAAGTATAATAATAAACCTATCCCAATGGAAAGGCCCATTCATTTCCTATTAGCCAGACTTTTTTTTTTCAGATATTTCCAGGAAGTCCAGGTTTGCGTCTGAAAGGCATTTTCACAGCAGGATCAAGACATGTGATTTAATCTGCGAGTTAATCTATAACAGATCTGGATTTCTTCAAAGGGCACAGACGTGATTATTTCACCGAGCATCTGTCTTTGCTAATCCAATCCCATAATGGATGTTGTTAGCAGTTTAGACGGCCGCTGACCGTAACCAGAGAGTTGTTATCTGGGGCATTTCATTAGCAATCTTAGGACACTGTGTGTACAAATCAGGACTGAATCAGCGCACACAATCATCTAAACCTACAAAAGAGGGATGAGAAATTCAGCAGCCTCAAAAGCACTGCTGATAATCAAGTTTTCTGATCAGGTTATTCCTAAAGCTATTACCATTAAGCATGGAAGGAAGGAATGCCAATAAGCCTAGGGTGCAAGTTTGTCATTTTCAATGGAGGCATGCACATGGTGTGCAAGTGGCGCACATGTGATGCGCACACATTTTCCAGATACACCTAGTTTAAATGGGAACTTTTCCGAATGCCGCGAGTGCACCGCGATTCATGCAAGTAGAACTAACCAACTGCTTCACCACACTTTGTATGGAATAGGGTTGGGCGATGTTGACCAATTTGGCATCGTACGATGTCTAATGTGAAACATCGCAATGGATGATGGCATCGTCATCGTAGGCGGGGTTGGTTCTTGTTAAATATCAATTAATTCATAACAAATTAATTAATTGTAGCCTACCGTTTTCACTACCTGACTCACATGGACTTTGCTTTACCCATAACTAGGGCCAGACGGAATCTGCGGACGTTTTTTGCAATTTTTGCAGAGAGTTTTGATAAAAATCTGCGGACTTCTGCTGAATTATTTTGGGAGTCTCATAACTAAAACCTTAATATGTGAATTATGTGTAATTTAAAAACTAAATAAGTTCAGATTTACACATATTTACCCAAGTTAATAAACAGAATTAATCATGGGCTAAAAATCTTAGCAGATTCCGTGTGGGCCTACCCATAACCAAATCATAAATAAATAAAGTTACACACAAATTACCACCTGTCAATCTATTTTTTTCTGCTGGACTCTGGCATGAATGTGCGGAGTGATCTGTGTCAGTATAATGGCTTTTTCCCACAGCTGGTGAAGGAGACGGAGTTGGTTTGGAGTTCACTGTAATTTTTATTGTGATTGATGATAACTTCCTTATTTCATTATTATTATGATATGACAAAGTAAAAATGCTAGAGCTCGACTGTTTTGGTCGCATATGCGCCTGAAATTTTATGCGATCTAAAAATATATTTGTCAGCATTTGAGTGCATAAATTGTTGCCGTGTGACCTGTTTTCACTGCAAAATCCTAACCGTGTGCGCAGATTAAGGAAACATTTATGCAGAATGCATCTTTGCACCTAAAATGCCAAACGCAGCGATCAGGAACAGATTTAAACAGTTGTGATGTGAACTTACTGAAGTAAAAAAGCCTGCAATGCTTGCCCCGCCTTTGTGCTCTTCTTATTGGCCCACTGCTCTAGCACTGAACGCGAATGGATTGGTTAATATCAGCTGTCAATCACTCAGTCAATGCCTTCTGCCTTCACATGACAGAAGCTACAACCGTGAAAATGTGAAGCGCTGAAGATAAAAGAATGAAAATAACACTGACAGATTTAGTTTTAGCAACCACCTAAAGTTACTAATAATGCTTATTAGTGATCATGTGCTGAATGTTAATCCATCATTTACACTTTTCGAAGAGTGGACAAAAGACTTCCAGTGGCTTAAAGTCTGCTATGAAGATAGCTAAAGCCATGCACTGTAAAGTCTGTGGGACGGGGTTTGCAGGTAACAGTGTTTGCCACTGAATCTACACATTTTAAGTGCGAGAGGTGCTGTATAATCCTTCATTTAATCCTTACGATGCTGTCAGCCGTGCAAGTGGCATCTATATGTAAAATTTAACAGCTCCTGAAAAGACCATTACTGCTATTAAGATGACAGGCAAATAATAAGTTATATATCAATATAAATGTGGGGTGGGGCTCAGGATCAGCATCGTGAAGTTTATCAGCCATCGGCGATGGACGATGGCATCGTCTATCGGCCCAACCCTAGTGTGGAATATTCACATTTCAGTAATAAAGGCAGACTAATTACCTCAGACAAACACAGCGCACCCAAACACTGCAGTGCATTTACTATTCTCTATAAACTTGCATCGGAGCTGCAGCACTGGTTTGTCCGTTTTTCATCCTCTTCAAAAACGCTTGATGGTCACCTAGTTGGGAGAGACGTCATAGAAAATGGTGAAGGAAACCACATGCTCGCGCTTCAGGTCAGAATAACAACATATCCAAAATGAGTGCTGTATTGCAGCAGTGAGGAGACTGACGTGAAAAATGTAAGGATGTTACAAGAGTGGCTTTTTGGTTTCTTTTCTTGTGCATCCCAGTCACTAACTCCCAATCTGAAAGATTTCTTGAGTATAGGGGGTAATACAGTCATCCACCTTCACGATTTATAATGTTGCACTATGTATTTGAATAATGATGGCTGGTTCCTTTACTTGAAAGCTCAGACTTGATTAGCGTAATTAATTTTGTTGACAGAGTATGAGGTTTACTGTCTCATCATTATTCACACCTTAAGGTTTGCTTTGTTCAGTGTTTACGCTTTACCTTTGCACACACTTTTTAACTTTGTATTCATCAAGTTTAAGAGTCTCTTTAACACTCACGTCTATTTTATTATAAAGAGATCAGATATTTTGTTTAAATATTTTAGTTTTAGACTATTTAAACTAGTTGCCTTAGTAATGTTGGTCAATTAAAATAAAGTGGATATTCCTAAATGTATTGTTAAAAAATATTCAATAATTATCGATATCGAATGATATGAAACATGATACCGTGATAATTGTTTTTGCAATATCGCCCAGCCCTACTATCTGCTGCTTTCAGTAGTATGGCAATAAATGTCATGTAAAAAGCCATTCAAACTCACAATGACTACGTTTACATGGACATCAGTAATCAAATTATTTGCTTTAATCTAATTAGGAAAATAAAAAGACTAAGGTGTTTAACATGAGCTGCTTTTTGAGCGTTACTTTCATGATCGCGTTTTACATGTTATAGCACATAAGACAATCATAATATGATTAATGACGTTGGTCATACGATCAACATCATTGCATCCCCGTGCTATCCGCATTTCCTCCGGAGTTTCATGTAGTTTCAGGCATTTCATTTTTGATTTGTCGACTTTAACTGCAGTTTGGCGCTTTCACTTTCATTCACGAACATTTCATGCACGCCCACCGTGACAAACGAGATATTTGATGCAACGATAAACTGCTGGAAGAGTTGTTTTAATGGAAGATCATACCGCATGCTGAATGGAAGAAAAAAAAACTTTGCATTTCACCATGCAGCTGTCTGTGGTCTGCACTGCGCGTGTGTGTTCTATCAGCCATGCGCGTGTGTGTGTGGGTGTGTGGACTACCCTGTCACAAAAAGCAGCTTAAAGTCATGACGATAATAGTTCGATTAAGGTGTTTACATGTCTGTACTGCACTTCAGTAATGCGACTAAGATCGGCATACTCCACATGTCTTAAAGGGCACCTATGGTGAAAAATCTACTTTTCAAGCTGTTTGGCCAGACATATGTGTAGGTATAGTGTATAGATCGTCATATTGGGGTGATATAAACACACTCAGTGCTTTTTTTTTTCAATTTAACAACAAAAACAGTCACCAAAGAAACACCCTTGCTCTATTTTTAGATGTAAGGCTCATTGGGCTCAACATTCACCACGTTATTGCTCTCCTCGCCGCCAGTGTTTGTGAGTTTTGGTGGGTTTGCATACATGTGTACTTTTCATTGCGTCTTCCTTAAACTTCAACGGTTTGCATGTCCCGCGGTCACAGACGCTCCCTGTCATCTTAACTAGGTGCAGCTGGAAATTGTGAGCACATTGCCTCACGTGCGCGTCCCTCCATTGGAAATACGAACTAACGACGCGCAGCGCCATGCATTTTGCGTTGTCGCAGATGAAAGTGAGGACCGCGAGGGTGTCGTGGATGAAAGTAAGGACCGGGAGGGTGTTGCGGATAAAATTGAGGACCGGGAGGGTGTCGTGGATGAAAGTGAGGACCGGGAGGGTGTTGCGGATGAAAGTGAGGACCGGGGGGTTCGCTCACTATTCTGCCGCCTAGGTTGCCTCTATGGACGTGCTGGCTCTGCTCAGGACACTGTTTATATTTCTGCCGCGCCACAGAGCGTTATCTGAATAGTTTCATTTTAAATAACATGCGAATGTGCGCGTCTGGTGTGTCGTGTCATGGCTCTGAGCGGCGCATCCGGTGTATGACGCCCTTTAGCTATAGCCTCAAGCAGCGTCGCGCCACGCAGCGGCAAGCATTTCTGAATTATAAACATAAGTTTCTATCAGGGGACACACACTGGTGCCGCAAGTGTGCGATACTTTCAACTGTCATGTGCGCGCCGTGTCGCGGTGCATCTGGTGTGGGATGCACTTCAGTCAAACTAAATTCAGTGTGCTTGGTTATTAGTCTCGGTGTAGGCTACAAGCTCGGAGCTTTAAACTAGCACACATTTGGCTGTAAAACTATACAAAGACACAAATGATTTTGTCCTCTCTGCTTGGTCTGTGTCCGAGTCGTACATGTACAGCTGAATGCTGGTCCTCTCACTCATGTAGCTTCTCTCTGTCTGCCTGTCTGTTGCCATACACAAAGAGTGGAGCTCTTGGCTCCGCCCCCTTGTTAAGTTGGGCGGGAAGTCGAAACTAATTTTCATGTGAAGCAACACGCCCCTAAAACAACGTACACGCCCCCAAAATGGCACTTTTTAACACGCCATAATAAAAAAATCTGAATTGTGTTTTGAACTGAACCTAAACTGGCACACTCAGAAGAACCATCATATTAATATTACATCTTAAAAAAGGGGTGAAATAGGTGCCCTTTAATTCAACTTCTCTTTAGTTTGATTATGACCTTAATCTGATTTAATTAATCAAAAAAAAATAATCGCTGTTTACATGGTAGACTCTTAATCAGAGTATTGTCTTAATCACATTAAAATCGAATTATTGGTGTTCATGTAAACGTAGTCATTGTTAGCATTTAACACTAAATAAAGCACATGAGGTATATCTGAGCTGACCATTGTCAGTTTTCTGTTGTTCAGCTGTGAGAAATGGAAGCCGTTTCTACAATATGGATTTCAGGTGTTGGTCAGGACAAAAACTCATTTTAAATGGAAAATATTCCTACTTTCGTGTGACGTTGCTTTTATTTACAACACGCCTTCATCAGGCACACTCCTGTTGGTCGTCAATCTGGCAACCTGCGCTTGCATGCGTTTTGAACTAGGCGTGCAAAACCTAGTTCAACCACTGGGCATCAAACTTACATACTGCACCTTTAAGAGTAGGACAAAAAATCGAATATTTCTCATGAGCAATTTTTAAAGGGGACACAAATAATACAGTGCTCATTTAGTAAATGCACAGCTAAACAGCATGCTAATTGTGCAAGCTATGATATCGAGTTGCCTTTTACTACAAAGACGCCGTTTTCGCGTGTAAGTAACATGGTAAAGCATGGTAAAACAGGCAGAAATAGTGACATAAACAAATGAATAACCATCCATAATTTAACACTATTGTGTCGGTTGACTATTTGTGCTTGATGGGATGTTTTTCTGTGGCCTTTTACCTAAAATAAACCGCGATGTACAGCAATGAATGCGTGTGTGTGCTGTTATTACTATGATATGTACTCCATATCTAATAAGCATTTTCTGTTCAACTTACACTAAATTCAGCAAATATGTTCTTTATAAGCTTTCCATTGAAAAACAACTAGCTGCAATGGCATGCTCGAGGGTTGTAGCTTTAAACTGATGTACAATTTGTCAAGATTACTCATGTCCATTTTGATGTAATCTATTGATAAACATTAACATGTGGAAAAACAGCGCCTCAGGACGTCCGCGTCGGGGCGCTGGGTATGAGGTTAATGTTAAGTTAACATTACGCCAAGTCATCACAAATAAAACAATGCATGGGAAATGGCTTTGGCGTGTTAGTTGCAGTGCATAATCCGCTGTGGCGAAGCTGTTGAATAATGGGACTGAGCCGAAGGAAAATAAATAAATGAATTTATTACGGTTTTCAGTAATAGATAAGTTGGAAAAACGTAATTTTTCAAGTGTAAGAGGTTGAAGTAGTTTATTTAAGTTGATCCAATGAGGCTTTTTTTCAGTGCATGAAAAATAAGCACTGAAACTGAAGCACATCGTTTTTAATAAAAAAAAAAAGTGTTGCTTTAAATTTGAGAATACTCTAAAGCAGTGTTTCTCAACCACGTTCCTGGAGGAGCACCAGCACTGCATGTTTTGGATGTCTCCTTTGTCTGTCACACCCATTACAGCTCTTTCAGTCTCTGCTAACGAGCTGATCATCTGAATTTATCAGATTAAGGAGACTTCAGATTAATGTGTAGAGCTGGTGGTCCTCCAGTAACATGGTTGAGAAACACTGGTCTAAAAGCACACCAATTACCCAGGCTGTATCTATCTATTGGAAACTTTGAGTATGATTTAGGAAATGACTAAGACAAAGTCAATACATCAAGAACACGGAGCCACAGTTTCTTGAGGGCCATCAGAAGCCTTATAAACGGAGGAGCAGAGTAACGGCAGTCATCCAAAAGAGGATTATCACTCATCAGAAAATAATGCCTCCACTGTTAAGCATGTGGAAGGTGACCGTCAGCCTGCGAGTAATCCATCTGAATGACCTGAACAAACTGAAGACTGTACGATAGAGTCGAGAGAACACGATTAACCTCCATCCAAGACCTTTCAGTGAGGGGAGAATAAATCACATATACTCCATTAGATGCCGTCTCAAACTAAAAATCAATAACGCCGACCGCAAAACTACTGCATGAAGGCGTAGTTCACCTAAAAGCCAAAATCTTACTTGTTTCTTATATAGAAGCCACTGTAATATGGAATAAATTGAAACATCAACCACATTTTTAAAGGATTGACAACAATATATAGTAAGAAGAATAGCCAATAACAATATAACGGTATATATTATATCACCACATACACACTACCTAATTAAGTTTGAGGAACAACAATGATAACTGGACTTCTAGTTGATCATTTGGTGTCAGAAGTGGCTGATATGAAAGGCAAAGGCCTCTAGATTACTCTTATTTGAGCACAATAAAATATGATCATGTCTTGATTTTGAATGATTTCATTAGGACAGTAAGGTCTGACTTTGCTCAGACTAAAGTCTTGTCACTGAACAGAAATAATGTCCAGTATAGAATATAAAGTCATGCTGCAGTGGAAACAGAATGAATATTGTGTCTGACTCCATCATGAGCTAGGAGGACTGTATCTATACATCTCTGAATGACTCAAATCACGCATTAATAAAGTCATCTGGCATGGTGAAGAAAGTGTTCTTGCAGGACTCTCAGAGTTCATCAAGATCCATCTTCAATGCCTCCTCCTTAATCTTACCCCAGACATGCTCAATAATGTTCATCTCTGGTGACTGGGCTGGCCAATTCTGGAGCACCTTTGCTTTCAGGAGCTTTGATGTGGAGGCTGAAGTATGAGGAGCGCTATCCTGCTGAAGAATTGTCCCTCTCCTGTGGTTTGTAATGTAATGGGCAGCATACTGTATATATATATATATATATTTAATTATGGTAATTAAAATGGTATAACATATGCATACTCTTCTGTTACACACTCAAAAGTATGTACTTTTTTCTTCACAAAAAAGTACATACTTTTAGAATGTAGTATATGTAGGCAAATTGGCACACAGCATTTGTTTGGGAACCTTGAAAAGATTTGCTTCCCATGAAGATATAAACCCAGCTATAGCCCTTCACTAAATACCATTAAGAGAATAACCTTTCTGATGAAGCAGATTCAGGGAAACAGCAGAAAATGATCATTTTGAATTTTCGAATTGGATTCGCGTATTGTTTTGAATTCACTAATTGCGTTTAAATTTACGAATTATGTTTTGCGTATTTGTGATTTTTTTTTTTACATGTTGGATTTGCGTATTTATGAATTATTTCGAATTTAATAATTGTGTTTTGAATTCACTAATTGTGTTTGAATTTACGAATTGTGTTTTGCCTATTTACAAATTGTGTTTTGAATTTACTAATTGGATTTAGCATTTTTATGAATTGTTTTGAATTTAATATTTGTGTTTTAAATTCATGAATTGTGTTTTGAATTACGAATTGCTTTTGCATATTTACGAATTGGATTTTGAATTTACGAATTGGATTTGCATGTTTATGAATTGTGTTTTGAATTTACTAATCGTGTTTTGAATTTACGAATTGGATTGCCATATTTACAAACTGTGTTTGGAATTCACACATTGGATTTGCTGATTTATGAACTGTTTTGAACTTACTAATTGTGTTTGAATTTACGAATTGGATTTGCGTATTTCTGAATTGTGCTTTGAATTTACGAATTGGATTTGCGTATTTATGAATAGTGCTTTGAATTTACGAATTGGATTTGCGTATTTATGAATTGTGCTTTGAATTTACGAATTGGATTTGCATATTTCTAATAATTTATAATATGCTTTGAATTGACAAATTGTGTCTGAATTTACGAATTGGATTTGTGTATTTATGAATTGTGATGGAATTTACAAATTTTATTTGCGTATATTTTCAAATTGTGTTTTTAATTTTTGAGTCTTAACAATAACAATAGAGTCGGTACTCACTCAGTACATAGAGAGACAATGTGATTCCTGCCAAGCAAAATCCCTCAAAGAAGCGCAGCGTGCCGAACATCGGGAGGTTGACGGAGAAAGCCACCGTCATGCCAAAAACTAGCAGGAAAACCACTGACAGGATCAGGACCGGGTGCCTGCCAAACCTAGATGTCAGAAAGAGCAGGAGATTTACAAAATATAAACTAGGTTTATTATTCATAAAAATAAAAAAAAGAGCCTAAAAATGATCATTCTGTCATCATCAGCTATGTTTACATCCACCTACTGTACTTATGCATTATTATTATCTGCTTATTGCATACATTTTTTTGCATTACTCTATACATATACATTACATATAGTTTTCAGCCATTAGTCAACTACAAAATCTTCTTTTTAATATGAGCACTTAAATCAGCTCATTGGCGTCTTAAATGATTAATCTATCAAATTGAATCCAAAATAAAAGTTTGTATTTACTTAATGCGTGTACTCGCTGTCTATACATACTGTATATTTATATAAATAAAAATATATAAAATGAACAAAAACATGATCAAAAAATTGACATATATATTTATATTTATATCGAATTTGTATTAGATATAAATGTTTGATTTATAACTAAAATACATAAGTTTTTATAATAATAATAAATCTATAATTATTAAAAATCTATATAAAAATATAATAAATAATATATAATAAAAATTCTCTCAAAAATACATGTGTGCATTTCTAAATATATAATTGTGTGTGTGTGTGTATGTGTGTGTGTGTGTGTGTGTGTGTGTGTGTGT
>CAIGQZ010032741.1:9926022-9942136 GCA_903798205.1 Danio tinwini | reverse complement strand
AATTCGTAAGTTCAAAACACGATTCGTAAATACACAAATCCAATTCGCAAGTTCAAAACACGATTCGTAGAAACAGAAATCCAATTCTTAAATTTAAAACAGGAATTTAAAAAATGCACAAATCCAATTCATAAGTTCAAAACACGATTCAAAAATACAAAAATCCAATTCTTAAATTTAAAACACGATTCATAAATACACAAAACAGGATTTGTAAATACACAAATCAAATTCATTTTTGGTGAAAACATTTATGATTTTTCTTTATGAATTCATGAATTGTGTGTTGTATTTGAATTTACAAAATTAATTTTGTAAATGTGAATTGTGCTGTGCATGCATGCTCTATTCCGTAAATGTATTATTTTTGAGACTGATCTGGCTTCATAGAGATAAAACTCTCAGCTTAAACTTTTAATGCTATTTTAAAAAACACTTAGTAAAACGCAAGTAAAATGTTTTGTAAATATACAGTCCCAGATGTATAGTATGGCCTTTTTCCAATCCCTATCATGTCTCTGAATGACAACAAGTCCAGCATTTTGTAACCAGCAAAGACAAACTGAAACTATCAATGACATTTGCTGTCTGGTATTCAGGGGAAACACTCTGACATTTGCACTACATAAGCTGTGCTGATCTAACGAAACTAAATAAAACTGACTCATGCTTTCCAGAAGCAGAAAAAAAATCCCATCCTGACTCTCAATAGATGCTTTCAATAAACCTATAGAGTCATTACGAGCAAAATAATAAACAAAGACATAATCATTTCATTCATTTTCCTTCGGCTTAGTTACTTTAATTATCAGACTTCGCCACAGCAGAATGAACCGCCAATTATCCAGCATATGTTTTACACAGAGGATGTCCTTTCAGCTGCAACCCAGTACTGGCAAACACTCATACACTCTCAGACCCACACACTGCGGCCAATGTAGTTAATCAAATTCCCCAATAGCGCATGTGTTTAAACTGTGAGGGAAACCGGAGCACCCAGAGGAAACCCACACTAACATGGGAAGAACATGCAAACTCCACACAAAAATGCCAACTGACCAAGCCGGGACTCAAACCAGTGACCTTCTTGCTGTGAGGCCACAGTGCTAACCACTGAGCCACCGTGTCACCCAAAAGACATAATCATCAATCAATATTTTTAAGAATTTTTCCCTGGTGAGGACTAAAAACTAAAACCTTTGGTCCCACAATGTAGCTTAAACATTAACAATCACACACACACTTGTATATATGGTTTATGAGAACTCTCTATAGACATAATGTATTTTATACTGTAACAAATGATTATTGTATGGCTTTACCCCTATAACCAACCCTCACAGGAAAAATTGTGAATTTTAAATGTCTAACAACCCCGTTAAGTATGATTTTTAGGTGTTTTGGATTACGAAGACAAAAGGGACGTCCTCGTAAACCACCTCAATAGTGCACAACCTTAATAGTGTACATAGTAGTGTTGTCCAATACTGGAATGCGGTACCAATCTGTACTGAAATTTGAAAAACCATTTCCCATTTCCCGCTAACATTTGAGTGCGTTGTTAAACATTGCTGATTTGCCAGTGTGTTCACGTACTTAACAGATATGACTGTGATTGGCCGAGAAGGACGTCAGTTCATCGAACTCAACGCTGTTTACTGAGTGTAACCCCAGATACAGGGACACTGGAGCATTTCAAAGTCACGTTGATCAGCTGGTCTGTTTATAAGCTGACATATGAGCGATCCGCTGATGAATCGCAGCTTTAAAACGCTCCAGTGTCCCTGTATCTGTGTTTACACTCAGTAAACAGCGGTGAGTTTGGTGAACTGCTCACAGTCATTTCTGTTGAGCACGTGAACACAATGGCAAATCAGCGTTGTTTAAGAACGCGCTCAAATGTAAGTAAGAAATGGACGCTTTTAAAATTTCAGAATTGATTAGTATCGAACTCCAGCATTGTGACAAAACTAGTACATAGGCCATCTCATTATACAAATTTGTTTTGTCGCAAACTACATAAACAAGTTTAAGCACACACTACACAATCAATGAATGGTAAGCATCTACTTATGTATAATGTTCCAACACAAATGTTGTTTTTCTGTAAATAATTGCTGGGGAAATAGACTGTCTTGTGGACTCCTCAGAACAGACACGATAACATGATAAGAAAAAGTGCATTTAGTAGCAGATTGGCAAATATGATTGATTTCCTATGAATCATGTGACACCGCCGCTTAGTATAGCCAATACAGATTTGTCTTTAAGTGTGATATTTCCCAATGTTACAGTGTTCGAATGTGTTTTGATGGAAATAATGTTCTTTCTAAAGCAAACTTAGTAAACCTTATCTTTTGAATGACAGTGTTTATACACAGTCAAGGCAGAAATTATTCAAACTTCTGATTTAAAGTTACTTTTATTCAACCAGCAAGTTGTTTAATTTGCTTTAATTTAAATATCTGAAATGACAGGCTTCTGCTAAAAGACATTGTACAAGAGGCATTATTGTGAAAAAAAAATCATTATCTGCTTTTATTCACATTTGAACAAAAAGTGGCATTCAAAATATTGCCAAAGTTAATCATTTTGGGCTTGATTTTATATTTAATTACATAATAAAATAATTGTGTAAACATTTTGTTTTGATCCAACATAATGTACCTGATTTCCCAATTTGATTAATATATGGTTTAAACATAAACTAAGAGTTTGTTTGTCATTTTCAGAAACTTAAATAAAAAAATTACATCTGCAAAGCAAAGAACCAACTTGAACAAACTTGAAAATGACTTGACATGGCCAGCTTAAACCAGCTCATGACCAGCAAGAACCAGCTTGAATCAGCTTAAACCGGTTCATGACCATAAAGAACCTGCTTGAAACACTTCATGACCAGTAAGGACTAACTTAAACCAGCTCACGACCAGCAAGATACAGCCTTAACCCAGTTCATGACCAGCAAGAATCAGTTTGAATCCGCTTAAACCAGCTCATGACCAGCAAGAACCAGTTTGAATCCGCTTAAACCAGCGTATGACTAGCAAGATATAGTCTTAACCAGCTCATGACCAGATAGAAGCAGCTTGATACAGCTAAAACCAGCTCATGACCAGCCAAAAGCAGTTTGAACCAGATTTAATGAACTCACGACCAGAAAAGAACCAGTGTAAACAAGCAAGAACCAGTTTAAACCAGCTAATGACCAGAAAGAACCATCTTGAAACCATTCATGACCAAGAAGGACCAACTTAAACCAGCTCATGACCAGCAAGAACCAGCTTGAACCAGCTTAAATTAGCTCATGACCAGCAAGAACCCGCTAGAACCAGCTTAAACCAGGTCATGACCATCAAGAACCTGCTTGAAACAGTTCATGACCAGCAAGAACCAGCTTGAATCAGCTTAAACCGGCTCATAACCAGCAAGAACCCACTAGAACTAGCTTAAACCAGCTCATGACTATCAAGAACCTGCTTGAAACCGTTCATGACCAGCAAGAACCAACTTAAACCAGCTCATGGCCACCAAGAAACTGCTTAAAACAGCTAATGATTAGCAAGAACCAGTTTGAATCAGCATAAACCAGTTCATGACCAGCACGATATAGCCTTAACGAGCTCATGACCAGTAATAACCAGATTAAACCAGCTCACAACTGGAAAGAACCAGAGTAAACCTGCAAGAAACCAGCTCATAACCACAAAGAAATCGATTTAACCAGTTCTAGATCAGCGAGAACCTGCATAAAGCAGGTCATGGCCAGCAAGAACCAGCATAAATCTGTTAAAATTCAAAGCTAAAGTTTAGAATCATAAAGAAGTAATTTAATCGAATGGGGACTAAAATGAAATAAGACAAGACGTTTCTCATATTATTATCCAAACACCTTTAACTTAACATAATGTACCTGATTTCACAATTTGATTAATGGATGAATTGAACATAAATTAAGAGTTTGTTATTATTTTCAGAAACTAAAATAAAAAAAAATCTCAAATGTTCATCTGAGCTGCAAATAAAGTGGATTAGCGGCAGTATTTTGACCTGATGAAGACAGACAGAGAAAGCAGCTCAAAACAAGACAAATCGGCTTCATCAAAAAGCTCTAACGATCCCATTCATCAGGAGAATTGGTTCATGAGCTCAATTTAATCTTATTTACTCTCCTATTATTGAATCAAAGCCCTTCAGGCCCAATCACGACCTTGTCTTCAGAAAGGCCCGGGATGCTCTACAGCTCTACACATCTCCCACTGATCATATTCTCCTATTCATTTCACCTCATCCTATTAAAGCCAAAGCCTGTGGGGGCTCCAATGCAATTAGTGCAGTTCTCCAAATCTGAAAGGGCTCTCCCGGCGAAAAAATGACTTTCTGAGGAGATTGGAGGATAAGAGCGAGGATTATTTTGCAGGGACTGCAAAAGTCAGTCTGAGGGACTTCTCTGTTTTACATGCCGGAAGAAAACTACAGTTCTTTTTGTGTATGCATTATTAGTTATTATGAACTAGGGATAGTTCACCTACCTAAATGCAAATTATGTCATCATTTACTGATACTCCACATATTTAACCATTGTGTTCTGTAAGTTTTCATCCAGTCTGGGGTGATTTTGGGGATAAATTTGGTCACAACTTTCTCTGTGTTTTTAGCAAATGGAATGATTTTTGGTGAAAAGGAAGAGGTACAATACAGCTCATGACCATCATGAACAGTCAATTGGCTTGAAGAGTCAACCAGCTAATGAACAGCAAGAACCAGTTTGAATCAGCTTAAACCAGCTTACAACCAGCAGGATAAAGACTAAAAGAGCTCATGATCAGCAAGAACCAGTTTGAACCAGTTTAAAACAGCATATGAACAGCAAGAACCAGTTTGAAGATGCTTAAAGCAGCTTGTGAAAAGCAAAAACCAAATTAAGCCAGATTAAACTAGGTCACAGCTTAGAATAACCAGCTTAAACCAGCAAAAAAAACAGCAAAAAAAGTTTAAAGCAGCTTAAAGCAACCCATGACCAGCAAGAATCAGCTAGAACCAGATTAAACCAGTTCAAGACCATAAAGAACCAGCTTAAACCAGCGTATGACCGGCAAGTATCAGCTTGAACCAGATTAAACCAGCTCGCGATGGGAAAGAACCAGCTTAAACCATCAAAAAACTATTTGAACCAACTCAAACCAGCTAATGACCAGAAAGCAAGAACCAGCTTGAATCAGCTTAAACCAGCTTACGACCAGCAGTATATAGTATATATTACTAAAACAGCTCATGACCAGCAAGAACCAGTTTCAACCAGCTTAAAACAGCTAATGACCAGCAAGAACCAGTTTGAAGCAGCTTAAAACAGCTCATGACCAGCAAGAACCAGTTTCAACCAGCTTAAAACAGCTAATGACCAGCAAGAACCAGTTTCAACCAGCTTAAAACAGCTAACGAACAGCAAGAACCAGTTTGAAGCAGCTTAAAGCAGCTCGTGAAAAGCAAGAACCAGATTAAACCAGCTCACAGCTTGAAATAACCATCTTAAACAAGCAACAAAAGTTTGAAGCAGCTTAAAGCAGCTCATGACCAGCAAGAATCAGCTTGAACCAGATTAAACCAGTTCAAGACCATAAAGAACCAGCTTAAACCAGCTAATGACCAGCAAGTATTAGCGTGAACCAGATTAAACCAGCTCGCAATGGGAAAGAACCAGCTTAAACCATCAAAAAACTGTTTGAACCAACTCAAACCAGCTCAAGACCAGCAAGAACCAGCAGACAAATGTCAACACCATAAATATTTCGTGTTTTTAGCAGGGTAGTAAATCAGGCTTTAATCGTATTGGGACACATTGATCATCACAAACACAACAATCTGATACTGTAAGTAAAACTGTGACCAAACAACTCCAAATGCAGCTTCGCCAGAGCAAACTGTCCCAGACGTCCTGCATCTCGTTAGAAATGTGCCGAGACAGACTGTGAGGTCAGCCGAGGGTTTAATGTTGTGCATTTAATTATGCTGCATTTACAGGCATTCGCAGTTCTCAAATAACCGAAAAATGCTCATTGAAGAAAACCAGCTGCTGACTGTGCCAATGGCGCACGGTGCTTTACTGTATTAACAGTCAGCACGGTGCAACCCTCCTAGTCTTTATGTAATTAATCTCATTGACCCGGGAGTTCTGCTAGACTATGTGAAGCCTCGTACTCTCTGCTCTTCAGATCAATTTAGTGGATTTAGATTTGATCATTCATTTTAATTCGGCTTACTCCCTTATTTATGAGGGGTCCCCACAGAGGAATGAACCGCCAACTGTTCCAGCATATGTTCTATGCAGCGGATGCCCTTCCAGAAGCAACCCAGTGCTGGGACACACCCATGCACACTCAAACACTACGGCCAATTTAGTTAATCCAATTCACTTCTAGCGCATGTGTTTGGATATCATTTCTCTAGGATAATATTGTACCTGAGGGGCGGCACGGTGGCTAGCGTTGTCACCTAACAGCAAGGTTACTGGTTCGAATCCCAGTTGAGCCAGTTGGCATTTCTGTGTGGAGTTTGCATGTTCTCCCAGTGTTGGCGTGGGTTTCCTCCTGAGTGCTCCTGTTTCCCCTACAGTCCAAATCATGTGCAGTAGATGAATTGGATGAACTAAATTGGCCGTAGTGTTTGAGTGTGTGTGAATGTGAGTGTACAGTATATGGGTGCTTCCCAGTACTGTGTTGCGGCTGGAAGTGCATCCACTGTGTAAAACATACGCTGGAATAGTTGGCGGTTCATTCTGTAGTGGTGACCTTTGAAATAGAGACTAATCCGAAGGAAAATTTATGAATTAGTTAACAATTTATTTGGTGAAATACAATTAATCTCAATATTTAACTAAAATATTGCAAATATCACATATTTTCCCAGTATTGTGCAGCCCTAAATACCTACCAAAAATATATAAATAAAAATGTTATTATCCTATTATACAAAAATGTACATTTATAAAGGGTTTAAGCACAGTTGTGTGTCAGCAGTGTGTGAATATAAGCAGCTTCTAATGGTAAAAGTGTATTAATTCTATTTGTTATAATCAGGCATGATAAAAACAGTCTGCAGAAACACTTATATTGACATTCTCCCTTTCATCAGAGCGGGAAAGCCCCGCCCACTAGTGACTGTCTCTCCCTCATTAGCATAGGACGTTAGTCTTGTTTTTGAATCTGCCACTATGCTGACACACATTCATAGCTCCGCCCTATTTTAAAAAGAGCACAATCTCATTTGAATTTAAAGCGACAGTCACCAAAACGCCACAATAGAGTGGAAAAACTATGACGTCACCTTATAGGCTAATCGGCTCATCAGATTCCCTCTTGCATTATATTCAACTTTATACAGGCGAGAGTAGTAATAGTGACACTGTTAAACATGTATTCTCATGCACAACACTCTGTGTTCCATATGAAAGAAAAACATATACAATGCTTGTCGCAATCATAACTCAATCATTATATTCAAATGATGTCCGTGCTTTCTGTTTCATTTTCACTGCTAAGTGCGGTTCATACTTCCCGCACGGCTCCCAAACGATCACTCTGTGCCACAAACTGAATGTTATTTACAACTGTATTACCTGTTATTCACCGCTAATGCAGGTTCTGTTCACTAAAGTGGTTTTCACAGATGCGCGCCCACCCTCTCCGTGGCAGCAGCTCACGGTCAGCTAACATCACGTGTGATTTTGTGCCTGTGAATACATCATTACATGAAGACTGAAATGACATTTTTGGATATATTATACCTTATGAATACAGTACGTGACTCTTTCAACAGCATTTGGAGGTGTCCACGTTGCTGAACAACGTATGTAAAACAACGTGAAGACTTGTGCGGCCACCTTTGCTTCTCCTGAACTTGAAAATATGATTGGCAGAATCGTAAAAATGCTGGATTAAGATCGTCTAGAGTAGGGGTGTCCAAACTCAGTCCTGGAGGGCCAGTGTCTTGGAGAGTTTAGCTCCAACCTTAATCAAACACACCTGACCTAGCTAATCAAGCTCTTACTAGATATATTAGAAACGTCCTGGCAGGTACGTGAAGATGAACTAAAGCCAGCAGCTAGCTCTCTGCAACTCTCACATGGTTGCCCACTGAAGCTAAGCAGGGCTGCGCCCGGTCAGTACCTGGATGGGAGACCACATGGGAAAGCTAGGTTGCTGCCGGAAGTGGAGTTAGTGAGGCCAGCAGGGGATGCCCAACCTGTGGTCTGTGTGGGTCCTAATGCCCCAGTATAGTGACAGGGACTCTATACTGTTCAGTGAGCGCCGTCTTTCAGATGAGCTGTTAAACTGAGAGCGAGCGAGCTGTGTTCCAGACTAGTTCAGCTGGATGACGTATAATGTCTCCGACACCGCCTGTAGTCCCGTTTATCAACTTGATAGCAACCGTCTTATTAAAGAAGCGTAACCGATTTAAGAAATCAAGAGTGTGATGAAACTGATGTGTTTTATGTCGTAGAATGAACTGTGAAAGTATCTTGAGTTTACGTTAGCCATGAACTTTATTTAAGTGATTTAACTGAAATCCTACTGAAAAAACCCATTGACTTTGGGATGAGGGAACCGGAGCAAGCGGAAATGCTAACTCGCTTCTGGGTTTTTACATACAAATTTAACATCATAGTTCCTCCACTCTATTAGGATCCAAGCCTAAAAGAGTCAGCTTTAAGGAGTTATAAAATAGGCGTGTCAAAATTATTTGTTTGTTCGGTGCACCGCGATGCAGACGCGGACAATTCGGTATCGGTTCAATAATAATCATAACCGGTTATTATGTACTGATGTCATTTATGTCATATGCGCTGTCGCCGTAGCTTACTATGGCGTAGGAGGCGAGCCGCGCGCGAGTATTTACAACGCTCTAACTACTTAAAAACGCAGAAACTGTGCACAATTTCACTGCGTGTGTGTTTGCTGGACAGACTTTCACTGACACTTGAGAGAATGAAAGTAAAGTCCATTTCTCTCTCGCTCTCTCTCACACTGTGGCACAGTCACTCATCTGTGAAGAGCGCAGCGCGCAAGAGCCAATCGCAGCCCTTTCTGTTGAGCGTGTGACCAATCATAGGGGTGTAAGAGAACTTGGTAGACAAGGATCAGAAAGTGAGCAGGATATTTATATTTGTTTATATTATTTGCTATAAATGCTCATGTTGTTTAAAGGTACAGTTTACAGTTGCAATCAGAATTATTGAACCCCCTTTAATTTTTTTTTTCTTTTTTAAATATTTCCCAAATTATGTTTAACAGAGCAAGGAAATTTTCACAGTATGTCTGATAATATTTTTTTCTTCTGGAGAAAGTCTTATTTGTTTTATTTTGGCTAGAATAAAAGCAGTTCTTAATTTTTAAAACCCATTTTAAGGTCAAAATTATTAACCCCTTTAAGCTATTTATTTTTTCCATAGTCTACAGAACAAACCATCATTATACAATAACTTGCCTAGTTACGCTAACCTGCCTAGTTAACCTAATTAACCTAATTAAGCCTTCAAATGTCACTTTAAGCTGTATAGAAGTGTCTTGAAGAATATCTAGTCTAATATTATTTACTGTCATCATGACAAAGATAAAGTAAATCAGTTATTAGAGATGAGTTATTAAAACTATTACGATTATTATTTATTATTATGATTATTCAATTTTTATTTATCATAAGTTATTATGATCATTTAAAACTATTATGATTATTATGATATTCTCTCTGTTAAACAGAAATTGGGGAAAAAAATAAACAGGGGGGCTAATAAATCAGGGGGTTGAATAATTCTGATTGCAACTGTATATGTCTGACTGTTTGTATTAAAGGACAAAATTGTATTACAAATAGTATATAGATTTAAATATATTTATACATTTTAATCCAAGAATTGCTGTGCTGTTAAGAAAATATAAAACTGTGTATGGAAAGCATCGTCAATGCACCGAGATATCGAATTGAACCGAATCTATGGCATGATAATCGTAACCGAACCGTGAGACCAGTGTAGGTTCACAGCTCTATTATAAAACATCAGAGACTTATTTTTTTATCTTGTAAAAATGGGAATACTAGGTCCCTTTTAAATCCAACAGATGCATGCCACCTGTGGGTGAACGTGCCAATTATAAGGAGCCATATTTTGCATAAAATAATTCTACTTACATTTTTTTACACTTCAAAATACAAGAGGTAAATGGGAGGATGAAAAAGAAAATAAAACAATATGAAATTGCTCATCAGTAGCTTACAATTAAATGATCCTGTTGCCTCACGCTGAGAAAAAAACGATTGGATTTACTACATTTTAATAGGGTAAGTGATTGCAGTTTATATGTGCTAAATTTAAATAACTTTAATTTAGTGATGTTCAACTTCATTTGTTTGTTTAAATCAGCCCATATAAATTGTTTGCACCCTCTTACCTTAAAAAAAATAAGTAAATCCAATTTTAGAGCATATATGATTTTTAGACACAGAAAACATGAGGATGTGCCACAGAAACAGCTCATTAGCAAGACCTATTAAATGATTTTAACAACAAACACCAAAATACAAGACAGCGCCATTAAATCCAATATCATCAACACAAAAAAGTCCCTCAAACGACAAACAAATGCATGCTTTAAAAGCTTACCTGAGCCAACTGAGCAAATATTGATCATTCAGGCATCATTTACAAGCCTTATGACAGGAGCTCAAGGAAATAACCGGCATGATCATCTATCATTTATGCAAAAACAACATCAGTGTAGTCGATGCCAACCCCTGCTGCCGCACATACATTTATAACCAGTTGCTTTCCCATAAATGTATAGAAAATGTGCAGTTTAGTGTGTTGAAACAGAGCTAAAGCAGAGGAAATACTACACCACAAATGTTATGTTTACATCTACTTAATTATTCAGCATTTACAACCCTACTGATGGCTCAAACAGAGTGAAAAAGCCTTTATGTAAACATCACATTGAGTTCAAACCGAATGAAGTCTTTATCTAGATTAAAGAGGCGGTGCAGACATAAAAAATAATATAATCAATTAACATGTTTTGCTAAGGTTTACAATGTATTTTTTATATTGACAATGTTACTCACTTTGCTGTTTCCATCCACTCATTTTGATGCTAACTATAGGATATCATGATTTTTAAAATTATTTGAGACAAGTTTGACCAGCAAGAACCAGTTTGAACCATCTTAAACCAGCTCATGACCAGCAAGAACCAGATTAAACCAGCTCACGACAGGAAATGAACCAGCTTAAATCAGCAAGAACCAGTTTGAACCAGCTCAAACCAGAAAGAATCAGCTTGAACCAGATTAAACCAGTTCTAAATCAGCGAGACCCAGCATAAACCAGCTCATAAGCAGCAAGAACCAGCTTAAACAAGTACATGGTCAGCAAGAGCCAGTTTGAACCAGTTTAAACCAGCTAATGACAAGCAAGAACCAGATTAAGCCAGATTAAACCAGCTCACGACTGGAAAGAACCAGCTTAAACCAAAAAAATAAAATAAAATTTAAACCAGCTTAAACCAGCTCATGACCAGCAAGAACTAGATTAAGCCAGATTAAACCAACTCACGACCGAAAAGAATTATCTTAAACCATGATCAGCAAGAACCAGCTTAAACCAGCTCATGACCAGCAAGAACCAGATTAAACCAACTCACAATAGGAAAGAACCAGCTTAAACCAGATCATGATCAGCAAGAACCAGTTTGAACCAGTTTAAACCAGCTAATGACCAGCAAAAAAAACTGTTTAAACCAGCTCACGACCAGTTTGAACCAGCTTAAACAAGCAAGAACCAGTTTAAACCACTGTATTTGTTATATTCACAATGTTACTCACTTTGCTATGTTTCCATCCACCCCTTTTGATGCTAACTATAGGATATCATGTAAAATGTGGAATGGAAATGCGCATAAATCAAAAACCAAATACATCTGACAGTCATTTTTTATAAGATAAAAGGCAAAGCGTGCCTTCACCTACTGCAGCAAACTCATATCTGACACCAGTTTGTGATGATATTGTACTTTATAACTAATCAGATGAAAAGGGTGCTATATTATGGAGTCAGAATGGTCTCAAAAATAATACATTTATGAAATTAAGGTCATACATGCACAGCACAGTTCACATCCAATTTGTAAATTCAAAACAATTCATAAACAACACACCATTCATGAATATCATATTATAGAAATCATAATCTGCAAAACAGAGTATTGTGTAAACTGTTAATAAACAACACTGTAAAATAATATTTAATGAAGCCCCTAATGTTTGTGACTTCAGTAATTGTTGTGATGCTCTTTTAAAGCTGGAAGCATGAACAACTTATCCAAATATACAGTATATTGCTATTGTTTGATATGGAAAAGAATTATCGAGATTGCATTTTTAGCCATATCGCCCAGCCCTTATACATTGCACATTTGTTTTGACAGCCAGCCCTGATAAAACTAGACTGTACTGCTAAAATAATACAAAAAGTCACGACAACAAATGTTTTCATGTTACTTCAACTTATTTTAATAAGTTAATCAGATTTCTAACTATAGTTTCTGTCCATTTTAATTTAATATTTTCATTGACACAAGTTGAGATGACTAAAAACGTTCATTCAATCGTTCATTTTCCTTCAGCTTAGTCCATTATTTAATCAGAGGTCCACAGTGGAATGAATCGCCAACTATTCTGGCATATGTTTTACCCAGCAGATGCCCTTGCGACAACCCAGTACTGAGAAACACAGATACACACTCGCATTCACACACACACTCATACACTACGGGCAATTTAGTTTAAACAATTCACCTATAGCGCATGTGTTTGGATTGTGGGGGAAACCGGAGAAAACTCCATGCAGTAATGCCAACTGGACCAGCTGGGACTCGAACCAGCAACCTTCTTATTGTGAGGCAACAGCGCTAACCACTGAGCCACCATGCCGCCGACTAGAAACGTTAATTTAATAAAAAAGTGAAGGTAACGTACGATTTTTTAAAACACAGTCAGGACTTGAAGGTTAAAGAAAGCAACATGTGTATAGCCCAACATCTGTTTGTCAGCCATTTATTAGAGCACAGTTTTGAGTATATCACATGTGAGCTAATGAAACGTCAACTCAAATAATCGGCTCATGTCCAATTATTTACTTGTGCGTTGAGCAGCTTTGTAGCAAGCAGCATAATGCAAAGAGTTACGCCTTTTCAGGTTATTTTAAAGGAAGTATAATCCTAATGCATGCATATTCACACTAAGCAGCCATAAGGATTTTATATGTATAACTACACTCACCGGATATGTTATTAGGTACAGCCATAATAACATTATTTTGCATGTTCATTATCACATATTTTCTAATGAATATGCTTGATACAGACTCCTGAAAGACATTTACCCACTGCGTTAAGATGTGCTTTCAGTAAGAACTGCACAGTCATGAGTAAACTGATGCCTTTATAGCACTCTGCTGATTCACCTCTATGGCAGGTTAGACGTGCGCCGATTATTGGCCTGTGGTTTTCCCACAATTTATTTCATCACATTAATAATCTAAATGTTGAATGAGATGTTTGCAAAATGTAATGAGGCAGCGGCTGTACGAATACAGCGCCAGAGCAAATGATTTACCACTAAAAAGGCTCATTTAAAATGTAACCACTGAGATTTAAAGGGACAGTACATAAAATGTAAAAATTCTGCTATCATTTACTAATCCTGACATGGCACTTTAAAGATTGCATGCATGTTATTAATTTTATATTAATTTTATTTATTATATATTTATTTTATGCTTATTTTATTTGTTAATTTAAAATAAAAATAAATAAAACATTTTTTATAAATATAAAATAAAAATAAAATATTAATATTTTATTTATTAATATTTTTTATTTATTTATTTAATTAATTTTATATTAATTTTATTTATTTTGTACTTATTTTATTTATTTTTATTTATAAATAAAATAAATAAAAACTAAGTAAAATATAAATAAAATATTTATTAATTTATTCTATTATTATTATTATTTCCCTACATCGACAGTTGCTGTCTAAAATAAAAATAAATAAATAAAAATTAAATATAAATAAAAGTTTTATAAAATATTATTATTTTATTTATTAATATTTTATATTTATTTATATATATATAATTTTATATTTATTTTTTATATTAATTTTTTTAATATATTTATTTTATGTTTATTTTATTTGTTAATTAAAAATAATAATAAATAAATAAAAATGTAATAAATATTAAATAAAAATAAAATATAAATATTTTATTTATTAATATTTAATATGTATTTATTTTATATTTATTTATTTAATTTATTAATTTTATTTATTTTGTATTTATTTAATTTTTTTTTTTTTTAATAAAATAAATAAAAACTAAGTAAAATATAAATAAAATATTTATTAATTTATTGTATTATTATTATTATTATTATTGTTATTATTATTTCCCTATATCGACAGTTGCTGTCAAGTTTTGTCACCCTTGATCCTTTTGAGCAAAAAAAGTAATAAATCTGTATTGGAAAATAAATCTGTACTGTTTATTTTTAATTATCTATTTTATGAAGTCACAAAAATCTAACATTTCATTTAAATAAAACAAAAGAAAATGATTAAGAAGACATTATGAACTATATTTTGGTTCTTCAGCCCCAGATAAAAGGTTAATAAAGACTACCAGGTTCTGTCTATACACTCAAAAAATGAATCACAATTAAGTTTATCATTAATTAACTGTTTGTAACCGTTTGACTATTTCATTTGTCAAGTTTTTGTTTTATGTATGCTGTTTACTTAATATTTGGGGGCTATATTGACGCAGCTCCAAACTCCACACAATAGATGAATTAATAAAAAGCATTTAAAACACATTAATATTATCTCACAAATACTGTTCTTACATGTTTCTTGTATGTTTAACTAAGAAATATCAAACACAAAGTTTATTAGATAATTTATGTAATAAAAATGGATGGAAATTTTATATACATGGTATGAGATGGTGTGTGAATGCGAGAGTGTATGGGTGTTTCCTAGTAATGGATTGCAACTGGAAAGGCATCAGCTGTGTAAAACATATGCTCGAATAGTTGGCGGTTCATTCCGCTGTGGTGACCCCTGATAAATAAGGGACTAAGCCAAAAGAAAATGAATGAACAAATTTTTATATGCAATCAGAATACATAAATCTTACACACTAGGCCTAAACATGTCTACTACTGAGTTAATACTAGTGAACGTCCAGTAGTCTCTTCATCAGGTAGATTTATTATCTGGGAAAGGACATAATGTGACACTAATATGATCAACTCGAAAGAGCCCTGCACGGCGGCTTTCTCTTATCTCAGAATTACGGTGTAATCCTTAGGGTTTGCTGACCCATATTCTTATTGCACAATACAGGCTAATGGAGGCCGAAGGGCAGGACACCAATAGTTAAAAGGCCGCTGCTGCTATTGTTTTTTTCTTGTAAAGATTGCACAGAGAGTAGTTATGTCATCTGGTCAGCATGAGGGAACCCAGTGACATGACACTCGAGATGGCAGCTGTGTGTGCATGTGTGTGTGTGTTCATTTCCACTGTAAACAAGCTCACCTTTTCACGCATGAATATTGCACAAGTACTTGTAAAAAATTTTAGCCACACACGTGCTTGTCTACTTAACGGGCTTAAAGGGACAGTTCACCCAAAAATGAAAGTTCTGTCATTATTCACTCACCCTTGAGGTTTTTTTTCTTCTTCTGTTAAACATAAAAGAAAGATATAATAAAGAGTGTTGGAAACGGGTAACCATTGACTTCCATAATATTTGATTTTATAGATGTCAATGGTTACCGCCTCCAACATTCTTCAGAACACCCTCAAAGATTTTGTTGTTGTTGTTGTGGTGTTGAATATAAAAGATATAATGAAAAATGTTGGAAACGGGTAACCATTGTCTTAACCATTATCTTTCATAATATTTGCTTATATACATGTCAATGGTTACCCGCTCCAACATTCCTCAGAATACCCTCAAAGACTTTGTTGTTGTTGTTGTGTTGAATATAAAAGA
>CAIGQZ010032741.1:9887119-9910919 GCA_903798205.1 Danio tinwini | reverse complement strand
TAATTTATGATTCACCAATCAGATGACTCCTAAGCCACTATAAATACCCTCAGTTCCATATAACAGCCATCTTCGTTTTCTAGAATCCCCCCTTCCACCTCTACTCCTCCTCCTTTCCTAGATGGGTGGCACGGTGGCTTAGTGGTTAGCACTGTTTCCTCACAGCAAGAACGTCACTGGTTTTAGTCCTTACCAAGCCAGCCGAAGTTTCTGTGTGGAGTATACACGTTCTCTCCATGCTCACATGGGTTTCCCTCGGGTTCCCCGGTTTTCTCCTACCATCCAAAAACATGCAACTTAAGTGAATTGACTAATCCAAATCAGCACTATAGACATGCTCCTAGTAAGTAATTATCTCTCAAGAGCAATCACTATCTGTTCATTAGCTACTACAGCAGGGGAGTTCTCGAGATCTACCTGAGCTCAAACTCCCCTCTCGCCTTGCAAATAGGAGGGAGCCCTGCGCTCGGGGATCTTATGAGCTCAGGGCTCTCTCCCGGGACAGCATGCGAAACATGCTTTATAATCAATCATCAGCTAAGTATGAACTCTTGAATGTGAACGTGTCTTCTGAACCCGGGTGCGCACCCTTGAACCTAAAAGAGGTGATCTGGGGTAAGGTTTCGTGCAAAAAGGTCTGGATCACTTCTAATATGAATGCAATCATACCAAATAACGGAAGTGAACCGCCAACAGTACAACAAACTTTAATTTTCATAACGTTCATTCGTGTGTGTATGTCTGTGTATCACTTACCTTGTTGACAAGTGGGACTGACCCAGTGCAAACAGTGATAATGTCTGCTTATCTCCACCAAAAATGACTTCTGCAGACATCTTGTGATGTTCTGAACAGTTTTCATATTTTTTTACAGCAGATCTAATAACTAAGCACCCTTAGTTAAATGGTTTTATCTTTACATATAAAAGAAAGACAGTAGGATGAGATCCTCTAACTTTTATTGACATTTTATTTTCACAAATACCTCATTTTTTTCACACAGTAATAGCAAAATCACAAGTGTGTGTCAAAACTGGAGGATCAGCAATGCTGTGTGCGTTTTCCACTATTTTATGAGTATTATTATGTATATTTGATGAACTTTAAGACAGTTTAGCTGTGCTGTATTTGTCAAATATTAATTGCTTTTGAAAGAAGTCTCTATTGCTCACCAGGAAGGCATTCATATGCTGAAAACGACAGTAAAAATAGCGTCAATGTGATTATTCATTCATTCATATATTCATTCATTCATTCATTCATTTCCTTTTCATCTTAGTCCCTTTATTAATCTGAGGTCGCCACAGCGAAATGAACCACTAACTTATGTTTGATGCAGCGGATGCCCTTCCAGCTGCAACCCATCACTGAGAAACATCCAAACACACTCATTCACACACATACACTACGGTCAATTTTTAGCTAAGCCAATTCTCCTGTACAGCATGTCTTTGGACTTGTGGGGGAAACCGGAGCACCCGGAGAAAACCCAAGCGAACACAGGGAGAACATGCAAACTCCACACAGAAATGCCAACTGACCCAGCCGAGACTCAAACCAGCGACCTTCTTGCTGTGAGGCGATCGTGCTACCCACTGCGCCACCGCGTCGCCTGTGATATGTAAATACAATTTAAAATAAATGTGTGATATATTTTAACATTTCTGTGATTCAAAGCTGAATTTTCAGCATCATCACAGCAGTTTTCAGTGTCAAATAATCCTTTAGAGATCATTCTAATGTAATTACGCTCACCTGAAAAGGAAATTCCAGCTAAAATATGAGTTATGCTCTATTGACAGCACATATTGCATCAATATCTGTGTGATAAACTTCCAGTGTAAGTAAATAACTACTTATTATTTTATAGAAATAACTATTGAATATTGTGATACTTCACAAGATAGCCCAGTCGCTTCAGTCAAAACTATTTTTAGTGTGAGCTTTCAGTTAGTCTTCTGTCCTGAGGTGTCTGGAAAACAGCAGTGTGTTCAGAAGATTGTGTGATTTCTGACATGTGCAGAGTTTACAGCCTATAATGACAGCAGTGTGCTGGAATTCAGTCTACTCCTCGTGTTCAGGCGGGTTCAGACTGTAATTTGACTCAGGCTTATCTCACATTCAGACCCACTGAAATGTGACGAGTTACCAATAATACGGGGAGAGAAAGAGAGAGAGAGAAAACTAGTCAGAAACATTATAACAACATCTGAATAAATGTACCCGCTATACATAAGACAACTGATGAACATACAGTATATATCATGTCTATATTGCATCCGTCTGTGTAATAGAGGTTGTTTGGACATTGTATTTTATTTTATTTTTATTATTATTTTTATAGTTATTATAAATATTGTTTTCATTCCTCATTCATTTTCCTTTGGATTAATCCCATATTTATCTGGGGTCACCACAGCGTAATGAACCGCCAACTATTTTTAGTATATGTTTTACACACCCATACACTCTCTCATTCACACACACTCAGACAGTACGGCCAATTTAGTTCATTCAATTCACCTATAGCACGTGTGTTTGGACTGCCGGGACTTGAACCAGCGACCTTCTTGCTGTGAGTGCTAACCACTGAACTACCGTGCCGCCCTACAACCTTTCTTCATACATTCATTCATTTTCTTTTCGGCTTAGTCCCTTTATTAATTCGGGGTCGCCACAGCGGAATGAACCGCCAACTTATCCAGCACGTTTTTACGCAGCGGATGCCCTTCCAGCCGGAACCCATCTCTGGGAAACATCCACACACACCCATTCACACTCATACACTACGGACAATTTAGCCTACCCAATTCACCTGTACCACTTGTCTTTGGACTGTGGGGGAAACCGGAGGAAACCCACGCGAACGCAGGGAGAACATGCAAACTCCACACAAAAACGCCAACTGACCCAGCCGAGGCTCGAACCAGTAACCTTCTTGCTGTGAGGCGACAGCACTACCTACTGCGCCACTGCGTCGCCTCAACCTTTCTTTTAAAGCAAAAAAAAAGAGTGAAAATATGCACACAAATATATACATATTACAGCCAGTTAACCCACAATCAAACAAGGATTTTCAAACAACCATCATAACCAACTTCGCAGACACATTGATTAATATTAGATCACCATTTAGATCTAAAAGTGTCCAAATCATCAGTCAACTATATTACGCGTATTATATTTTAATACGGGTTTTTATAAGTTCCCTAAACACCAAAACAACATCCATCAAACCCCCAAGACCAGTCAGTTTTCTGTTTCATGACAACCAAATACACAGCAAAAAATGATTTTCTTACTTAGATTTTTTGTCTTGTTTCTAGTCCAAATATCTAAAAATTCTTAAATCTAGAAGAATTTTCTAGACAAGCTAAACGTATTGTCTTGTTTTAAAAAATAACTTGCCAAATTTAAGTGAGTTTTTCCTTAAAACAAACAAAATAATCTGCCAATGGCTTAAGCAAAATTATCTTATGTCAAAAGGAGTCAAAACTCAACTAAATATCACAGCTATATTTTTGGCCTCTTTCTCTGATTTCAATGTATTACTTTGCTTTCTGTGCATGTGTTATGCATGTGAAACACACATTTACTGCGCATTTAGGCACACCCAGACAGAGCAAGTGGTTTGCAGTAAGCGAAGCAAGAAATATACCGCAAACTCAGATGCTTTCTTGACCCAAAGAATGATAAAAATGTGTTGTCATCATCATCGTGTGCAGTTTGAGTACAAATGCTGCAGCCAAAATACTATCTTGAGAGGATTATACACTGACAGAGTCATGCCGGAATAGTTGGCGGTTCATTCCGCTGTGGTGACCCGTGATAAATAAGGAACTAAGCGGAAGGAAAAGGAATGAATGAAAGTGCAACAAAGCTATTTCTATAATGAATCATACAAGAGCATACTTTAGTGCATTCTTGGGCATATATACTCTCACCTGCCACTTTATTAGGTACACCTTACTTGTACCGGTTGGACCCTCTTTTGCCTTCAGAACTGTCTTAGTCCCTCGTAGCATAGATTCAAGGTACTGGAAAGATTTTGCTCCATATTGACATAATAGCATCACACAGTTCCTGCAGATTTGTCGGCTGCACATCCATGATGCCAATCTCCCGTTCCACCACATCCCAAAGGTGCTCTATTGGATTGAGCTCTGGTGACTGTGGAGGCCATTTGAGTTCAGTGAACTCATTGTCATGTTCAAGAAACCAGTCTGAGATGATTCTCTCTCTATAACATGGTGCGTTATCCTGCTGGAAGTTGCCATCAGAAGATGGGTACACTGTGGTCATAAAGGGATTGACATGGTCAGCAACAATACTCAGGTAGGCTGTGGCGTTGACATGATGCTCAGTTGACATGATGCTCAGATTCGTACTAATGAGCCCCCACACCATTACACCACCATCACCAGCCTAAACTGCTAATACAAGGCAGGATAGATCCATGCTTTCATGTTGTTGATGCCAAATTCTGACCCGACCATCCGAATGTGGCAGCAGAAATGGAGACTCATCAGACCAGGCAACGTTTCTCCAATCTTCTATTGTCCAGTTTTGGTGAGCCTGTGTGAATTGTAGTCTCAGCTTCCTGTTCTTAGCTGACAGGAGTGGCACCCGGTGGGGTCTTCTGCTGCTGTAGCCCATCCGCCTCAAGGTTGGACGTGTTGTGTGTTCAGAGATGCTCTTCTGCAGACCTCGGTTGTAACGAGTGCTTATTTGAGTTACTGTTGCCTTTCTGTCAGCTGGAACCAGTCTGGCCATTCTCCTCTGACCTCTGGCATCAACAAGGTATTTGCCCCCACAGAACTGCCGCTCACTGGATATTTTCTCTTCTTCAGATCATTCTCTGTAAACCCTAGAGATGGTTGTGTGTGAAAATTCCAGAAGATCAGCAGTTTCTGAAATACTCAGAGCAGCCCGTCAGGCACCAACAACCATGGCACGTTCAAAGTCACTGAAATCCCCTTTGTCCCCCATTCTGATGCTTGCTTTGAACTGCAGCAGATCGTCTTGACCATGTCTACATGCCTAAATGCATTGAGTTGGGTTTTGGCCATTTCCAGTCTGGTTTTCAGCCATTTCCAGCCTGGTTTAAGCTGGTCAGGCTGGGAGTTGACCAGCTAAAACCAGCTTGACCAGATATATCCAGCTTAAACCAGGCTGGTCAAGCTGGTTTTAGCTGGTTTAAGCTGGTCATTTTCCAGCTAAAAACCAGGCTGGAAATGGCTGGAAACCAGCCTGGAAGTGGCCAAAACCCCTCTAAAACCAGGCTGGTCGACCATCTAAAACCAGCCAACCATCTTAGACTGGTTTAAGCTGGATTTTTCAGCAGGGATATCCTTAATATTTAAGATAGCAGAATGTTAAACATGCTAGCAACATGTCAGTCTTTCACTATTGCTTGTGCAGACATTTGATCTTCCAGCACAACAAAGCAAATACCTGGAGACACCCCCCCCCCCCCCCCCCCCCCCCCCCCCCCCCCCCCCCCCCCCCCCCCCACCCACACACACACCACACACACCACACACACACACACACACACACACACAGAGTGGTTTGCGCTCAGGTTAGACAGAGCACACATTGTTTGGCTCAGTCAGGAAGGGGGAGGAAAGCAGGGAGTGTCTGTGGCAAAACAAACCAAGACAAAAGCAGTGAGAGTGGCTCGGGTGTGACTGGTTTGCAGGAGTTTTTATTCTTATCTATGCTCGCCTCTGCTGGGCGAATACTTGAAATAACTCTGCAGTCGTCTAGAACAACACTGCGGTCACTCCGTGGACCCTGATCCTCATTTACAGACGTTATGTAAGAAGCCACTGAACTGATCTGAGGCCAGTGGGAAAGAGGCAGTTTAGTGTTAATGATTGAACACTGCTGACACCTAGAGGACATGATTGATGAGGCCGTAAAGTGCAGTAATTATTAACCTTTGTTCAAATAGTCTGCTTGCTTTCACTTTGTAGATGTAAAGAATATCACATTGAGATTATACGATGACCTTAAAGGGGGTAGTTCACCCTAAAATTAAAATTTACCCACTATTTACTATTTACTCACTGACTGGTACAGTATGGTATGGGTCGGTACAGGTCACCTTTATCAGGCTTGTGTTTCCACTGCTAAAAGGGTATCAATGGTGGGCGTGGTGCACGACAGAAAGTTGCAGTCAGCGTCATTTTCGCTCAAAAAAATGTCTAAAGTAAAGGTGTACAGGTCGCTCACATATCATATGAGAAGCTCTTCTCACAAAACAGAAGCTTTACACACATAAACACTTGTGTATAAATGTTTATTACTAACTTTACTATGAACATGAGTTGATTATAACTGCAGATCAATGACAGTGTGAAATAGCCTACTGTAACGTCTGCAATTTAATAAAATAAATAAATAAATGAACATATATGAACATATACAGATCCTTACAGTCTCTGATATGTTACCACTTACAGAAAAAACTACACACAGCAGACATTTAGTTCTTATTTAGGTTTAAAACAACAGGAAATAGAGCCCACAGTCAGACCTCTCCTGATTAAATGTGTCTGTAATCTTCAGCAGCATGTTTAGCCTCTTGTTAGAAAGTAACTCCATCACTCCGAGTTCATAATAGTCCAACAGGTGATGATAATAGTTCAACATGGCAGTTTGTTCACGTTTGCTGTAATAATAATGTGCTCTTTTTTTCCGGCTTCTCCTTTAGTGTTTTAGCTCATCCCTCTCGCGTTTGTCAGTTTCTGACAGGATCAGGTTTCAAAAGCACGTCAATAATCAAGCGCACGTTATTATCATCAGCTCAAGACGTTTGTTATTTCAAATATAGACGCGTGGCGAGCGCAAGCAAGAAAGCGAAACTGTTCGCGCTTCAGACTGGCTCATAAAAAACTACAGGGCACAGGGTAAAATCTGCTCTTCTTTTTGGATTTGTGGCTGTTCATCAAGACGATGACAAGGTTCGTTTGAGCCCGAGTCGACCAGGGCTCGTTATTATATGTATATATAGTCTCTCGGCTGTGTATTAAAACATGGCGACTTCTTTGTTTTCATTCTGGCTTGTTGCATGAGCTTGTGACGTATCTTTGTAAACCAATTGCGTTCAGCTGTGCGTCTAGCTCCACCTTTTGGGACCTTTTCTTGTGTTTGGTACCCTTTCGAAAGGGTGCCGAAAAAGGGGTACGGTTTGGTTCGGTACGCCTTTTGACAGTGGAAAGGGCCATAAAAGCATACTGACCCGTACTGTACTGTACCACTCAGTGGAATCGGGCCATTTATGAGTTTATTTATTTTAGTATTAACTTAGAAGAAGATACTTTGAAGAAAGCTGGAAATCTGTAAGCTTTGACTTCCATTGTAGCAAAAAATAATATCATGGAGGTCAATGGTTACAGGCTTCCAACATTCTTCAAAATATCTTCTTTTTTGTTCAACAGAGGAAAGAATCTCAAACATTAAAGGTTGAGTAAATGATGAGAGAGTTTGATTTTTGGGTGAACTGTCTCTTTAAAATGTACATTTTTCTACAATTTTATTTCTGATATCTACTGTTACACAGTCAATAGTTATTGATGTATGAATAAAGATTATTTTAATACTTTTGAAAAAAGTTACTTATGCTCAGCAAAGCTTTTATTTATTTTTTTGCCATTTTAATGAACCATTATGGGCGTCACGGTGGCGCAGTGGGTAGCACGATCGCCTCACAGCAAGAAGGTCGCTGGTTCGAGCCTCAGCTGGGTCAGTTGGCAATTCTGTGTGGAGTTTGCATGTTCTCCCTGTGTTGGCATGGGTTTCCTCCGGGTGCTCCGGTTTCCCCCACAAGTCCAGACACATGCGCTACAAATAAATTGGGTAAGCTAAATTGGCCGTAGTGTATGTGTGTGAATGAGTGTGTATGGATGTTTCCCTGTGATGGGTTGCAGCTGGAAGGGCATCCGGTGCGTAAAACATATGCCGGAATAGTTGGCGGTTCATTCCTTCTGTGGCGACCCCTGATGAATAAAGGGACTAAGCCTAAGGAAAATGAATGAACCAATTACTGGAAAACACACATACATTCTCTCACACACACACACACACACACACACACACACACACACACACATACACACTGTGGGGGACTGTGGGGGAAACCGGAGCACCAGGAGGAAACCCACGTCAACACGGGGATACCATGCAAACTCCACACAAAAATGCCAACTGGCCCAAGTGGGAATCGAATCAGCGACCTTCTTGCTGTAAGGCGCAGTGCTACTACTGAGCCCCCATGCCGCCAACAGGAAGCTTATAAATGAATAAATTATTCAAATTTGAGTGATAGTGTAGATTAAACCACACTTTGCAAATTATTATCATCTCTCAGTGAGCTTGTAGATAGACATGTTCAGCACAACTGATGTAGTTTTATTGTAAACCATAGTGGATATTCACTCTACCTTTTAACCATTTCTCTGTGCTGTAGTGAGTGGGATGTTTGAACTGTTACACTGGTTGGCTCAAGCTTCAGACATTTTTGCTACATAAGATGAGAGTAGCTTATATGTATGGTCGTGGTTTTCAAGTTGAGATCTGGACTCAATTGAACTGAACGTAAGAGGAAAACCATAGACAGGAAACAGGACAATAACCGACAGTAAACTAAGGAAATGGAAGAGGATAGTTATAGACAAGATAATGAGAGCCTGAACTAGACTCAGGTGAAGGTAATCAGTAACCAAGGAAGCAAATCAACAACAGGAAAAACACAGGAAGTGAATTCTCCAACTACTAATCACAAATCTTAACACACCAACTTATACTATACACCCCAAATGTACTCTCTTTGTGGAGAAAAGTGGGATTTTTGTTTTTATGTGGATCAGAAGATGAGATTTGAGATGTATGAACACAGAGAAATTATATCTCAGCATTTTCATTAATTTTCCTTCAGTTTAGTCTCTATTTCAGAGGTCGCCACAGCGGAATGAACCGCCAACTATTTTTTAAAGAATAATTAAGATGAATAGTGCTTGATAATGGTTAAATATAGCACTAAAACCATCAGTAGGGAGCAGCAATTCCCTATTTTATTGAGTGATTGAGTGACACGGGGAGAACATGCAAACTCAGAAATGCCAACTGACCCAGCCAAGGCTCGAACCAGCGACCTTTTTGCACCACCGCGTTGCCATTTATATTAATGATTTGTAATATTTTCTCAAATATATGCATGTCTGTTATTCATTCATTCATTTTCTTGTCGGCTTAGTCCCTTTATTAATCGGGGGTCGCCACAGCGGAATGAACCGCCAACTTATCCAGCACGATTTTACGCAGCGGATGCCCTTCCAGCCGCAACCCATCTCTGGGAAACATCCACACACTCATTCACACTCATACACTACGGACAATTTAGCCTACCCAATTCACCTGTACCGCATGTCTTTGGACTGTGGGGGAAACCGGAGCACCCGGAGGAAACCCACGCGAACGCAGGGAGAACATGCAAACTCCACACAGAAACGCCAACTGACCCAGCCCAGCCGAGGTTCGAACCTGCGACCCAGTGACATTCTTGCCGTGAGGCGACAGCACTACCTACTATACATACTACCTATATATATATATATAATTATACACAGTACACTCACATATATAATTTCAATTCATGCCCCCGTGACAAACTGGGGTATTAGACACAAATAAGGAGTAAGGACTGGTGAGAGTGTTATGGAATTTAATAACGCACGCCGAATGAAAAAAGAAAAAAAAATTCTGCATTTCGTGATGTGTGTGTGCGTATGTGTGTGTGCGGTCCTTTACTGACAGCCGCGTGTGTGGATCTTGTCGGAAAATATGGCGAAATGTCCTACATTATGGTAATAGTTTGATTGCTGTGTTTACTTTAATAATGCCACTAATATCTGCATACTCCACGTCTTCATTCATCTTCTGTTTAGTTCAGTTATGACTAGTCAGATTAAGGTCATCAAAAATCAGTTTGGAGCTTATGTAGGCCTACAGCTCAACATTGATGTTTAACTGAATAAACAGTGAGTAAACACAAGCACATCTTATTAAACATCATTTATTTTCATCATGAATTATCATAGTAGAACACAGGGGCGTTGCTAGACATAAAGCTCTACTGTGGCACAGCTCCCACTCAAAAAAGATATAAAAAATAAATAGATAAATAAATATATATATAAAAAAATAAATAAGCAAATAAATATATAAATAAATAATAAACAGTATTATTGTTATTATACAATTATTATTCTAAATAAATAACAGAAATTAATCCTAAATGTAACTGAAAAACAATCTAAAGACACAACTGGAGTGATGCTAAAATGATTTAAGAAATCTTTTGCATGAATATTAATTTTATTAAAAGGAAATTCTATAGACAATTCTGTAGAATACAAAAAAAAACAACAGTATCTGGATGCAGCCTTTATGATGCAAGCTGAGATTGCATCACTCAGCGATGCAATGTCAGACACAATGCACTCAATGGAGTGATTGACATCACTGTGAGGGGTGGGGTTAGGTGAGCCCATTAAAAAGCATTAGATGCAGCTCAGATTGCACTGCACCGAGTCTGCAACCAGACCCCTCTCAAAAAAAGATGTTTTATAGAATTATCTGTTGTGTGTTGTCTTAGAAATAAAGGGACTAAGCCGAAAAGAAAATTAATGAATGCTGTCTGAGACCCGACTCATGGCCGAGAATTAGGTTTACCACCCTGACTCATCATCCCTCCTTTTTGCTTCATAGGAGCCATGCTTAGTCAAAATAAGATCACCCTCATATAATATAAACTTTGTTTTGTCGACTTGTGAAACTGTGTGCCAACACCTCCACATAGAAGACTTTCACAACACATGAGCAGCGAGTATGCAGCGCAGCTATTTTTCCAGCGTGCATGTTCGCAACCGAGACCTAAACCGGGAGCAGAGCAGCACGTCAGTGTCAAGCAGGAGCGGTGCGTGAGGCGCACGGGTATGGTTTTTTCAGTTTATTTTTTGATTAAACTATATTGTTTCACCAGCGTTGGTTCAGTTGCAAATAGAGAATAACGTCTTCATTTCAGAATTATGACTCTAAATAACTTTGCAAATGAAGTAAATCACATCTCAAAACATTTACTGGGGCACTGGCGATTTTTACAGGGGCACGTGCCCCAGTAAATGGGGTCTAGGGATGACCCTGGTAGAACAGTTCCTCAAGGCGTTTGATGCATTTTGAAAACAGGAGATGAGCCACTGGTCTAATGCGCCACCTGGATTGAGAAACCCGCTCTTCAAAGACTTACTTTAGTCATTATTTGGGCAGCACACATATTCTGAATGCCTTCGGCAGAATTCAAATAAGCCATTAAGATAAATCTAGATTAATTCCAAGACTACAGTGAGATTAATCTAGATAAAAAAACTTAATCTATGCCCAACTATAAAATAAATATACAATTTTAATAACTGCATGATGACATAAAAGTCATAAATCAGATGGTTGATGTTTGTGGCTTTACATGTGTATTTGTGTTCTTGTGTGTTGTAGAGACTCATTGAAACGTCAGGCTTTGGTGAAAATTCAGAAGCCATTAACCAACAAATCCTGAATCACAACAAGTTCCACAGTTCAATCCAGAGGAGCCAGGAGGTGGACAGAGCCCGCGACGATCTGGTAAAAAAAAAACAAGGCCAAACTATTATTTTCATAATGACATGCACAGGTGAATTATTCACCACAAAACTAACAATGTGAGCTAAACAAATCAACATGGTTAGTTTTGATTTCATGTGTACGTAATATGATGCTAATTCAAGTAAAATGCTGAATATGATCAACCATGATGGAAGCATACAAGCTAATTCATACTACGCTGTGTTAAAACATGGTAATTCATGTTAGCAACATGTTAAAATGGGAAAGAAATGCACACATTTGCAACTTTAAGTGTTGTTTTTATAATAAATGTACTGACAATTTTATTTTGCAGATGCAGAGCAGGGAAAAGGGTGGACTACACGCTCTGGACCAAGAATGGGACAGTTTACAGGTTAGCTTACAGCACTAAACAGATTCATTATTCATTTATTCATTTTCTTTCGCTTTAGTCCCTTATTATTAGGGGTCACCACAGCGGAATAAACCGCCAACTATTCCAGCATGTGTTTTACACAGCGGATGCCCTTCAAGCTGCAACCCAGTACTGGGAAACACCCATACACGCTCATTCTCTCTCTCACACACACACACACACGCTCATACACTATAGCCAATTTTGTTTGGACTGCATGTGTTTGGATTGTGAGGGAAACTGGAGCATCTGAAGGGAAACTCATGTCAACACGGGGAGAACCTCCACACAGAAACGCCAACTGGCCCAGCCGGGACTCGAACTAGTGACCTTCTTGCTGTGAGGCGACAGGGAGCCTCCCCCAGACAGCATTAAAACAAGTTAAAAAATATAGGTCCCATTAAACTCTTGAACATATCAAGAGTAAACAGTGTGTCATGAGACTGTATTATGAGCACAGTCACAGATGAGGGCCTTTATCAAGCATGATAGAGTATATTAATCACAACACAGCATGCCTTGAGTACATTATAAAATACAAATGGAAATGCCAAGAATATATGAAGAGTTCAGATGCATCAAATAAATCCATCAGACCTCTTTTTTTGTAAATGACCATTTTCTGCGAGGCTCCTTTTAATTTTATAGATAATGATAAGGTTATTAGCTGGTAAATAAAATATGTTTTTTCATAAATGTCACTTTAGACAATTCTTTGGTTTTTAACAAGGTAGATTTTCTTTTGCATCAAAACTAGGGGTGAAACTGATCACTGTTTCGTACGGATCACAACTCACGGTTGGGAACGCACGTGACCCGCGGATTAATAATTTATTTTGAACTTGTCGGTTAATTCAACATTTATAACCATTGCAGAGAGATCGCCTCCCGCGTCATTTAAATTGCCTGCATGAAAGCATTTTGGCTTCCCTGTAAGATATAATGATGGGAAAAGTTGTAGTGGAACCTACCTACATTTTCTTAGGCTGTTAATTTAATGTGTTTTCTGTCACTGCTTGTTTAGCCTGCATTAATGCATTCAGTGTAAAGCTGCACAATTCAACATTAAAAGATCGTGATCTCAGTTCAAACCCGCGCAACATGAACGATCAATGATAATGATTTGCATGTTTATTAATCTTTTTTAAAGCGCTGCATTCAAATCTGCATCGAGAGAGATTCAGTTTTTACACTTTTTCAGTGAGTTACAAACAACTTAATAACACAGAAGTGCTGGGAGAACGGTTTATAGTTCTGATATAAACACTGATGTTTATGGTCAAGATTAAAATCACCGTTTAATGAAACATGACGCTGGTGAATTTGACGCTGGTGAAAGCATTTACATTGTGTAACCAACAGATGGCGACAAACAACCATCAAAATGATGTCACTGAATAGGTTTTCAAAAAATAATACACCTACAGTATAATAAAACATGAAGATTAATGTGTGAATCATTAATTGAAGATAAATATGATCTGTTGTAGATGTTAGATTTCTATATTTAGCATTATCAGCAACAGTAAAGATCATATTTCATATTGAACACTTCTTTCTTCAGCTGGTTCTTTCTTGATTGTTGTTTTTATTAACATTACAGGTTCTACTTTCTGTTTGTTAAAGCAATGGTTTTTGCAGTAATATTTTTATATAAATGGAAAGCAAATGACATTTGTCTACTCACTTTTTTGCTGATTCGAAAAATGGTCTGATCCATGACTAAAAAAACATAGTGTGATCCGAACTGCAGATTTGTGATCTGTTAAACCACTAATTAAAACCAGCTAAATCCACTTGTGCTTTTTTTGCAAAAACCTCTAAATCCACCTACTTGGGACAAGACAGTGTAATTAGTTGAAAAATCACTTAAGGAGCAATTAGAAATTATTTTACCAAACATAAAACACATTACTCATTGTGAAAACATAGTCCTGTGGACGTTTCTAAAGACCGCAAAATACATCCCGGGAGGTACGTATTTTTGCAGCTTTTGTTTTTGCAAATCTGCAAGAGGCCGCTGCGTGCGCTTTTTCGTATCTCGCGAGTGCCTTTTGCTCCCGTGCTGTTCTTGCGTAAACCCACCAGAGGCCGCTGTCGATCGTCCGTCTGTCTGTCTGACTGAATGATTGACTGGGCGACCGGCTAATCGACTGACCCACCCTTCTCCTTCCCTAAACCCAACCAATTTTACCAATTGACCCACCCAGCCACATACTTCCCTAAACCCAACCAGCGGTTTACAAAAGCCGTCCAGAAAAAGAAAAGCCCTCGTCTGATTTTTACCATGTTTTCGGATTTTACCACGTTCTCAGCCTGTTGGCCACTCGATTGTTTTATTTTTTGGATTCTGTTTTTGTCTTACCTGATTTCTGGAACCGCTCTTCCCCGGAGTTGAACCCGGTCGTTGTAGTCTACTTCTCTCTGCATCTCAAGTCCACCAACGTAACATGATGAGCTAACAGGACAAACTGGTTGCAGCGGGAAAGGCCTCCACACGGAGGTAATCGGTCAGCCGGTAAGTGGCAAAAGGAACGTTGTCATACCGCCCCGTATCGTTTGCAGCCATACGTACCTCCATAATTTGTGGTCTCCAGAAACGTCCACGGGACTACGTGTTCAGAATGAGCCTGGGTTGAATTAAAAATATATAAATCTGTCAAGTAAGTGGTGGTTCATTCCTCTGTGGTAACCAACCAGGGACAAAGCAGAAGGAAAATGAATGAATGAAATCTGTCAAATGCATTAATCAAACTGACATTAATTAAATCTTAATCTGTTGTCATTTCTGAGATTTGGGATTTAGATTTAATGTAAGTAGAACAAGGTAAACATTGCAAACATTGTAAGCTAAGCTTGGTAGATTCAAATAATGTAGTGTAAAAACATTGTTAAACATCAATATCAGTGCATTGTCCATTAATATATAAAGCTTATCAGACGTATACTGTAGGTAGTATGAGGTAAAATAAATAATGCATAGTTTTATACATTATATTTATCTTTTAAAAAATAGCTTTCATTAGCAAATAAAAAACAAGGTGGGTCTACTGAGCAAAACACTTTTAGAAGCTGTCATTCATTCATTCTCACCATACTCAAGGTCTTGATCTCTTGTTTATCCTCATAGCATCCACGCGGGATAAAAGAAAGGCATCTTAACTCTGTCTTTCTTGAAATGGTGTTGCCGTTTAATGTATAGTAAAATCTGACTCGAGTAGCGTCACTGAGCAAAAAACGTTATGAATGCATGCCACACTTGCGACTGTACAGTGTGTTTTCTTTTTCTTATAATGCACAGAGTTTTGAGATAAGGGACGTTTTCATTTGCCATTCACTGACAGTCAGACAGCCTCATCCAGTGCATCAAACTCAGTCTTTTAAAATCAAAATCGGAAGCAGGAATTAAACAGTCTCCTCATAAAAGCCGACTCATCAGCATGCTGCTACATTGAAAACATGTGATTCGATTCACGTCTTCTGATTGGTTCTCAGGATAAAGCGGCTTTTGCTGTCAAAGGCAATTGGTGTTTAGCGGCTTATGCCAACAAACTGTTATTTCTGAATATGCTGACGCTGGGGTTTGGATGATTTGAAGCAAATCTATTTGTTGGTGGCGTACTACGTGCCTAAAGCATTCACTCAATGCTATTATCTCATTTTTGGTGGAAGTGGAAGCAACTTTTCATATAGTTGAAGCCAGAATTATTCGACCTCCTGTGAGTTTTTGTCTGTTTCAAATATTTCCCAAATGATGTTGAACAGATTCAGGAATTTTTCACAGTATTTCCTATAATATTTTTTCTTCTGGAGAAAGTCTTATTTGTTTTATTTAGGCTAGAATAAAAGCAGTTCTTAATTGTTTTAAACCCATTTTAAGGTCAATATTATTAGCCCCCTTAAGCAATATTAGTTTAGGATTGTCTACAAAACAAACCACTGTTATACAATGACTTGCCTAATTACCCTAACTTTACCCTAATTACCCTAGTTAAGCCTTTAAATGTGACTTTAAGCTGAATACTAGTGTCTTGAAGAATATCTAGTCTAATATTATGTGCTGTCATCATGACAAAGAGAAATCAGTTATTAGAAATGAGTTATTAAAACTATTATGATTAAAAATGTGTTGGAAAAATCTCTCTGTTAAACAGAAATTGGGGTAAAAAAATATGCAGGGGGCTAATAAACGGGCTTTTAAATGCACAAACACCATACAGCATATTGATTATGTATGCCACTATAACTTAACTATAACACTATAACTATCTTTTCTCATTTTCTCCTGTGCAGAAAATGTCCCATGCACGTATTGATCATCTGCGAGACCTGCAGAGCATCATCGAGGAGATTTCCACAGCCATCATGTGGGTGAACGACAGAGAGGAGGAGGAACTGGTGTTTGACTGGGGCGATAAAAACATTGACAACTACATCCCTCAAAAACAAGAGAGCTACTCGGTGAGGAGAAAACACATGAGAACAGTGCACAGCAATGCAAATCATCACTAATAAATGCTGAATTCAACTGACACAGCATCTTTCCATGTCAGTCTATTTCATTCATTTCCCTTTTGCTTAGTCCCTTATTAATCAGGGGACACCACAGCGGAATGAACCGCCAACTATTCCAGCATATGTTTTACACAGTGGATGCTCTTCCAGCCACAACCCAGTACAGGGAAACACCCATACACTCATTCACACACACACACACACACACACACTCAACATGCAAACTCTACACCAACGACTTTTTTGCTGTGAGCCGATCATGTGTGCCACCGTGCTGCCAGCAAAAATATTTATTGTTGAAAATTTTCCTAAAATTATACTTTTGACTTGAACATAACTATTTAATATTAATCCAAGTATTTATTCTGCTCAAAGAAAAAAAATGAATAAAAAAATGTAACTATAAAATCAAAGTAAAGTTTTACCTTGGCCAAACTAAATGGCTGTTGTTGGTATTTTAATTTCAATAATGAGGAAAGCAATCTGCCTTTGATTTCAGTACGCTGCAAATTTATAGATAGTAGATTTAACTACCTTAGGGCATACTCACACTATGCTATTCGAACCATGAGAAGTGTGAGTGCTATGAATCGGGCTCAGGCACGGTTCACTTGGGCGGCCCTGGCCCGGTTGTAAGAGGTGGGCCTGAGCACGGTTCACTTGGGCTCAGGCACGGTACACTTACAGTGTGAGTGCAAAGCGTGCCTAAGCCCGAAACTGAAAGCAAGACAAGACTTTTAAGGGACTGTTTGATATGGATTAATTAATCATTTGTACTGTTCAATGAACACAAACTGTCGTAGATTATTAAAGACACAAACCCCTCACTGTGCATCAGCTGCGCCTTCAGCAAACCTCCTAATACCTACAGCACGAGGACTTTATGATTGTTTATGAGCATCAAAAGTGGCTGATCTGTTCAGCGAAATATTAGACTGCGTGTCTCCGCATATCAAACCACTTAAACGATATAAAGAAATCTCCACTGTGCTGAGCGAGAGCGCTTACTGAGGAGCGCCCCATCGATGACGTAAGCGCGCTCAGGCCCAATTGTAATGTGAGAGCGGGCCGTCGGGGGAGACGGGAGGGGGGTCAAGCGTACTTTGGCCACTGTACATAGTGTAAGTACACCCTTAGAGTTAAAATGAACACTTCCTCAAAGTTTATATGAGAACTACTGGAAAAGTGTTAAAATAACACTTTTGAAAGAGTTAACATTATCAACATTCAGAGAGTGTTAATTAGCAAACTCTTATAGTGTCAAATATGAACACCACTCAGTGTTATGTGTTAACACTCTTAGGTCAACGTTTCAACAGCGCCCGAAAATAAAAATAAATCTTGTTTAATATCGACAGCACTTTATTAACTATTCGGTTAATGTTTAAGAAAAACAGTACAAAACAATCACAAACCATATTTTCTCGTATTGTAACCAAAAGGAGCAGTTTTAAAACAGCTTTATTTTCTTTAGTTTTAATGTAACTTAGCTAGCATTCAATTCAATTCATCTTTATTTGTATAGCACTTATACAATGTAGATTGTGTCAAAGCAGCTTCACATAGAAGATTATAATGAATGTAAACAGAGTCAGTTTTCAGAGTTTAAGTTCAGTTCAGTTTAGCTCAGTTCAGTGTGGGTTAATATACACTACTAAGAGTTCAAACACTGAGCAGCAATTCCATCGATGCGCAGCTCTACAGATCCCGAACCATGCAAGCCAGTGGCGACAGCGGTGAGGAAAAAAACTTCACCAATTGGCGAAAGTGAAGCTTTAAAAAACCTGGAGAGAAACCAAGCTTAGTTGGACACGACCATTTCTCCTATGGCCAAACGTCTTGTGTAGAGCTGCAGTCTAGGCGCAGAAGCTGGACCTCAGTGAAGACTCGTCTGTCATTGGAGTGTCTTGTGCTCTTACTCCACCATGACCACCACAGCAGCTGCTCAGAATACGGCCTGGTCCAGGATTATAAAGACCTTGGGATCATCTCGTCACTGGTCTTGGATCGCATCTGTGGCGCTGCATAGTCTGAGGGCCTCGAGATGAGTACCCCTAGGTGGAAATACAGAATAAAGAGAATAATTAGCATAGCTGCTGTTCATAGTGTATATAAACAAGATGCAAAAAACTGTGTGGGGCACATCATGCGTCATACCACTATGTAATGCACTGAGTGTATGCTTTGCTAAAAAGATAGGGTTTTAATCTAGTTTTGAACTGTGAGAGTGTGTCTGAGCCTCGGACATTATCAGGAAGGCTATTCCAAAGTTTAGGGGCCATAAATGAGAAGGCTCGACCTCCTTTACTCGACTTTGCTATTCTAGGTACTACCAGAAGCCCTGAGTTTTCAGATCTTAAAGAGCGGGTTGGGTTGTAGGGAGACAGAAGGTTGGTTAGATAAACAGGAGCTCGATTATTTAAAGCTTTATAGGTAAGAAGCAATATTTAATAATCAATACGAAACTTACAGAATAAAGCTAGTACAGAACAAAATGAAGATGAAGAAGGCCTCTTTTTTGTGGGATATTTAAAACTAACGTATGTATATAATGATTTGAATGTCAAATGTCTATATACAAACATCTTAAGTACTTTTATTTACTAGTTGCTTCTTCTCATTGCTCCTCGTGGCAGAAGAAAATAGCGTCTGGAAAAACCCTCCAGGGATATTGCTGCATAAATTCCCGGATGTAGTAGTCAACACTGTATTAGCGTTAGATACATGTAACTCTGTATGACAAGGATGCAAATCATCTTCGAACACTGAGAGGGTTATTTTTACCTTTATCTAACTCTAGAGTTTCAACACTTTACTTTGCTGTGTATGGCTTTAAAAGTCACGTAAGATGGTAGTCAAACTCACGTTAGAAATAGACCAAAACTGAATAGAGGTTTGTTTTTTCATGTGGAAAACGCTTTTCTAGGTGGTTTGTGTTTTGCTTTGAGGCAAATTAAATAAACCAGAAGCCATCATTTTCACTTAATCCAATATAACAATTTACTTTAAATAAAGTACATAGTAGTTTCACTTTTTTCAGTCTAGCACAGTGCTCTTCTAATAAAAGCGCAGCTAAACAGATGTGTTATAATTAGATTTAATTAAATTTGCACGTGTTTATTAACTTGCAGCACATTTGAGCTCATTCAGCCACCATACTAATCATGCATTATTAATGATAACCAACTGTAAGATTCATGCATTAATACTTCATTGTGTAAGCCAGCAAACAAACAACAAAAACACAATTATAATAGAAACATGAATATATGGTAACACTTCACAATAAAGTTGTATTAGTTAATGTTACTTAATGCATTTACTAACATGAACAAACAATGAACATTACATTTATTACAGTATTTGTTCATGTTAGTTACATAGAAAATGCAGTTGTTTGTTGTTAGGTCATGTTAGTGCATTAAATAATGTTAAAGAGCATGGATTTTAATAGCGCATTAGTAAATGTTGAACTATGATTAATAAATGTTGTACAAGTGTTGTTCATAATTAGTTCATGTTAATACATGACCGAATATCCATGCTAGATTACACTGAGGCGTGTCTGATGATCCAATCGAATGCAATACATCTTTCCTCTCTCAGAAACTGATGAGTGATCTGGAGGAGAAGGAGAAGGAGCTGAATAAGCTGAAGGCAAAGGTGGACACGCTGCTGAAGAATCAGCACCCAGCATCTGATAAGATAGAGGTGAGGAAACCAAACAGGAGTGGTTGGATTTGTGAAATGACATGTCAAACAGGTCTGTTGTGTGTTATGTAAGAGGTAATCTCCAGTTGAAGTCAGAATTATTAGTTCTCCTGAATATTTCTCCCCCAATTTCTGTTTAACGGAAAGAAGATTTTCTTCAGCACATTTCTAAACATGGTAGTTTTAATAACTCATTTCTAATAACTGATTTATTTTCTCTTTGCCATGATGACAGCACATAATATTAGACTAGATGTTCTTCAAGACACTAGTATTCAGCTTAAAGTGACATTTAAAGGCCTAACTAGGTTAATTAGGGTAAAGTTAGGGTAATTAGGCTATAACAGTGGTTTGTTCTGCAGACAATCCAAAACTAATATTGCTTAAGGGGGTTAATAATACTGACCTTAAAATGGTTTTAAAAAGTTAAGTAAACAAATAAAACTTTCTCCAGAAGAAAGAATATTATAGGAAATACTGTGAAAATTCCTGAATCTGTTAAAGATCATTTGGGAAACTCATTGGAAGGTGAATAATTTTGGCTTCAACTGTACATCCAGACATGTCTTCTCAGAGAATTAAGCTCAACAGGGTTATCAGCCAACCCCGGCTCATTCTGAAAACGTAGTCCTGTGGACGTTTCTGGAGACTGCGAAATACGTCCCAGGAGGTATGTATTTTTGCAGTTTTTGTTTTCGGGAATCCACGAGAGGCCGCTGTGTGCACTTTTTCATATTCCAAACTTCTCTAGCGAGTGCCGTTTGCGCCTGCTGTTCTCGAGTAAACCCACCAGAGGCCGCTGTTGACGAATGACCGAACGAATGACTGACTGGCCGGCTTACCAATCGACTGACCCACCCTCCTCCTTCCCTAAACCCAACCAATTTTACAGATTGACCCGCCCACCCACATACTTCTCTAAACTCAACCAACGGTTTACAAAACCAATGCAGAAAAAGAAAAGCCCTCGTCTGATTTTTACCACGTTTTCGGATTTTACGGCATTCTCACTCTGTTATTTTACTCGTTCATTTTATTTTTTGGATTCTGTTTTCGTCCTACCTGATTTCTGGAACCGCTCTTCCCTGGACTCGAACCCCGTCATCGTTGTGGTCAACTCCTCTCTGTGTCTCAAGTTCGTAACATGACGAGCTAACGGGACAAACTGGTTGCTGTAGGAAAGGCCTCCACATGGAGGTAAGAGGTCAGGTGGTAAGGCGTCATACCGCCCAGTAGCGTTTGTTTAAAAAAATGAAATGAAGCCATACATACCTCCGGCTACATAATTTGCGGTCTCCAGAAATGTCCACGGGACTACGTTTTCAGAATGAGCCTGTGTTGTTATCCGGCAGCCTTACAAGTAGACTAAAAAGCTTTATTCTGCAAGCAGCTAGCAGTACATTATCTTATTTGCCAATAAACAAAACTATTAGAGACAAAACACTGATGTGAGCTGTAAGCATTTTGCAGAGATTGCAAAGTGCTGCAGAAAGAGAAATGTCTTGAAGGGACAGTTCAGCCAAAACTGACAATTCTGTCATCATTTACTTGCTCCAAACCCATTTGAGTTTCTTTCTTCTGTTGAACATTAAAGGAGATATTTTTAGGAATGTTGGAAACTGTTGACTTCCATAGTTTGTTTTTCCTACTATGGACGTCAATGGTTACCAGTTTCAGCTTTCTTCGAAATGTCTTCTTTTGTGTTCAAGAGAATAAAAAGGCTTTGGAACCACTTGAAGTGAGTAAGTAGTGAGTAAATAATTTTTTTGGGGGGTGAACTATCCCTTTAAATGGCTGAATGCAGCTTACACTAACTCACTTGCATAATTAATCAGACTTAAAGATGTCAAAAATTCAAGAACAGCTATGTGAATGAAATATTAAATAAATAAACAAATAAATAAATATCAAGATGATTTATATTAGTTTTACTGGGTTTATCTAAGAATACCATAGCACAGTACATTTGTGTGACCTGCTTTAACTCTTTATTGAGTAGAGGTGTGCTAGTATGGTTTAAATCTTAAGCTTTTTTGTCCAGTAAAAAATACAGTGAGTAAAAAACGCATTTTTAATGAAGGATATGATGGACTTCATAATTCATTTTTTCATTAATTGATTTATCTTAAAGCACTTAGAAATTGCATTGATTTCAATGTAATGTGCGTTATTTGTATTTAGGCACACATAATAATTATTTCCTCTTTTGGACTATTTACTAGTCTATATAGTGGTTAAATTAATATTGAACAACACTATGAATCAGTGGCCTCAAACTCAATTCCTGGAGGGCCGCAGATCTGCACAGTTAAGCTTCAGCCACCCCCAACTCACAGCTGCTCAATAGTCTCTAGTATTCTTGAACACCTTGATTAGTTGGATCAGCTGTGTTTGATTAGGGTTGGGGCAAAACAGTGCAGAGCTGCGGCCCTCCAGGAATCCAGTTTGAGACCTATGCTCTAAATCAACACGTTTCTCTGGTTCTTGCAGGCTTATATGGACACACTGCAAACCCAGTGGAGCTGGTTACTGCAGATCACCAAGTGCATCCATGTTCACCTGAAGGAGAATGCAGCCTACAGCCAGGTAGTGATTTGCTTGATTGATAATCTGTCATAACTAATGCATAAGTGCATTATAGCATATGACCTTACTCCTTATTTGTGTCTAATACCCCAGTTTGTCACGGGGGCATGAATGAAATGTTCATGAGTGAATGTGAAACTGCCGAACTGCAGTTAAAGTCACCCAAAATGACAGGAAACTCTTACATGAAAGCACTTCACGTAAACACCTTCATTATATTATTGTCTATCAAGGCAAATAACTAGACTACAGATGTCCATGTAAGCGTAGTCAGTCGTGTCTTGGAAGTAAGTGAAAGATCCAGAAGGCCGTCCAGCTGATTTAATTCAGAAGAGCACTTTTTTGTTAGATGGCTCCCCGGATTGACTTTCATTTACCGTCATTCATTTCATAAAGCAGCTGCTTCATTTTTTTGTAGATGTTTTACTGGAACGCATGAACTCTACAGGTGCCTGATAGTTAGATGTGGAGCTAACATTAATCAGATTCACTCTAGTGAACTGCATCCATGTTAGCACGTCATGTTTGATGGGATCATTTCACAGTAGGAATACACACAGGTTCGAGGACTCGTTCTCACCACCTACAGTGCAATTCGGCCAGGTCAACTATATTAGTTTTCCATATGGGAAAGAAATGTGCAGGAATGAAGAAATAAAGTATGAATGAAAACATTGGAACATTGTTTCCCAGCCCTGTTCCTAAAGGCACACCAGCAGTACACATTTTCAACCTCTTCCTATTCAAACACACCTGAGTCAACTCATCAGAACATTAGAAGACACTCCAATACCTGAAATGAATGGGTCAGAAAAGGGAGACATCCAAAATATGTACTGTTGGTGTGCCTCCAGGAACATGGTTGGGAAACACTGATTTAAAGGGACCGTATGCTGAATTGTTGAATGA
>CAIGQZ010032741.1:9862213-9874365 GCA_903798205.1 Danio tinwini | reverse complement strand
TGAAAAATGTTGAAAACCTGTAACCATTGAGTTCCATGGTATTTGTTTTTTTACTATGGAAGTCAATGGATTTAAATTTTCAGCTTTCTTTAAAATATCTTTTGTGTTCGACAGAATTGTTTAACACAAAAAATATATATTTTGAAAAATGTAAATCTGTAACCTTTGATTTCTATGGTTCCAGTAGACAGTGATTAGAGGCTCATTGAATCACTATGAAAGCATGTCTCGTACTATATGTGCAGTATTTGTATGTGAACTGAGTTGCTTGTTTTCTGTAGACTATGAAAGCAGAGCTGGAGCAGAAGAAGGGTGTTTTAAAGGCGATGGAGACGGAGCTGTCTAAAGCTGTGCACTGGAACAGTCAGATTGACCAGTCTTTCCATCAGTGTGATGTTGATCTGTTTAGATACACTGAGCTGGTCGGACAGATGACTGACCGCTGGCGCAGAATTGTGACTCAGATTGATAGCAGGTACAGAACACATATTGCACTGGACCTCAATCTGGTGTCTTGAATTCACATATGCACTTTTGGCAAGGGTGCGAGTTATACATTCACTGTCAAATGTTTTGGTAATGTTAGTTTGTGTAATACATGCTTTGTGAACCAAATGTACTCTCCCTCTACATATATTTAATTCAATGGCATCTAATTAATTTGTAGTGTTTTGAGCGATATTGAGTGTATTCTGACCTACAGTAACATCTGATTGGCTATTTCAGCAGATGTGTGATTCACAAAGCCAAACATTTTGTATATTATAAAACATTGAAGAGTTTAGCAGCAGTAAATCGATGATCATGAAAAGTGGCACTTATTATTTTACTGTTTAACTTCCATGTGTGAGCAGGTGTCTATTAAAATACAGATTATTGATCTAATTGGACTTTACTTTCAGGCTAAATGTGTATACAAACACCTATTTTACAAGACAAGTGACTCTTGAACACTTTATTTGTCTATCAGTGCTGTAGATCTGCCGGTTTCAGCCTGCTAAATAAATATTTCTCACATAGACTGCTTATGCATTCACAATGGTATGAACTGTTAAAGGGGCAGACAAATGTATATTCATTCGTTCATTTTCCTTCAGCGTAGTCCCTTTATTTATCAGTGGTTGCCACAGCGGAATGAACCGCCAACTTATCCAGCATATGTTTTACACAGTGAATGCCCTTCCAGCTGCAATTCAGTACTGGGAAACAGCCATACACTCTCATTCACACATACACTCATACATTACGGCCAACTTAGTTCATCCCATTCACCTATAGTGCATGTGTTTGGACTGTGGGGGAAACCGGAGCGCCCTGAGGAAACCCACACCAACACGGGGTGAACATGCAAACTCCACACAGAATTGCCAACTGACCCAGCCAGGACTTAAACCAGCGACCTTCTTGCTGTGAGGGTACAGTGCTAACCACTAAGCCACCATGTATATTTATATTATCTATTATTTCAATTAAGGGGCACAGTGGGTAGCACAATCGCCTCACAGCAACAAGGTCGCTGGTTCAAGTTTTGGCTGGGTCAGTTGGCATTTCTGTGTGGAGTTTGCATGTTCTCCCCGTGTTGGCGTGGGTTTCCACCGGGTGCTCCGGTTTTCCCCACAAGTCCATGCGTTATAGGTGAATTGGGTAAGCTAAATCCTCCGTAGTGTATGTGTGTGAATGAGTGTGTATGGAAGTTTCCCAGTGATGGGTTGCAGCTAAAAGGGCATGTAAAACACATGCTGGATAAGTTGGCGGTTCATTCCGCTGTGGTAACCCCTGATTAATAAAGGGACTAAGCCAAAAATGAATAAATTAATTATTTCAATAATTATTTAAGATACAGTTCAGAGCAAACTATTTGCCCATACATTTTATTTTGACACACGTTGGGGGGGGATTAAGCTTTATTTATGGGGTCAAACAAAAAAGCTGCAGGTAGTACCTCCACCGTTATTATAGTTTGATTAGTTTCTCTGCTTTCTTTCAGAACATGGGACCTGGAGAAGCAAGAGAAACAGCTGAATCACTACAAGCAGACCAGCTCTACGATAAACAGATGGATTCAGGACACACGTCAGCGCCAAGATACCCTCCAGATTACCAAATTCAACAGTGTGGAAAATTTAATGGACCACCTCAATCAGCAAAAAGTCAGTCAAATATAGTTACGTTGAACAAAGAATATAAAAAAAAATACAATAACAAATAGCAAATATCAAGTATATACGCAACCGTTTCTTGTTCTGGCTAAGGCTGTGCACTAAATAATGACACAACTTTAAAATCCCATGTTGTGCAGCTTTAGACTAAATTGTAGTATACATTTAGATAACACTGATACATTTTGATATACAAATATATAGAGAGAATAAAATATGTATTCAATGAACAGGCGCTGTATTCTGAGATAAAGGGAAAGAAAGAAAAGGTGGATGCTGTGGTCAAAGACTCAGACACATGTGCTGCCTCCATAAAGGTGATACTCCTTTTCATTTATTCATTCATTCTTTCAGTCATTTATTTACTTATTTGAGACATATATTAGGAGGGCTAATAATTTTATCCTTTCAATATTGCAAGAGGCTCAGTTTTCTGATTTCTATTTCACCAGGACTACGAGCTGCAGTTGGCGTCTTATAGTGCAGGTCTGGAGACTCTGCTCAACATTCCCATCAAAAAGACTATGCTTCAGTCTCCAGCCACTGTTCTCAGGGAGGAGGTAATCATACCACAACACAATACTTATGATTTACTTGAGTATATGAGCTCTTAAAGCACCCTTTCTGCCTACACTGACTTTACCCACAATAATTGTTTCACTACAGGCAACAGATTTGCAGTCTCGCTACATAGAGCTCTTGACACGATCAAGTGACTACTACAAATTCCTTGGGGAAATGCTGAAAAACATGGAGGAGTTAAAGGTAAAAGTGCTAGTTTCACATGAAATGTGTTGTGAACACATCTTTGCAAAGCGTTTACCAAACAGACATGTAGTTTGTTGGATAAATAAATCTGATCATATATCTGCTCATAGACGGATCAGCTGATAGATGCGGCTTTCAAATGCTCTAGTGCCCGTGTATCTGTGTTTGCACTCTTTGATCGGTGGTGAAGAGTTGTGAAGCGATGACCTTCAGAGCCAATCACAGTCATATCTGTTGAGCATGTGAATGCAATAGCCAATCAGTGATGTTCAAGAATGTGTGCAACAGCAAATCAAATATTAGTAAAAAATGCACGTTTTTAAAATATCGGTAATGATTGATACCAAAGTCAATACTTTTGACAACCTGTAGAACTTTTAAGGCAAGTCATTTCACTCTGCGACCATCTTTGAAATGCCTCTCGGGCAGTATGCTCAGGCATTCTGTTTGAAAGAGGAAACATGAAATTCTCCAAAATTGCTTGCCAAGCTTATAATTAAATTTCATATTAGGAATCTCTAATGAAATTACTAAGAAATTAAATAACTATCTCTTTAGTTTCATTTCTGAACCATAGGATCACACATAATCTGTGGAAACTCATGTCTTGTCCAAGCCCCTCCCTCGGAGTATTGTCAGTCTACAGTATAGCGATCAATGATTGACTTCTATACTAGAAGGCGGGGCTTCATTTGTCATATTGACTGTTCGACTTTTCCCCATTCAAAACTATACAAGTGACACATCTTGTGTATTCTGTAGTCTTTATTATTGTTACAGTTGGTTTATTGTCACTAACTACTACTATTTCACTTTTTATTCAGATGCGGAACACTAAAATTGAGCTTTTGGAGGAGGAACTGAGACGCCTCAAGGACAACCTCAAAGATCAAAACCAGAAGAACAAATCACTGGAGGACAGTTTGACTCGCTTTCGCCTGGAGCTGACCCAGTCCAAAGAGCAGCTCATATCTATGGAGGAGGTGAAGAGAACCCAGGCCAGGCAATGCAACACTGCCCAGGAAAGCCTGGACAGTACCCAGAACCAGCTGAAGAGTTTACAAGATGAGATGTCCCGCCTTACATTCCTCATTGAGGAGGAAAAGCGCAAGCGGAGGCTCGCCGAGGAGCGCTACACCAACCAGCAGGAGGAGTATGAGCTGGCCATGCGCAAGAGACAGAAAGAGCTGGAGGAGCTCACTTTGTCCAAAAGTCAATTTGAAAGAGCCATCAAAGAGAAAGAGCGAGAGATTGAACGGCTGAAATTACAGCTGCAGGACGAGGCCTCCCGACGCTCGGCAGCAGAACTGGAGACCTCAAAGGTAAGAACCCAGTTGAACCAGGACATAAATAGCCTAAAGCAAACATATGAATCTGAGATCCACGTCACCAAGACCACTGTGCTCAAGTCAGCACAGCAGAAGGATGAGGAATCAGCATCTCTGAGACTTCAGGTGGACAGGTTAACCTCTGAGAAGAGAAATCTGGAAGAGGAACTAAGGAAACTGCAGCTTTCTTTCTCCCAAATGGAAGTGGCACGACGGAAAGCAGAAGAAGACGCACATCAGAAGAGGTCTATGGCTGCGGATGAAAGCAGATCCAAGAAGGAACTGGAGTCAAAGATTCAGATCATAATTCGTCAAAGGGAAGAGATTGAAACAAGACACAAGATGGACCTGGCTGATGCAAACAGAGTTGCTCAGGAAAAGACCCGTGAGATTACATTGCTGACGCAAAATTTGCAAGACGAGACCAGGCGGAGGAAAGCAATGGAGGTTGAGAATCAAAGCCTCAGACAGTCTCAGGCTGAATTACTCGCCAAGCAGACTTCAACCACAGAGGTCATCAACAAATTGAAGGTCTCTGAGCAAGAGGTCCTCATTATAAAGAGAGATATGGATGTACAAAAAAGTGATAAGATGAAGTTGGAGCAGAACGCCACCAGATTGCAGAGTCGCATAAATGAACTGCAGTCCAAGGTGAATGAGTTGCAGGCTGAACTGGAGAAAGAGAGAAGGAATAATCAGGATGAGCTCACGAGAAGAAAACGGATGGAAACGGAGTTGGATAGGGTGAATCAGACATGCCGTGAATACACCACTACCATTAGCACTCTGCGGGTCCAACAAGAGAAAGAAAGTACTTCTGGACGGAGGTACGAGCAGGAGCTTCGCAGTTCAAAAGACGAGTTGGAGAGAAGCCTGAAAGAGTATAAAATCACAGTCGAGAATCTGACCAAAGTCAATGCAGAACTGAAGGCTTTGCAACTGCAGCTTCTACGGGAGCAGGGCCTGGTCCGAGAGGCTAATCAGCGAAATGATTCCCTCTACAAGACTATTGAAGACAAGAGTCGACTACTAAATGAGAGCACTAGCGAGGTTGAGAAGTTGCAGACCCTCACCCAGAATCTTACCAAAGAGCGCCTGCGGCTTGAAGAGGAACTAAGGAATGTTCGGCTGGAGCGGGATGATGCTAAAAGAAGTTTGGGAACCATTGAGAGTGAAAGTGCATCCCGATTGTCTGCCATTCAGTTTCAGTTACAAACCAGCAATAACAGAGCACTGGAACTGCAGGAACTAATCAATGAACTGACAAAAGAGAGGGAAAGTTTAAGGGTGGAAATCGCCCAAATCCAAAAGCAGTTCTCAGAGGTATTTTATTCTGAGTGACACAAGCAATTTTCTTCTGTATCAGCTGAATCAAAAATACATCACCATTTTCAGCTAACTTTGCTGGATATTGCTTTGCTGCCTAATATTTGTGACTTTTGAAAGCACATTTTCTGCATAACACTGCACGGTTGCTGTCTTTCTGCTAATTTTTTCCCCTTGTTTTCCTTTGTTTTATTCTAACCATTTCTTAATTAAACAATAATTATTGTGATGCATTATTCAATCCTCTAATATTACTAAAAAGCATTCTTTTAACAGCACCATTTCTCATTTATTTTTCAGACATCCATGATGATCCAGCGATCTGATTCAAACTACAAAGACATTGTGCAAGAGAGAGATAGTCTCTTAATCAAACTGAAGCTGCTACAACAGGACAAAGATAAGCAGCAACGATATGAAGAGGAGCTCAGGCGCATCAAACTTACCTTGGAATCAGAGACGAAACAGAAGCAGCGTCTCCAGGATGAAATCGATAAAATCACCAAGGATTTCAAGTATTGGAAAAGCCAGTACGAGTTAAAAGAGGGGCAAATCAGACAGAGTGAGATGGATAGAGACAGAGTAGAGAGAGACAGAGTCTCCTTGCAGAGTGAGATCCAAAGATTGACCGCTGAGCTGAGAAGTGTTGAGGAACGCTACAGAGGTCGTCTTCAGAGCTCAGACAAGGAAATCTCAGAGCTAATGCGTAAAAAGGAGTCTTTGGAAATTGAGCTGAGGAGATTGCAACAGCGTCCAGTTGCAACCTGCAAGCAAACCCAGACGGATGAGATTTCTAAGCCTGTCGTTGAGCAGAAGTTGACAGTGCAAGGTCTTCGTGGTGAGGTCTCACTTACAGAGCTTGTCGAGTCCGACTTGCTTGATCAAACTGATTTAGACAAAATTAACAGAGGACAGCTAACCAGCAAAGATATAGAGTACAAACTCAAATCATACCTTGGTGGCTCTGATTGTATCGCTGGTATCTATGATGAGGCCAAGGATAGAGTCATGCCTTTTTACCAGGCCATGAAAGATGGTCTACTCCGACGGGGAACCACTCTGGAGCTTCTGGAGGCCCAGGCTGCATCTGGTTTCATAATTGACCCAGTTAACAATGTCTGTATGACCGTGGAAGAAGCTTGGAAGAGAGGTCTTGTTGGAAAGGAGTTCAAAGACAAACTCCTCTCTGCTGAGAAGGCTGTGACGGGATACAAAGATCCCGCAACAGGAAAGATCATCAGTCTCTTCCAAGCTATTGAGAAAGAGATCATTGAGAAAGGCCATGGAATCAGACTGCTTGAAGCTCAGATAGCCAGCGGTGGGATTATTGATCCCAAAGGTAGCCATCGAATTGATGTGGAAGTGGCTTACAGGAAGGGATACTTTGACCGTGAGATGAATGAGATTTTGTCCTATGAGGGGGATGACACAAAAGGTTTCTTTGATCCCAACACCCACGAAAACCTCACATATCTAGAGTTGAAAAAGAGGTGCATTAAAGATCCCAAGACTGGGCTCATGCTTTTGCCTTTAAATGACAAGCAGAAACCAAAGCAGACGACAACCCAGAAGAACACACTACGCAAGAGGAGAGTAGTGATCGTTGACCCTGACACTGGTAAAGAGATGACTGTACGAGAAGCGTACCATCGAGAGTTAATCGACTATGACACCTTTCTGGAACTCTCTGAACAAGAGTGTGAGTGGGAAGAGATCACGATTGAAACATCTGATGGAAACAAGCGTTTACTTATTGTCGATCGCAAAACTGGAATCCAGTATGACATTCAGGAGTCCCTACAGAGGGGAATTATCAATAAGCAAACTTTGGAAAAGTACCGTGCAGGGACTATGACGCTCACTGAGTTTGCAGCTCTGATCACTAGTAAAAGCAACAGTTCTGAGCTTGCCATCTTCTCCAGCAGTCCTGAGGATGTAGCCACCTGCAGTAGTCCCACACAGCCATCATCCCCAACCGTCCGCAAACGATTTGCAAGTGTTTCCATAACACTTTCCCCTCCATCTGATATTTTTGATGACCAGAGCCCTGTGGGAGCAATATTTGATACGGAGACCCTTGAGAAGATAACCATCCCCGAGGCTCAGCGACGCGGAATAGTGGACAACATCACCGCCCAGCGTCTCCTTGAAGCGCAGGTTTGCTCTGGAGGAATTATAAATCCTGCTACAGGCCAGAGACTATCTCTGAAAGATGCTGTACAGCAAAGCCTTATCGATGAAGACATGAGCGTCAAGCTAAAACCAGCACAGAAGGCTTATGACGGTTTTGAGGATGTGAAGACCAAGAGGAAACTTTCTGCTGCCGAAGCCATGAAGGAAAAATGGTTGCCTTACGAAGCTGGCCAGAGGTTTCTGGAGTTCCAGTATCTCACAGGTGGACTTATAGAGCCAGGAACTGGACGCCGTGTAAGCATTGAGGAGTCCATCCGGAAAGGGTGGCTTGATGGCAAAGGGGCACAAAAGCTGCAAGATACCAGGAACTACATTAAGAACCTCACCTGTCCCAAAACCAAGCTTAAAATCTCATACAAAGAGGCGATGGATAACTGCATGGTGGAGGAAAACAATGGCATGAAGATGCTCCAGGCAACCTCCATGTCTACCAAAGGCATAAGCAGCCCCTATAATGTGTCCTCGGGACCAAGCTCTCGTTCTGGATCCAGAGCCGGGTCTCGAACAGGCTCAAGAAGTGGATCGCGCAGAGGCAGTGTTGACTACAGCTCTTCTTCTGTTTCTTACACCTTCTTCTCTTCATCTTCTTAATGTCATTATAATTCCTACGCTTAATATGTACAATTTTACACCTTAGAATGATTTTCTATTGAATTCTGGTATGGGTTTGGGATACAGAACGTGGATTGACTTGTTTGAAACATGTCCGCTTTTACAGTTATTAGCACTGATATATTTGCTTGGGTGTTTTTTAGATTATGAATGCAACTGATTTAAGTGTTTTTCATGATTTTCAGAAGGGGAATTTCAGATTCATCATAACATTTAACAGTGTTTTTGTCATTCCTTATTTGATCCGTTTGCTATAAGAAATTGTACTGAAATATTTTACCTTGGCTGTTTTATTTACATTTTACATATATTCATTTAGAAGACACTTCTATACTAATTGGCTTACAAAATATGAAAAATAAGCAGCATTTTCATATTGTTTAGAAAGTCAGAATCATCTGCTGACTTAATATCAACATGTATTTACTTATTTCAGAGTAGAAATCTGATATATTTTGAGATGAATGAATAAATATTTGATCTGATTGTGTTTATATGGAGAAATTTAAACAATAAATTCTATCAAAACTATCATTCTCTCTGTTCATTTTTACTCTTAAAACCTTTATTCCAGATTTACCTTACAATTTAGCTGGCAGCTAGCTCTCTGCAACTCTCACATGGTCGCTCACTGAAGCGAAGTCAGTACCTGGATGGGAGACCACATGGGAAAGCTAGGTTGCTGCTGGAAGTGGTGTTAGTGAGGCTAGCAGGGGGCGCTCAACCTGCGGTCTGTGTGGGTCCTCATGCCCCAGTATGGTGACGGGGACTCTATACTGTTCAGTGAGCGCCGTCTTTCGGATGAGACGTTAAACAGAGGTCCTGACTCTCTGTGGTCATATAAAATCCCAAATCTGCCCACTGGTCTCTGTCCATCATGGCCTCCTAACCCTCTCCATATCATAATTGGCTTCATCACTCTGTCTCCTCCCCATCAATCAGCTGGTGTGTTGTGTGTGGTCTGGCGCAAAATGGCTGCCGTCGCGTCATCCAGGTGGATGCTGCACACTGGTGGTGAATGAGGAGATTCCCCCCATTGTGTAAAGCACTTTGAGTGCCCAGAAAAGTGCTATATAAATGTAAGGAATTATTATTAATATTAATTTAAGTATATCAACAAACATTTATATGCAATATGATTCATGTAACACTTTACAAAAAAAGCTGTGAGGCAAATATGCCACCCAATGTGCATTTTGGATGATGGTTAGGTCTGATTATATAGTGTCTAGACAAAAGCAGAACTTTCTGTTCCAATAGCCACAAGAGCACATGCATGTGACAGAAAATAGTGCAAGGCTGTCCTACTTCTGAAAAATGCCAAATCTCAGTGCACTTAAAGCAAACTAAATCCACATTACCTTCAACAATAATTTGTGATCATTTTGTGAGTGTTTTTTTTCAGCTAAACAGATACCATAACTTATAATGCAGCCTACAGAAAAGCAGATGCCCAGAAAAATCAGGAAAAGGGGACCTATTATGCCTCTTTTTAAAACATATAAGTCTCTGATGTCCCTATGAAGTTTCAGGGAAACTTCGAAACTAATTTTCATGTGAAGCAACACACCCCTAAAACAACGCGCTGTGCACACGCCCACATAATGACACTTTTTAACATCTGAATTGTGTTTTGAACTGAACCTAAACTGGCACACTCAGAACCATCATATTAATATTACATCTTAATAAAGAGGTAAAATAGCTGCCCTTTAATTCTGACCGATATGATTTCCCTCTTGGAGCGATTTGACTTTTTTTGTTGGAGATTTCGAAGATTAAGTTTGTTGTTGCGTTTCTTATATACTGTATACTAATACCTTCTAAAAATCAGGGATCTATGTCTCTTTTATTTAGATATGAGCTATGAATCTTTGTTAGATGTGTTAATTCTTTTGGGATAGCATTTACAATAATGTTAAATTTCTTATATGGGATAGAAAATTGATGAATTTTCATAAATTGTTCGTAAGTTAAGTTCCCCAAATCATCAAATAAAGAAAATAAATTTAATATATCTCTAGTAGGAAAAAAACAAGATTTATTTTTAATTGTGATATCCATTTTGTTTCGTAAAAATGTTTTATGTGGAGAAAAGTTATGGGAATAACATATTTTCCAAGCCAGTAATGCTTGCTGGTAAAATTAGTTGATCTTAGATGGTCACTAGTGGGCGTGGCTTTCCTCTGATGACACGTACAAAGACAGAATGTCAATCAAAGTGTTTCTGCAGACTGTTTTCTTCAAGTCTGATTATAAAGAAAATTGTTAATCCATTTTTACCACCAGAAGCTGGTTATATTCACACGCTGCAGCCACACAACTTTGTTTAAACCCCTTATAAAAGTGATTTTTGCATGATAGATCCCATTTAAGTTACTATTTTCAAGACAAAATGCCCCTAAATACACATACAGACATTATTTTTTAAAGATAAATTTCTTAATTTATGCAAAATCTTTAATGACCAGTGATACTTTTTAAGTAGAAACAACAGACTTCTTTTATATCAAACGTGTGTGTGTGTGTGCGTGTCCTCTATCAGGCGATCAAAGGGTCTACACACACTTGTGTTCACCATGAATATACACTTGGACCAATTACTGCACATAGCATTTGTTATCTAGACAAGTGGTCAAGTGCAGACCTGAAGAGCATCTGAAATAACAGACTTTATATAACAGACAAATACATATGGAGTTTGCCACTGAAGCCAAATTCTTATTCACAGTACACGAAAGGATCTGGAATCAACTATCTAGCATGATTCTGAAGTGAGCATATGATGGATGCATGTTTTTTTTTTTTTTTATTATGCATTACCATAAACACAAATGTGTGTAGAGGAAGTAGTTCGTTGATCGTTTACTGTCGTTTATTATTCATTTCCCCATAGATAGGCAAGTTAATCGAAAGCTCTAAAACAATAATGCAAAACTTCCGCGTTGCAGTAAAGCGCCTGTCCTGAAGATAGATTCACATGAACATGACAACATGGTGAATGTATGATGCATGAAGAAATATGAAAAAATACCACAGTGATTTATCCTTCCCTTTTGAACCATACTATAGTAAAGTGCTTGGATTAATATGTTGTAGTAATTATATAGTTGCTACGACTATAAACAGCTATTTTCCTAGAACTAAAAGGCTGTATTTCCACTGCAATACACGATATACCGCAGTATTATTACAGGTTATAACCAGTAGATGGCGGTCATGTACTTGTATAGAATCCACCATTAAAAAAGACTAGCAAAACGAGTGGTTATGTGTAAATAATATGTGTGTGTACATATTCTTAGATACACAGTATAATATTGTTTCTAGTCTATCAATAAAACAAACAATCTGCTTTTTTTTAGAGTATCAGAAGCAGTTAATTATTGGATGTTTCTTCTTTATGGTGTCGCAATATTCACTCCACAATTTCTGGTGTTACGTACACAAAATTAAAAGAAGATAAAAGGAATTTATATCTGACATCCACAGTGTTACATGACATTGTAATTATTATTATTTTTTAATATTTAAATATTTCTGATGTTTAACAGAGCAAAGACATTTTTCACAGTATTTCCTAAATTTTTATTTTCTGGAGGATGTCTGGTTTATTTACTTACATACTCGCTTATTTACATATTTATTTACTTACATAATTACTTATATACTTAATGATTTATTTATTTACTTACGTATTTACTTATACCTTTTTATATTTACTCATTTACTAGCATATTGTTAATTGACTAACTTACTTAAATAT
>CAIGQZ010032741.1:9807147-9823652 GCA_903798205.1 Danio tinwini | reverse complement strand
TTTGCTTACCGATCCCCCCCCTTCACTTATCGATCGCCCCTACACCTCCCCTTCTTCACTTACCGATCACTCCCCCTTCACTTACCAATCGCCACCTACACCTCAACCATCCCCCCCTCTTATCACGGATCGATTCCTGCCCTTCCCTTACCAATCGCCACCTACACCTCAAGATCCTACACCTCAAATCACCCTTCAGTATAATATCTATCCCAGGCAACAATACTGTCCCAGTCCGCCACTGATGGAAACTACTGATCATTTGTGCATCATAGAACTCCACATTAATAATGGCAGACGGCTGCTTTTCACTTAGGACTGTCTATGCTAATGAGGTAGAGATGGTCACTAGTGGGCGGGGCTCTCCCCCTCTGATGACATGAACAAAAGGCAGAATGTCAATCAAAGTGTTTCTGCAGACTGTTTTTACCAAGTCTACTTATAACAAATGAAATAATTTTTACTATTAGGTTGGTTATACTCACACACTGCTGACACACAATGTCATATGATATGAATAATCCAATCAAATGTAATGGTGAATTTTACCACAAGGGAGAATATACAACTTAATGGACTAAGCTATGGCTTTATAAATGACATTTAAGCAATAGAGCACAAATGAAGATGTTCTGTAGAGTGGGATTATTAATCGTCTCCTACCTGGCGTGCTGTACTTTGGTCAGCTCCAGCAGTCTGTCTCTCTCCACACTGGCGCTTTGATAAAGGCTTTTATACTCTGCACACTGAGCCTGGAGCGATGGGATTTTAACAGCACACTCTGGACAGGCCACTTGTGCATCTCTGAAATAATATGCAACTCTTTCACTCATGTTGCTGTATTAGACAGCAGGGCATAATGCAGGCTGTGTCTAAAACTCAGTGCAGTGTGAAAGCTTGTTTTTCCCAAATAGAAAAAAAATGGAGGTAATTATAAACTTTTTTTCTTACACAATTGCAGGTTCAACTTTTTGAGATATATTTTCAACTAATATTGAGGCTTTCTCAATATTCTGAGTTTCTTTCTCATTACTGCAAGGTATACACTTGTATTTATATCAAATGTATATCACAATTCATATATTTGTTCTCTGGATGCACTTATGTATTTTATTTTAACAGACAATATATATATATATTCTAACAACTGTGAGTACATATTTTGCAGGTTTTATTCTCAAACAAATTTATTTAGCTGTATAAAAAGCTCTAATAACTCCTGTAGTCTATAAAGATTACGATGTTCATTTGTGCATCCTAAAACCACATTTACAACGCCTCTTTCTCTGACATTATCTTTAGCAGGTCAAAACTTTAAGGGCGGACGGCTGCTTCTTACTCAGAGCTGTTTATGCTAATGAGGGATGGTCACTAGTGGGCGGGGCTTTGATGACACGTACAACAGGAGAACGCCAATCAAAGTGTTTCTGCACTGTTTTTATCAGGTCTGATTATAAAACATAGAATCAATTCATTTTTATTATTAGAAGCTGCTTATATTCACACACTGCTGCCACACAACTGTGTTTAAACCCCTTATGAAAGTGATTTTTACATAATAGGTCTGCTTTAATACCTGGCAGAGTCTGCTTCTCTGCTCCTCTTCTCCTGTCGTGATGTCAAAGGCCTGATGTTTTGTAGACTCTTGCTCTCTGATTGCTTCTGCTGCACATATTTACATACACACACACACACACACACACACACATGCATGCATAAGCTTTGAGACAGGGTTCATACACATTTTTACTAGTAAAATTCCAAAACTTTCAGATGAATATTCATGACCTAATGTTTTATGTAATGTCTTTTTTTATGTAATTTATTACAGCATATCAAAAAATATGTGACAATCAATCCATGTAGTTTATATTTTTAGTTTTATATCTGTAAAATAGTAGAAAGTGTTCTGCTGTCTGTGTGAAAATTTTAGAAATGTTGGCTTGTGATTTTCACAAGACTTACAAGAATAGTACAAGTTAGCCTTTAGCACTCACCGTGTCTTACCCATGTAGTTAGAGATTGTTTCTGGACACCACACTCAAAATGTTTCTTGGATTACAGTGAAAGAGAGGTGAAGCTGAATCTGCGGGTTTTCTTGTTTACCTCACACAGACTTCACACGAAGGGACGCACAGCACAATTGAATGTAAAAATTACCCAAATATATTCACCTCCAATCTATTCAAGTACACAGATATTTGTTAAACAAATTTCGATAACACTTTAGAATTGGGGTCTCAAACTGCCAGCCCGCAGGCCATTCGCAGACCCCCCCCCCCCCTTGCTCCTCCCTCCGTCCCGCAACTGACATCAAAAATTTAACGAGATTTAAGCCCTCAAAACATATACTTTTGAATCACTATCGTTGTTGTGCAGTTGCATATAGCCACTTGTGGTTTTCACACACACACACACACACACATCTACTGAACATTTAAAGTACTGCACTATATGTTCGGGTTGCTTCCAGTTTCTCTGTGTGCGGCCGATAGTAATGCGCATGTAGATTACTTCTGGGCCTGATTTAAATGTTGAAATATATGTCCAGAAGTTCTCTATTTTACTAAAGCTCTATTTTTGTAAATATTCAAGGGTCATTATGTTGTACAAACCTTCATGGCTTACATGTTATGCACGTAATATTTGATTCAAATGGTCTCATTAATAGATTTTCCTAATATGCATATTAAGATTTGTATAACAAAATGTGCATTAGGTCAATTTTACTGCTGGTTGAACTGAACATGTTAAAGTAAATGTGAATACATATACATATACATATATATATATATATATATATATATATATATATATATATATATATATACACTTTTCCCCTCTTTGTTGTCGAAAGATATTGAGATGAACAATTGCAAGTAAAGTCAACAAAGTTATACAAACTCTTTTCTGCTGTCTTACGCTATCTGTTAAACTTTTGGTTAAGCAACAATTGATTTGGACATAATTATTATTATTATGCCTATTATTAAATTGTAGTATTTTCATAGCAATTCAAACTAGCCCTTCAATATGTACAATAAGAAACAAAAAGAAGGAGCTTTGACACTCTGGAGAGGAATGTCTGAGAGTGCATCAGTTACATCAGGTTTCCACTTTTTTCTTGTGCGTGAATGTTAAAACGGCCCTCATATGAATTGCCAGTCACTGATATGGCCCCCTCCCAATTTGAGCTTGAGATCCCTGCTTTAGAATAATGGTTCATTAGTTAATGTATTTACTAACATTAACTAAGCATTAGTAATCTTGTACAGCATTTATTAATCATAGTTCAACATTAACTAATGCATTATTAAAATCTAAAGTTGTGCTTGTTAACATTAGTTAATGCACCGTGAGTTAACATGAACCTTATTTGGTAACACTTTATAATAACTACACACTATGAACCATGTATTAAGCCTTAGCAAATAGGGAATTCATTATCTGTTAAGCATTAACTCTACATTAATAAGCGTTAGTAAGCAGTTTATAACTGCAGCTACAAATGCTGTATTCACATTAATAATGTGCTTAATAACTGTACTTTCATACTTTCTTAATGATTTATTCTTCATTACTTAATTAAGCATTACATTAACAAACCAGTTATTTAAGCGTTGTTGGTTGTTTTTTAAGATCATTCAGAATGAGTTAGTAAATGATTAATAAACTATTAAAATTAACATTTATAATTCGTATTATTCAGGCATATACTGATAGTTCATTTGCACGTTAATAAATGCTTTATTAACTCAACTTCATGCAGTTTTGTGACCTAATCTAAAGTGAGGACTATTCATGCTTCATAAATCCCTTATAAATGACAATATAAGGCTCAGTTAAATTCTAAACAGGAAAAAAAGAACATAAATGACATTATTCATTTAAATTTGTTTGAAGATACGCAAATGAAACTATATCAAATAAAAAACAAATCTTTGCAACCTTATCTAAAATGAAATTACTGTACAGTTTAAACATTTCATCGTATTATATTGTCAAATTATTATATTGTTGTTGTTTTTATCCAATTTAATGCTGTATTTTGACACTTCTGTTATTCAGCAATGTTTAAACTTTATAGAAATGTTAGATTGCAAAGATTATTTATTTGATGCTAAGCCTTTATATTGCCATTTATAAAGGATTTATAAAGCATGAAAAGTCCTCACTTTAGATTCGGTCACAAAACTGCATGAAGTTGAGTTAATAAAGCATTTATTAACATACATAGTAACCATTACTATATGCCTGAATAATACGATATATAAACGTTGATTTCAATAGTTTATTAATCATTTACTAACTCATTCTGAATTATCTTAAAAACCACCAACTACTTTTAAATACAAATGGTTTGTAAATAATGCAGTACTTAATTTAGTAATGAATAAATCATTAACAAAGAATGAAAGTACAGTTATTAAGTACATTATAAATGTGGTTATAAATCAATTAATACAGCATTTGTAGCTGCAGTTATAAACCGCTTACTAACACTTGTTAATGTAGAGTTAATGCTTAACAGATAATGAATTCACTATTTGCTAATGCTTAATAAATGGTTCATAGTGTGTAGTTATTATAAAGTGTCACCCTAATTGTTTGTTCATGTTAGTGAATTCCTTAACTAACATTAACTAATGGACCATTTTTTTAAGTGCTAAGTTTACCAAAACATTTTGGGTTTATTTGTTTTTCCAGGTCTGGAAAATGCCTTGTTATAATTTCATGACTCTTGCAGGTTTTACAACACCGTATGAATGCTGTTGAGAATGATGACGTGATGGGATGTGTGGTACCGTGAGTGCGAGCTGCTGGATCTCCTGCTCCAGCTCTTTGACCTTGTTCTCCTTCTCTGCCACCATGAGTTTGAGCTGCTGGATGAGGGACGAGTGCTGCTGGACCTCGCTGTGCAGATGAGTCTCCAGGCCCTGCTGACTCTCCTCACGCTGAGACCCTTTCAGACTCAACTGACCCAGCATGACCTGCCACTGCGTCTGCTGCTTCTGTTCAGGACACAGACACAGAGCAGCCCTCAATACACACACTCCATATGGCCCGTTTTCACTGAGTGGAACAGTACTGTTCGGTACGTTTTTATGGCCGTTTCCACTGTCAAAAGGTTGCTAAAAGCGGACCGTACCCTACCACTTTTTGCAAGGGTACCAAAAGGTGGAGCTAGACGAGCAGCTGAATGCTACTAGTTTACAGAGAATTGTCACTCGCGCATACACAAGCAGGAGAATGAAAACAAAGAACGCGCCATTTTTAAATACATAGACGAGACATTACACCCTAATACAATATGCATATAATAACGAGCCATGGTCGACCCGAGCTCAAACAAACCTTGCCGTCGTCTTGATGTACAGCCGCAAAGCCAAGAACAACAAAATCTGCTGTGTCTTGTTTTTGTTGTACGAGCCCGTCTAAAAGTGCGAGCGGTTTCACTTTCTCCAGGGAGCTCACGATCGCTCGTGTCCGTATCTATACTTGAAATAATAACGAAAGTCTTGAGCTGATTATAATAACGTGTGCATGATTATGAAAGTGCTTCTGACATCCGATCCTTTCAGAAATGGACAAATGCGAGAGTGAAGCACGAAAAAACGAAGGACCGAATGATTCTTTCACCAACCTAAACCATGAACAAACTGCCATGTTTAATTATTATCGTCGCCTTTTGGACTATTATGAACTCAGAATGACAGAGTTACTCTCTAACATGTGCTGGTGAAGATTAAAGAAACTTATAAGAGGTTTGCACTGACTGTGGGCTATATGTTGTGTGTTGTTTTTTAAACCTAAATAAGGACTAAATGTCTGCTGTGTGTAGTTTTTCTGTAATTAGTAACATATCAGAGACTGTAAGGGTGTGTATGTGTTCATATATGGTGCATTTATTTATTTATTTTATATAATCGCAGACGTTACAGTAGGCTATTTAATTGATCTGCAGTTATAATCAAATCATGTTTATAGAAAGGTTAGTAATGAACATGTATACACAAGTATTGATGTGTATAAAGCATCTGTTTTGTGAGAAGTGCTTCTCATATGATATATAAACGACCCCTACAGCTTTACATTGGGTGAGATTTCCTCAAACGAGAATGATGTTGACTGAAACGTTTTGTCATACACCACGCCCACCAAAAGGGTACTCTTGGTACCCTTAGGCAGTGGAAACGCAAGCCTGATAAAGGTGACCCGTACCATACTGTACTGTAACGGGCCAATATAGACCACTTCTCTGTGCTGAATTATTTACTTCTTTCTGCTTTATACGAACTGTATGATATCCATCTGTGCCTATTATTTACAGTATATTTCAAATCTACAGTATAGTACTATTTAAAACTATGTCTATTTAATAGTAGTGCTTTAAATTGTTACACAGATACTGTAAACCTCTCAATTCATTGTTTCTTATGCATGTGCAATTGTCTTAATAAGTGTAACCTTTAGTTAAAATATCTATTTCCTCTGCGAATTATAGTAACTAGTTAATTTGTAACTACTCATTACACCCAACACTGGTTTATATACTAGATATGCACTCACTGGCCACTTTATTAGGTACACCCATCCAACTGCTAGTTAACGCAAATTTTTAATCAGCCAATCACATGGCAGCGACTCAGTGCATTTAGGCATGTAGACATGGTCAAGACGATCTGCTGCAGTTCAAAGCGAGCATCAGAATGGGGAAGAAAGGGGATTTAAGTGAATTTGAACATGGCATGGTTGTTGGTGCCAGACGGGCTGGTCTGAGTATTTCAGAAACTGCTGATCTTCTGGGGTTTTCCTGCACAACCATCTCTAGGGTTTACAGAGAATGGTCTGAAGAAGAGAAAATATCCAGTGAGCGGCAGTTCTTTGGGCACAAATACCTTGTTGATGCCACAGGTCAGAGGAGAATGGCCAGACAGGTTGCAGCTGATAGAAAGGCAACAGTAACTCAGATAAGCACTCGTTACAACCGAGGACTGCAGAAGAGCATCTCTGAACACACAACACGTCCAACCTTGAGGCAGATGGGCTACAGCAGCAGAAGACCACACCGGGTGCCACTCCTGTCAGCTAAGAACAGGAAACTGAGGCTACAATTCACACAGGCTCACCAAAACTGGACAAGAGAAGATCTTCTGATGGCTACTTCCAGAAGGATAACGCACCATGTCATAAAGCACCAATCATCTCAGATTGGTTTCTTGAACATGACAATGAGTTCACTGTACTCAAATGGCCTCCACAGTCACCAGACCTTAATCCAATAAAGTACCTTTGGGATGTGGTGGAACGGGAGATTGGCATCATGGATGTGCAGTCGACAAATCTGCAGGAACTGCATGATGCTATCATGTCAATATGGAGCAAAATCTCAGGAATATTTCCAGAACCTTGTTAAATCTATGCCATGAAGGATTAAGGCAGTTCTGAAGACAAAACGGGTTCCAACCCGGTACTAGTAAGGTGCACCTAATAAAGTGGCCGGTGTATGTTTATTTATATATATATATATAAAAAATAAAAATTTTACAGAAGGGTAATTTTGACTTTAACTGTATACTTCAGCATTGGGCATCATAATTCAAGAATCTCTCACCAGCAAGGCATCGACCAGCTCATCATCGTGTTTGCCTTTATCCAGTAGAGTGCTGATCTGATTCTTCAAAGCTCTGATTTCTGTGCTCAGCACTTTATTCCTGGCTTTGGAGCCTTCCAGCTTCTTCTTCATGTCTATGTGCTCTTCAAGCAGAACTTCATACTCCATATTGAGCTTCTGGAAAGATATTATAACCAACTTATTAAAACATTTCATCATGGCATATTAAGATTAAGTATCAAGGGCGTGCACAACCTCCAGCGTATCCTTCTTCTCTTTCTCCATATGCCGGATGTGGCTCAGATTTCTGTCTTGTGTCTTCATTAGGCCTCCAGTTCTCATCGTCTCATCTTCAAAGCTAAGCTCATTCAGCTGTTTCCTGTGAGATGATTGGCTCAGCTGCTGTTCCAGGTCTCGCACCTTCAGTGTATAAAAAGTTAAGTAGCATTAAAAGTGACCTACAGTTGGCTACACTTCATAATGTTCCCTCCGCCACAACACTTGCGGAGGTAATATCTGCAAAATGAGCTTGCATGGCCAGCTCTGACTTTACACAATTCTACAGTAGGTAGAACGGTTGTAATACAAAAATAATCTAAGAAAACATGTAGTCCAGCTATGATTCTTTAACAAAAACCATATTTAGTTTTATGCACATTATGAGGACTTTATGATTTAGTTTTTAACATTTTGGTAGCATATTCAAGTTTAAAATGTATTATAAAGTCACCATATGTACTTGTGATGTGTTGTATGAACACGATAGGGCTTTTCATACATGAAACAGTTCATTTAAACAGTGTTTGGTGTGCTCGGTGCCTTAGGTAGGAGATTAAAGATACTCTTTCATCACGATTTGATTAGTTCCCTGTATGCATGGCCACACTGCAAAAAAATGCTTTTCTTACTTAGATTTTTTGTTTTGTTTCTAGTCCAAATATCTAAAAATTCTTAAATCAAGAAGCATTTTCTAGACAAGCAAAACATATTGTCTTGTTTTAAGAAATAACATGCCAATATTAAGTGAGTTTTTCCTTAAAACAAGCTAAATAATCTGCCAATGGCTTAAGCAAAATTATCTTATGTCAAAAGGAAAAACAAGATTATTTTGCTTACCCCATTGGCAGATTATTTAGCTTGTTTTAAGGAAAAACTCACTTAAAATGGGCATATTATTTCTGAAAACAAGACAATATGTTTTGCTTGTCTAGAAAATTCTTCTTGATTTAAGAATTTTTAGATATTTGGACCACAAATAAGATAAAAAAATCTAAGTAAGAAAAGCATTTTTTGCAGTGCATACTGATGATACTAAGATGTGTACATTAGCATGGTTATGTATGTACGTTTTTCTGCCTATTTACACTGTCTGAATCATGATTAAGCATGGAAACTAAATTTAATAGGGAATACATATTAATAGAAAGATACATCCCACATTGCAAAATATCTCTGGCCCAGCTCGGGCCCACATGCCGCAGTAAATTACGGTACATGACTGGACCAAGTCTAGCTTCCAGACAAGGGCCAAACATGGACCATATCTGGGGCAAGTGTCAGCCAAGTTAATAACCCATAACTCAGCCTGAACTGGGCCAGATATGTTGGTGTCAGGGCTGCAGTGAAACTGAAAAACCTTTGAATCACTGCACTTTAGGCACTTTTGGCACTCTGCCAAACCAGGGCCATGTTTGGCCCACATGCTGTATGCCAGTGCCGGATGAATGCCTGCTGTGCCAGATTTATGCCACATCTAGGCCAGAATTTTTTGCTACCTGGGATATTAATTAAAGGTATTATCTTAATATTTTACCTACTTGACCGGTAATGATAAGAACAAGCATGAATGTTGTTCAGGATTCTTGCGCTGGAAATCCTGCTTCAGTTCCTCTGACAGTTTTTGCCAGTCTATAGTTCACTAAAGTGTTGTTGTTTTTTATCTGATCCAACCAAAACATGACAATAATTGGTCATTTTCACCAGCAATAAGCAAGTTTCATTTGGTTCAGTGGCATTGTTTATGTTCTGAGCCCCCAATATGGCAGACTGATGATGATGCATTGATGAATACTCTCTTGTGGTTCTTGGCGATTCATATAATGAAAGAATGAATAAAAAATGAATAAAAACTATTTGCTTCTGCTGATAATTAATACTTCTGATGGAAAACAGGGACGCATATACAAGAGATAAATCCAAAAAGTTCTTATAGTAAAAATAAAAGTTCACAAAGTAATCCAGAAGGCGTACAATATCACTCACAAGATTCACTGGTTCAAAATAATTATCAAAAACAGACTAAACCATAGCAATTTCATACAATTTCTAAAAGCATAGAATAGCTGAACTTGGTTAAAGCAAAGAAAACACTCACTCACACACTGAAGAAAGCCTATGGAAGCAAGCATGCAACCATTAGCCAAAAAAAAAGTATAACAGCGAATCGCATTAGCCTCTATGGTGGTACGCAGGGAAGGAAAGGCAGGAAATGAGGTACATGTGAAAACATTTTTTTGCACACAGTAATAATAATGGCTGAAAATCTAACAGAAAAATAAACAGTGACCTCTAGTGGCCATAATATAAGTCTATAACTAAACAAAGGCAGCCCTTCATCAACTCACCTTTTCACATAAACCACAATAAACCATACAAACTTTAATTTCTCCCTCTGGTTCTTCAGTTCAGTCACTGCTGGAGGAACTGAAGTGCTGAACGAGTTTGCAAAACAACTGCATCATTGAATCATATTCTGTTTGACATTATGTAGCCACACTTTGAGTTGGAGGCAGAGAAACCGTGATGTATTTAATTTAGCATTTCCTAATATTTGGTTTGTTTGTTTGTTTGTTTGTTTGTTTTACTTTCATAGTAAAAATGGTCTAGGCTTAAAATAATATTTTCTAGGGAGAGAAATATGACGTTATGATTTAATCACCTTATTTATGGGTGAACTGTTCCTTTTAGCTTTAAACAATTATTTAAATTAAGTTTACTTAAAAAATGCAATAGGGAAAAAGATAATAAAACAAGCGTCTTTTAAATCTGAATTTCCTTTATTATAAAACTCAACTCAACTAGCAGCAAATAAAACTAAATAATACAATACAAATGAATCAATAATAGCCAAAAGCCAACAAAAAACAACAATAAGCAACCGAGGCTCAATCAAGATATGTTCCCAGGGCTACATTTTTGAGAACTGAGAAATATATACCCTGTACTATGTTTTCTTGCAGTTTTTGTTTTCAGAAATCCACTAGAGGGCACCGTGTACATTTTTGACAATCACAAATACGTTACTGAGGCATGTTTTCTCATACAAGCCATTGTAGTAAATCCACCAGAGGGCGCTGTGTACATTTCTGCCTGTCTCAACATCATGCAATATATCAGCTTGATATCGACTGACCCACACACACCCTAAACTAGCAAAACGAAAAACCCAAACTAGCAAACTGTTTTTTACCACAGTATCACACTGCTCTTTGTTTTGGACTTCGTTTAACCTGGTTTCTGGGACTGCCTCCCAAGTCTGGCAACACTCATGTTGAGCTACCGAGAAAACCAGTCATGCTGGAAAAAGTCGTCCATAGGTCGGTAAATGGTGAGTGGCACCACCTCGTAGCATTCGTTTTACACACTAAATGCAGCCATTATGTACCCCAAGGCACATATTTCTCAATTCTTAGAAAAGTATCCCTGGGAACATTTTCCCAATGAGCCTGTGTTAGCTATAAAGCATGTTCAAAAGCAAGGGAAAACAGATGTGTTTTTAAAACATCTGTCTTTTCTTATTTTTTGGAGAAAATGTGAACAGTTATGTTAAATGTTAACATGTAAAGGAAACTAGTTAATTAAAGCAGAACACTCAGTGGGCACTCACTCTGTTCTGCAGGGCGAGGATCTGCTGTGATCGGCCTCTCCAGCCTCCTGGGTTACACAGAATCTGCTGAATACTGACGTCCTCACCAACCTCACAGCTCAACACCTGTAAAACATGTGTAAAAATGATGTATTATATACTGCTATACAGATTAATAATATACAAGACAGAAGAACAAAGTAGGGCTGCACAATGTATTGCAATATTATTGTTATCGTAATAATAGTATATGCACAACACAATCTCACGACAATTCGTAACTTTTTGATCTAGTGGCTAATTTATATGAATTCGTACAATCTCATTCGAACAATTTAGTACAATTTGCTCATCCACCAATGACGGTTGGGTTTAGGGGTGAGGTTGGATGCAACGCCTCCCTCTTAACGCCCCATTTACACGGGGCTTCAGCGTCAACGCTTGACAGAGGGCGTGTCTAAAGCTGGGGCTGACGCGATGGTCATAGCAGCATCAGCCAATGAAATTAGTCAGCAATAGGCCACTGTCTGAGCTGGTGTATTTGCATACAGCGATCTTATAGGCTGACGCTTCCGTCAGCGCTTGAAAAGTTGAGCAAGTCCCAACTTCTGCAGCAATCAACACCACTAAAGCGGTGCCGACGGATCCACAATGCAGTTCGGCAAAGCCTGATGTCACCCATTAAAAGTGAATGGGAAGCGTTGAAGCTGACGCCCCGTGTAAATGGGGCGTAATTTGTACAAATTAGCCACTTGACTGACAACACGTAAATTATGTTTCCTCATCAGATCAGGCTGTATATGCAATATATGTATTGCAGACGTGTGATACAAATCATATTGATGCGTTTATCTAAATTTGACCAATTAGATGGGGTTTTACTATCTTTAGCCCCGCCTCCCTAGTAGTTGCTGCCCAGAGCTGAAAATAAACACTAATGGGCAGAGTCGAGTTTAGAGAGGAAAATGACAACAGCCAATCAGAGGCTGGAGGTGTTCACGCATTCATAGTGGTGCACTAAGATTAAATGTTTTGCACACTGACAACATTTTTTAGTCAGATTTAGAATTAATTTGATTATTATTAATTAAATAATAAAAAAATATATTTTAACTGTTTATTTTAATATCATTAAATAAATAAATTATTGGTGGAGCAATGGGTAGCACAATCGCCTAACAGCAAGAAGGTCGCTGGTTCAAGCCTCAATTGGGACAGTTGGCATTTCTTTGTGGAGTTTGCATGTCCCCTCCTTGTTTGCATGGGTTTTCTCCGGGTGCTCCGGTTTCCCCCACAAGTCCAAAGACATGTGGTACAGGTGAATTGGGTAAGCTAAAATTGTCCGTAGTGTATGTGTGTAAATGAGTGTGTTTGGATGTTTCCCAGTGATGGGTTGCCGCTGGAAGGGTAATACATATGCTGGATAAGTTGGTGGTTCATTCCACTGTGGCGACCCCAGAATAATAAAGGGACTAAGCCGAAAAGAAAATGAATGAATGAATGAATGAGAGCAAATAATAACATAATAACAATAAGCATTTTTCTAGGGAACTGTTATAGCATAAGAAATATCGTTATCGCGATACTCAACAACAATAATGCATATTTGCTCAGTATCGTGCAGCCCTGGAACAAACCTTGTGAGCTATTTTTAATTCTTGCTTGAATGTCTGGATCTGGTTGCGGTATTCGGCCATTTTGAGCTGGGCTACAGATAGCTTCTCCTGTAGTGATTTGACTACTGGGTTGTTCTGCACAACAAAAAAAAACATTGAAAACTGTTATTTAAATAACTAATTATGATCATACACTACCTGACCAAAGTCTTGTCACCTATTTAAGTTTTAGGAACAACAAATAAAAACTTCTAGTTGATCATTTGGTATTAGAAGTGGTTTATATGAAAGGCAAAGGCCTCTAGATTACGCGTATTTTATCACAATAAAATATGATCATGCCTTGATTTTGAATGATTTCATTAGGACAGTAAGGTCTGACTCTGCTTAGACTAAAGTCTCATCACTGAACCTTCAATAATGTCCAGTATAGAATATAAAGTCATGCTGCAGTGGAAACAGAATAAATATTGTGTCTGACTCCATCATGAGCTTGGAGGACTGCATCCATACATCTCTGGGACTCCCAGAGTTCATCAAGATCCTTTGGATTCATCTTCGATGCCTCCTCCTTCATATTACCCCAGACATGCTCAATAATGTTCTTGTCTGGTGACTGGGCTGGCCAATCCTGGAGCACCTTAGCTTTCAGGAGCTTTGATGTGGAGGCTGAAGTATGAGAAGGAGCGCTATCCTGCTGAAGAATTGGCCCTCTCCTGTGGTTTGTAATGTAAAGGGCAGCACAAATGTCTTGATACCTCAGGCTGTTGATGTTGATCATCCACTCTGCAGATCTCTCGCACGCCCCCACACTGAATGTAACCCCAAACCAAGATTTCTCCTTCACCAAACTTGACTGATTTCTATGAGAATCTTGGCTCCATGCTGGTTCCAGTAGGTCTTCTGCAGTATTTGTGATGATTGAAATGCAGCTCAACAGATGATTCATCAGAAAAACTAGAAGTCAAGTTATTATTTGTGGCTCTTACAACTGGGATTGATGACAAGACTTTTGTCAGGTAGTGTATCTAATCATGCATAAAATGATAATGAACGTAACGCATAATATTACTTCAGGATGGTCATTCACAATCTTTGAAGCTTGCTTCTTGTTTGTCGTCTTTCCAGGATTTAGTAACAACATGGCCTGAAGCTAACAAGACAAGAAAAATATTAATGAAACTATATGTAATGCCACAGATTCAAAAAAAAAGAGTTCTGTTTCTCTTTACCTCTTTCTCCAGTTCTCGGACTCGATTGTTTGCTTGTTTCGTTTTGGTTTTCTCTCGTTCAATTTCAGAAGCTAAATCTCGAGTCTTTTTTGACAGCTCCACAATTTTGGTTGCAGCTGCATCTCCTGCCAGACCAGCAGTACCTTAGCGAAAAATAAAGATGAAGTGTCAGACTTATTATATACCAGATACTCGGTGGCCTAGAATTAATGTATGAGTGACGCTGCATTACATTAACCTGACATGAACAAGCAACATTAAAAGTTTGGGTAAACTGGAAATAAAGAGAGAAATACAGAAAGGCATTTTTAGCATGATGTTTAACCAGTGGCTGCCATGTTTATTAATGAACCTGTTGCTAACATAAATTAGCACGTTGTGAGCATAAATCTAGCATGTTTAGCACATTTTTAGCTGTGAATTGCTAGCATGTTTCTTGTGCTAAAATGTAAAACTGTAATCAAAATTGTCTGTTAAGACAAATAAAGATAGATTAAGACATTTATAATGTTGTTTGTTGATGTTTATGACACTGCTACGATAAACTATTGTGTTGTGAGCCTATTTCTGACATGAATTAGCACATTGTTAGCCAAGAATCAGCAAGTAGCTAATATAAGTTGTTATATTATAAGCAAGTTGTTAATATAAAAATATTCATTAATTCATTTTTTTTTTCGGCTTATTCCCTTTATTAATCTGGGGTCGCCACAGCGGAATGAACCGCCAACTTATCCAGCATATGTTTTACACAGCGGATGCCCTTCCAGCTGCAAACCATCTCTGGGAAACATCCTTACACATTCATTCACACACAAACACTACGGATAATTTAGCCGCCTACCCAATTTACCTGTACCCCGTGTCTTTGGACTGTGGAGGAAACCGGAGCACCCGGAGGAAACCTACGCGAATGCAGGGAGAACATGCAAACTCCACACAGAAATGGCAACTGACCCAGCCGAGGTTCGAACCAGCGACCTTCTTGCTGTGAGACGACAGCACTACCTACTGCACCACTGCCTAAATGTATTTCAATTTCACAGAAATATAAAAATGAGGCATTTACCTGCTAGAGCCAACCTGTCCTCTTCTCTCTTCTTCTTCAGGTGTTTTATCTCAAAGTCTTTCTCACTCAGTAGTTTATGAAGTCTGCCGTTCTCATCTCTCAGCTCACGCACATGATCATGCAGCTGTTCATTCTCATTCTGGATCATTCTAAGTTAAGAGAGGTTTATTAATACATGCATATGGATTAACCACAAACACACGATACTAATTCTCATTAGATATATGATACATATATGCACTGTAAAAAAATATCTCTTAATTAACAGTTTCTGTATTTTGTGTTTTCAGTTTATTTACAGTTGAGAATTGCATTATGGCTTGTTGAACTCTGCTCTCTCGACGTTCGGTATTAAAAATTCATCTCTACATTTTAACAAAGTGGCTTTTAGTGAGTATTGTTGCTGACCATGTCCATCTCTTTATGACCACAGTGTACCCATCCTCTGTAAAAAAGTAACTTTTATTTTGAATCTTGGACCTTATTCTTGGAAAAAAGGTTTAAAGCACCAAAAGCAGCCCATATTAAAGTTTATTTTATACTAATTAGGCTATTTTTATTATACATGAACTTTCAAAATGTACTTTTTTTTTACAAAAAAAATTCTGCTCAACAAGCTCAACATTATTAATTCCATCATTCATTAATTTTCTTTTCAGCTTAGTCCCTTTATTAATCTGGGGTCGCCACAGCGGAATGAACCGCCAACTTATCCAGCATATGTTTTACGCAGTGGATGACCTTCCTGCAACCCATCATCCAATTCACCTATTCCACATGTGTTTGGACTTGTGGGGGAAACCAGAGCACCCGGAGGAAACCCATGCCAACACGGGGAGAACATGCAAACTCCACACAGAAATGCCAACTGACCCAGCTGAGGCTCGAACCAGCGACCCTCTTGCTGTGAGGCGATCATGCTACTTACTGCGCCACCGTGACACCCCTTACAATATTAATATTATTTTTTTTATTATTCAGAGCCAAATTCTGACTGATGAAAGTTGAATGTGCTGGCCAGTTTGTTATTTACTCAACAAATGACAATGGGCTACAGTTTGTTTTTATTTAAAACTTTAACAGACTGATATACTAAAATATGATATAT
>CAIGQZ010032741.1:9776565-9787147 GCA_903798205.1 Danio tinwini | reverse complement strand
TAATATAATATAATATAATATAATATAATATAATATAATATAATATAGTTTATTATAATATAGTTCAATATAATATAATAAATTGTAAATAAATAGAATAATTAATTTTAAATGCATATATTTTTTTTTACAAAACATAAGGCCCTAATTAATACTGTTTCATTTCCTTGACAAATTTCCTTTAAACATAAGATAATGATTGGCAAAACAGCCTTTATCTTAAGAATATAATTTAATATCACTTTTTGATACCCACTAGTTACAGATCTTTCCCTGTATAAGCTGTGATACCTCCTTTTGAACAGAACTACATTCTGTTATATTACTAACAATATCAAAGTTATGTAATTTTTACATTGTAGCAAAGAGATATAAAATGGTATTTTACTTGCTAAAGTACAACAAAATAACGACTTCAGTAGCTTCTTTAAACAAACAAATAAAATTTAGTAACATTCAATGTTATTTGTATAATTAAGCCCATATAAATAGTTTGCAACCACTTACCTTAATATTTTTTAGTACATCCAACAAATATTTTTTTTTCAGTGTAACCTGTGTGTAAGTTTGCAGATCAGATCTCAAATCTATTCCTATATTTACTTAAAACTAATTAGGTTTTTCATTAGAATGATGTTTTGACCACTAGAGGGCAGTGCATGTCAGATTGGAGCCAGAGAAATCCTCTGAATTGTCTTTCCAGAATCCTTTAATTAGGATTAAAATAAATGATGTGCCGCATTAAGGGAGACTGTGCACATGAGCTTGCAGAATGACATCCCTCCATGTATCCTTACCCCGCCTGTCATTTCGCGTTAAATCATTTTTGCATGCAATTAATAGGAAAACATGAAATGCACCAGCAAACAATTGCAAAAACAGTACACTGTTAATAACAGCCTCCCATAATAGCAGAAATCTGACCTAAAAGCATGCGAAAGTAGCTGGTGTTTTGAGGAGAAACTGGCACCGTAGGCTGTGATTGGTGCTTTCAGTGGTACCACAGTATTACGGTTTGGCAGCGGCTTTTATAAGAGGCCTTCTGGGTGGCAGCTCATGCACGACTTTAACGCAGATATGACGTTTTTCCTCCACAATCCCACGGCCGCAGCTCTTTCTTTTTGCTTAATTACTTTTAATGGAAGCATTCAAAGAAAAAGGGTCAGTCCTGGATCCGTGTCTGCCCTCTCCAAACTCGCTTCCCATCACTCTCGCATGACTTTTTCCATGACACACTTATCTCGAGATTGCTCTATGAGGCTGACACTGGGCTCGAAACGGTGATTGTAAAAATTAAAGGCTCCGCATGAAACTGGATTGGATCAGTGCGGCTGAAACAGCACCAGTGATTTCAGCTATCTACAGACATTTATAAATTAAACTAAGGCTGCACAATATATCATTTCAGCATCGATGCTGTAATCACATCACAGGATCTGCAATGTCAAATGTGAATTATAGTTAACAAGTAGCCACAAAACAGTATTTTTAGAGTCACTACAAAGTTTGTGGGTAGCACAAACTCCTCAAAGCAAGAAGGTCGCTGGTACGAGCCTCAGCTGGGTCAGTTGGCATTTCTGTGTTGAGTTTGCATGTTCTCCTCGTGTTGGCGTGGGTTTCCTCTGGGTGCTCCGGATTGCCCCATAAGTCCAAGGACATGTGGTATATGTGAATTGGGTAAGCTAAATTGTCAGTAGTGTTTGTGTGTGAATGAGTGTGTATGGATGTTTCCCAGTGATGGGTTGCGGCTGGAAGATCATCCACTGCGTTAAACATATGCTGGATAAATTGGCGGTTCATTCCACTGTGGCGACCACAGATTAATAAAGGGACTAAGCTGAAAAGAAAATGAATGAATGAATAAAATAAGGACCCTAGCCTTCTGTAATTCAGAAGACCACCGTTTTTGGCTGTTAGCAGCATGCATTTTAAAGAGGTCCTATCATTAGGGATTTACGATCAGCTAACGATCTGAAAAAACTTTCTAAATGTGAACCCCTATAAGTATTTATTCATTCATTCATTCAGTTTCTTTTGACTTAGGCCCTTAATCATCAGGGGTCGCCACAGTGGAATGAACCACCAACTCCGCCACACTTATTCACACACATACACATACAAATTTAGTTTATTTAATTCCCCTATAGCGCATGTATTTGGACAATGGGGGAAACCGGAGCACCCAGAGGAAACCCAAGCCAACACGGGGAGAACATGCAAACTCCACACAGAAATGCTAACTGACCCAGCCGGGACCAGCTGTGACGACATAACTTTTAGACAGATCTACCAACTCCCTATGGTGTCATTTCAATGACAAATGTGGTGAGCGCAGTGTTACAAGTTGAGATCGCATTCATGTAATACGAGCATGCAAATCTCTTTGCTTGCGTGCCATTTTCCTTGTTCCTGCACAAAACTTCTTGCATGCCCCCTCAAATACACGCCGCTCAAGTGCGATTTAGTGCATTAATGTAACACAAAAGTATATCTTCAACATTTATTAGCTTTGCTTGGAATATTTATGAATGTCTTCAATAGACCTACAGAGCGGCACTAATGCGTCCTGAAGTAAAGTGAAACGGCTATAAACGCCAGCAAGATAAAGTCATTGTATGCAGAGCCATAGAGCTTTATCTATACAGTATAATTATGGAAACTGTGTTCATCTTAACTGAAAGCTATACGTTGTGTTTGCTAGCCTCACGCATCACCTGTCAGTCAGTTAGTCAGCATGTCACCTTAAAGGGTTAAACAAATAACACACAGCACTACTATGGTTACAGAAAAGTTTGCGCTGTTATAATTCACTTACCATACCTATGTTTTGGTACGTTTGGGTTTTGGTTAACCCGCTATTAAAATAAAACAGGACTGAATGTTTCAAGTGAGAAGCTGTAATGTAGTCACGCAGGCACTTGCACACATAGGGCTCAACCTGTGCAGTGTACATGCCCTTCTGAGTCTGGGATATAAAGTGCCCTTCCAAAATAAACTTAAGTGCCCGTCCTACCCCGTTCGGCCTGGTGAAAGGGGTGGTTCTTTTTTCTCAAAAGGTGGACCTTTTTGCGCCTCATTTTTTATTTAACTATAAGGTTTAAATACTGCTTTTAGTCACATTTTAAGCAGTACTTTTTTTTTATTGGATTAGCTAGTCAGATGTCATCACAACCATACTTTTTAATGTACTACAATAGCCAAAATATATTCAAATTAATTTAATATGGTCCGCTTCTGGTACATAATTCACACCTTTTTATTGCTCATTTTTATTTCAGGAATAAGGTCCAAGATTTAGAATAAAACTTTCCTGCAATGTTTTGTCTGTTTAAAAACAATAGTGAAAGAAGACATCTCTTACATCAGATTATAGTCCCACTGAAGCAACAGCCGACAGAGGAATCCGTTTGGTCTTAAAGCCTTTTTCGATGGATTATTTTCATTATAAAATAGGATAAATAATCTCATGTATGGGAGAAATTCTGGACCTTTGTCAGTGAGGGGTGGGTCTGCAAACCTTCATCGGACAGTTATTTAAAAAAATAATGGCAAAAATAGGGAGAAAGGGAGGCCATGTATACTGGACAAGTCAATAAATATACAGGACGTCCCGGCTAATTAGCCTTTAATGCGGCCAGTTAGCCTAGAGCCTCATGGATAGGGACAGATTTTCATCTGTTAGAAAGTAACTTAAGTAACTTTAGCCTTTAGCCTTGTTTGGCAGTTTTTTTGAACATATGTTCAATATTTTGCGATAATGACGCTGCTGCCTGCTTTTTCTGCCACTCTTGCTCTTTTCGACCCATATCGTTACTCAGTATGAATGTCGCATCAAAGATTCAAATGTTACCACTCAGTGGGTTATGTCACGTGACTTGCGTCACGTTATTGTGGCTTTGAGGCTCCATGGGATTCGAATTACTGGCCGTTATTTAAAATGACACTTTATTACAATATATATTAAATATAAATACATTATATATTATATAATATTATATTACATAAAATATCTAAAAGGACAAATTCTGGACCTTTTGGCCGTGGGGGGTGGTTCGTACAAACCACCTGAACCCCCCCTGGCTACGGGCATGCTTTTGTGGATGACACCGTGGCTCACACCAAGAAGGTCACTGGTTTGAATCCCAGCTGGGCCAGTTGGCATTTCTGCGTGGAGTTTGCATGTTGTTGTCTTGTTTTCAAACAAACGGTATGCATATTACTATATCTAGATATGTTTATGCACAAATAATAGCCTAATGTAAAATATAAAAGCAAAACATCAGTAGGTCATTTGTATTGGGTACACCTTGTGGTATTGGGGATGAGTCGTCTGCAGTTGTCTTATTAATTTGGAAGGCCCTATGCATTCGCTAGCAAGAACTTTGGTGCAGATAATGCACTGTGACTGGGTCAGGAACTCTTTGTCTGGAAAAAAATTAATAAAACCATAGTTCAGGTAACTATCTTGGTATTTCCTGCATATTGTGTTTCCAGTATTGCCAGTGCTGCGACCCGAAATGTTTGGAGTTTCCTCACTTGGGTACAGTATGCTTGTTTCATTACTAGCTTTTGAAGGCGAATCAGTAAGACTTCTTTAAGACGAATTACAGTACACATTGTTTTGGTCAGCCAGGGGATGAAATGAACTAAGGCAGTCCACTGCTAAAAAAATATTAAAATATGATGTGACTCCCCACAGAGCTTGCTGAGGCTCCCTTGTGGGCCTTGTTGGGAACCGCTGCTATAGGTGAATTCGGTAAACTCTATTGGCCGTAGTGTATGAGTGTGTATAGATGTTTTCCAGTAATGGGTTGTAGCTGGAAGGGCATGCGCTGTGTACATATGCTGGAATAGTTGGAGGTTCATTCCACTGTGATGGATAAAAGGACTAAGCCGAAGGAAAATTAATAAATATACTTTTGTGAGGTAAAATAAATAAATAAATGAGGCCCTTGGATTTGCTATAGCCCCAGGGCCCAATGTGTTCTTAATCCAGCCTTTTCCTTTATCCAGGCGCAAGATTTTATTTTATGTTTTTAAGAAATGTTATGTTACGTGTTTAAGTTAAGATAATAAATGGATGAACGTAACAATTAGTGAGTCTGTTATGCTGCTGGATGAAAAATGAGAAGACAACTGCTGGGTAAATGAACAAAAAGTATTTATTAAACAGAATGTTAAACAATAAATATAGGAAATTAGATGTAAATGTACTTTTAAATAACTGAATTAAATAAAACAGGAGTATTGCCAAAACAAAGAAATAATTAGAACAAAACGATCTAACTAAAACCCCAAACCACTAGACTAACTGAACAAAGAAAAATGCAGAAACAAATCCGTAATCTTCAGCACGCTGCTTAACTAAACTTCATAACTGCACAAAAACATAATTACACATGTGGCAACAACTCCATAACCTAACTAACAGAAAAACACTAGCTGCTCAAGATTACTAAATCTCTCATAAAGTACACACTGTTAGCCATTAGCAAAACAAGATCTGATATAATCCAATTCTAATAAAGATAGTTCAACTTCTCAATAGATATATATATATATATTTTTTTTTTTATTTGCCTTTTAAACACAACAATTTAGGCCAAACTCAGTCCAAACATAATCTTGCATAAACTGACTGAGACATGTGAGAAATACAGTGAATAAAATATAAGACAAAAAGAAAAAAAGAAATTAGACAAAAAGAAATCAAGTAAATAAATAAATGTACAAAAAAATAAAAAAATAAATAAAAAAGAACAGCATACCTTGCAGACAGAAACACTGTAAGGAGTTAAACAAAACTATATTCTAGAAACAAATCATACAATTGTTTAGCCTTCTCACCCTTCATTATTTTTTAAAGCTTCCACATAAGTAGCAAACTCCTTTTTAAGCAATTAATAGAGGAGCTGTTTTTAAAATTGTGCATTTGTGGATGAAGAATTTAACTAAAATGAGTAAACAATTTACCGTTAACCCATCGTCTTTGCTGTCCAAATGTACTCCAAATTTCACAATGTGCCAACAAATAGAAGGAAACATTGATATACATTGTTTTATGTCCACATCAAACCTGAAATGATTAACCAAATTACAATGAAGAAATAAATGTTCAACAGTTTCAATATCACTATTGCAGAATTGGCAAACATTACAATTTATATTAAATATTTATCTCAGAAATTCTTTTGCAGGGTAAATATCATACATCTTCTCAATAGATATTAAACTAAGCTGCACGCAGTGGCGAAGCCAGAGGGGTGTCCGATTGACTACCCCGGGTGCCACCCCAAAATTTTACTTGCTGCTGGCAGTTTCTAAAGCTGATTGACATCTCATTTGTCTAAAGACGTTATTGAATTTCAGTGTTGCCAGATTGGGCGGTTTTTGAATTCGATTGTTTTTGTATTTCGGCGGGTTTTGGATAGTTTTTGGGCTGGAATCAGTCAGCTACATCTGGCAACACTGCGCTCAAGCTATTTTCAAATCAATGACAAGCCGAATACAAGAGCATCGTTTCAAGTAAGACGAATAATAATACATCATAACATAATATTTGAAATGTGTTTTATAGTTTAGTATAAGGTTTGTTTGCTTGGGAAGCTTTATTATATGCTGTGTAAATTAACGAGGCACCAACGACAGCAGTTAACTTAATAAGAGATCAATTTGCTCTTTAGAAACAGTTAACGCTATACATCTGTGCTAGTATCACATGCACATTCTATGTATGTAAGTTATAATTTTTTAATTTACGATGCTCAAATGTTTTGCTAATATGGGGACACAATGTTAGGCTAGCTGTTAGTGAGTTAGATTTATTTGAAATGGCTTAGCCAGCTCATATACTTTCTTCAGATAAATGTTTTTAGATTGGTTGCTGATTTTAATAAGCAGGTATGATAATGGATATTTGTAATTAGGATAAATGTGTTTCTAACTGGATCAGATGTAACCAGACTGTAATATTTTTGCACAGGGTCAATTAAACATGAAAAGAAAGGGTGAGATATCAGACTTCTTTATAAAGAAGCACACACAGGCAGATCAGGTTCAAATAAACCCTTCCCTTTGCACTGGATCCCACAGCAGCTCCATACCTGAGACTAGTCAGAGTCAGTGTGGTCAGACTTCGGGTCTACCAGCAGGGCCCGGTTTTTCAACAGTAATCCACTAGGATTTTGGATAACGGATTGGATCAAATCTTGAAAATGGGTTTTTCAAAAGAAAAAAACAGATTACATAATCGGATTAGATCACGTAATCCAATCTTGGTTTTGATCCGGATCAAACCTTTAGTTTGGGTTTTTCAGACCTTTTTTGTAGGACTTGGATCACTTTGATGAGTAAGTAGATGATGAGAACATTATTATATTTTTGTATTTTGAATTATATGTTGGTAATGAATTAGAATTGGGTTTTCTAAACACTTTCAGTGTGTTTGTGTGTGCATTTGTATTTGAGTACAGTGTGTGTGTATGGACCCCCTGAAATAGCAGTGGCCACCCCATGTAAAAAATTCTAGCTCCGTCACTGGAACACAGAGCTTATTATTTGCAATTTTCGAAAATCCTATGGGAAAATCCTATAGGGAATTTATTGAGGGAACCAGTTTTATGCTAGCAGCCGATTCGCCTACAAGGTGACGTCATAGTTCCTCCACTCTATACCTGTCAGACGAGCTCCCGATTGGTGCATCAATTGCATCATTGCTGTGATTGACAGCTGGTTTCAACCAATGGTCGCACACCTAAAACAGGACAGAAAAGACACGGAAAAGAGAACACAAAACAGAAAACAACCTACAAAACACCACAAAACATACGTGAAACGTAACAGTTACTATTTATATAATGAACGCTATACTGTTTTATTTTACATTTGCACAGCAAAAAAAAAAAAAGAAATCTTACTTTCTTACCTATTTAATTTTTTCTCTTGTATCTTGTCTAAATATCTACAGATTATTTTACTTAGCCTAAAACTAAACTACAGTATTTATTTAACACAATTCCTGAGGCTTTTTTTGGGGGGACAACTTAATTGTATTATGTTTAATTCACTTAAATTTGTAAAAACAATTATGTTAACTTAATTATTGTGTTGGGACAACATGGAACAATTGTGTGGAACCCAGCATTTTTTTACAGTGAGTGTGGTTATATTAATACTATAAGTAAATCATCTGTGAGGGCGAAGATCACTCTCATTGTGATCAGAAAACATGTCAGACAAACAACGTCCCAGAAATGCATTTTAAGTGTGCTTCGAATTGATTTACACTTGCTCTTAGTTGTTCTTCTCCCACATGTTGACAGCTTTGAATATTTCTGCATGTATGCAAAAAATGATTGCTTATGTCTTGCCAGGTAGATCAGTATAGGCTACAGCGAGGAGAATCGTTCTGACGGTATCTTTTAACAAATAGTCCCCATAAATATATATTTTTTTCACTTCATGGACTAAAATTTGGTGTTAAAAACTGATTTTTATTTAGTTTTTATCTTGTTTTCATCTGTAAAAAATTAGATTCATCAATGATATGATAAATTATTTGTCAACGCTGCACAAGACGCTATTAAAGCATCCTTCAGTATCTGATTAACAGTACAATCGCTATATCTCTTCATTCAAAAGTATTGATGAGAGTGTGTTATTCAAGATCTGTTCTTTACTTTCGGATTTTCCATCCTGCTTTCAGGGGATCTGACATTTGTGGGCTGTGATCTTCTTAGAGCGTGTTCACGCTGGTGCGAGGATGTGGTAAGAATACATTGGTTACAGCCTATACATCTCCACAGCTTGACTGACAAGGTTTTTTCCACTCCCTTTGAGGAGATAATGAATAAACACAGCCAAATGTCATGCTAATGTTAAGATCTGCGGATTACGTGATGGGTACTAATAACCCAACCTGCGCCGCTGTTATGAAAAGACTGGAATTAGAGATGAATGTTGTGCCTCTTCTGAATTAATGATTCTATCTCCATCAGATATTACATCAGAGCATAGGATTGTGCACACACACACACACACACACACACACACACACACACACACACACACACACACACACACACACACACACAGACACACACACACACACAAATGGGTTGCTGTTATTGGATTTAGGACATGCATATCGACCAGATGGAGAGTTTTAGGAACAAGTGATCTTAAGGAGGCATGCATGCTGGTTTAAAGTCATCTGACAAACACTTTCCCAAAACAAGCAAGTGAACACAACCTTTCTTAATATAAAAATTATAGTTAAAGGCATAATTTAATAAAAAAAAAAAAACTGGAAACTAATTTAAAATGAGCTGAATCAACACAACTTGGACTTTTTTTTACTTACTAAACTTAATTGTTTTATTTTCAATCTACTTAAATTTGTAAAAACAATTAAATTAACTTAATCAATTTGTGTTGGGACATGAAGGGATTGTGTGGAACCCAACATTTTTTCAGTGTTATTAGCACTAGGGGTCGAACGACTTTAGATTTTTGGAAGTCGACTTTCAAATTATCAAAGTTGAGTAGACGTCGACTAGTCGCTGTTGACGTCATTAATAAAAAATAAGACTCAAATGTTTTGAAACATGACACAATTTGCGCAACATTGCCAATGACTAGGCCCACACGGAATCTGTGCATGCAGAATTCCGCAGCTTTTTAGCCCATCATTAATTCTGTTTATTTACTTGAGTAAATGTGTGTAAATCTGAATTTATTTAGTTTTTAAATTACACATATTTCACATATTAAAGTTTTAGTTATGAGACTCCCAAAATAATTCCGCAGAAATTCGCAGATTTTTACCAAATATCTCCGCAGAAATAGCAAAAAACGTCTGCAGATTCCGTCTGGCCCTACCAATGACAAATTTTTGTGCAAAACAAATAAACCATCAACATTTTCATTTGATTAATAATGCAACATCAGCACCCGGGCTAATGTTACTGCTAAATAAATGCAGTCACCACATTGATCACTGCACATACTACTAAGAATGTAACAATAACATATTTGAATGCAGAAGTAATGCATACGTCGTCAGCACAGAGATTCATGTGAAGTTATATAAGCCTTAAGAGATCAGTCTCAAAAATAATACATTTACAAAATTAAATTCATACATGCATAGCACAATCGACATTTACAAAATACACAATACACAATTCATAAATACAACACACAATTTGTGAATTTACCAGTAAAAATCATAAATATTTTTGCCAAATGAATTAGATTTGTGTATTTTTGCATCTTATTTTGAATTTATGAATTGCATTTGTGTATTTACGTATCGTGTTTGAATTACGAATTGGATTTGTGTATTTGTTGGATCGTGTTTTGAATTTACGAATTGGATTTGTGTATTTATGAATTGTGTTTTGAAGTTATGAATCTGATTTGTGTATTTACCAATCGTGTTTTGAATTTGTGAAATTGGATTTGTGAATTTAGGAATCGTGTTTTAAATTGACAGATAGGATTTGTGTATTTACGAATCATGTTTTGAATTTGCAAATTGGATTTGTGTATTTACGAATCATGTTTTGAATTTGCGAATTGG
>CAIGQZ010032741.1:9754698-9773838 GCA_903798205.1 Danio tinwini | reverse complement strand
GTGTGTGTGTGTGTGTGTGTGTGTGTGTGTGTGTGTGTGTGTGTGTGATTGTGGGAACTTTGTATTATATACTTTGAACATGGCATGGTTGTTGGTGCCAGACGGGCTGCTCTAAATATTTCAGAAACTGCTGATCTACTGGGATTTTCACACACAACCATCTCTAGGGTTTACAGAGAATGGTCTGAAAAAGAGAAACTATCCAGTGAGCGGCAGTTCTGTGGGTGCAAATGCCTTGTTGATACCAGAAGTCAGAGGAGAATGGCCAGACTGGTTCCAGCTGATAGAAAGGCAACAGTAACTCAAATAAGCACTCGTTACAACCGAGGTCTGCAGAAGAGCATCTCTGAACACACAACACGTCCAACCTTGAGGCGGATGGGCTACAGCAGCAGAAGACCACACCGGGTGCCACTCCTGTCAGCTAAGAACAGGAAACTGAGAATACAATTCACACGGGCTCACCAAAACTGGACAATAGAAGATTGGAGAAATGTTGCCTGGTCTGATGAGTCTCCATTTCTTCTGCCACACTTGGATGGTTGGGTCAGAATTTGGCATTAACAACATGAAAGCATAGATCTATCCTGCCTTGTATCAACAGTTCAGGCTGGTGGTGGTGGTGTAATGGTGTGGGGGATATTTTCTTGGCACACTTTGGGCTCATTAGTACCAATTGAGCATTGTGTCAATGCCACAGCCTACCTGAGTATTGTTGCTGACCATGTCCATCCCTTTATGACCACAGTGTCTCCATCTTCTGATGGCTACTTCCAGCAGGATCACGCACCATGTCATAAAGTGCAAATCATCTCATACTGGTTTCTTAAACATGAAAATGAGTTCACTGCACTCAAATGGCCTCCACAGTCACCAGAGCTCAATCCAATAGAGCACCTTTGGGATGTGGTGGAACGGAAGATTGGCATTATGGATGTGCAGCCGACAAATCTGCAGCAACTGTGTGATGCTATCATGTCAATATGGAGCAAAATCTCTGAGGAATATTTCCAGTACCTTGTTGAATCTCTGCCATGAAGGATTTAAACAGTTCTGAAGGCAAAAGGGGGTCCAACCCGATACTAGTACCTAATAAAAGTAGCCGGTGAGTAGCCGGTCTTGTAAAATATTTTTTTGGCTTCCAAATATTTCCCAAATGATGTTGAACAGATTCAGGAATTTTTCACAGTATTTCCTATAATATTTTTTCTTCTGGAGAAAGTCTTATTTGTTTTATTTCAGCTAGAATAAAAGCAGTTCTTAATTGTTTTAAACTCATTTTAAGGTCAATATTATTAGCCCCCTTCAGCAATATTTGTTTTGGATTGTCTCCAGAACAAACCACTGTTATACAATGACTTGCCTAATTACCCTAACTTTACCCTAATTAACCTAGTTAAGCCTTTAAATGTCTCTTTAATCTGAACACTAGTGTCTTGAAGAATATCTAGTCTAATATTATGTGCTGTCATCATGACAAAGAGAAAATAAATCAGTTATTAGAAATGAGTTAATAAAACTATCATGTTTAGAAATGTTTAGACTTTCTCCAGTAGAATAAATATTATAGGAAATACCGTGGAAAAATACCTTGGCCTCTTAAACATAATTTGGGAAATATAAAATAATAATAATAATAATAATAATAACAATTTTGACTTCAACATCTCACAAATAGGCAAGTCTAAATAGAAAGTGTGTGTTCAGGGATGCTTTAAATACTTTAAAAGATTCTGCATGCCTAATATTAGGCAAGTGAAATCCAGAGTTTTGGACCAAAGAAAATAAACGGTCATTACTATCATCAGGTTTTATTCGAGATTTCTTTGCGTGACACGCAGAATGAGTTCAGATGTGGTGATTCTCAGTAGACGGCCGAGGAATTCATCAGGGTCTTTCAGTCTAAGAGAAAAAGAGCGAACAGGTCAATGGGAAAATGTGCATGTGACATTTCTCTAAAACGACATTGCACTGCTTATTGAACGTCTCTCAGTGCTTTCAAAGTGCAATGAATGTTAATGTGGCAACATTTTATAACACGCTTTTTGTATGTCTATCATGGCAGATTAGAAATCAAACGTCTGTTAAATGGCGCTAAAAAAATGAAGACTCAGTCATGTTTGGAAATATAAATAAAACCTCCCCAAACCTGACTGATAATGCTGAACAAAGCAAATGTGAGATAAAGATGCATTTCCTGAAGCAACCGTATCATTTTAAGTTGTTTCTACAAGTCTTTGAGCTCTTTTATCAGTAGTCGTGACTCTTGTTTCATGGGACTCGTGTTTATGTGCTTTGCATCACAAGGGGCTTGAAATCCTTGAAAATGCTGGAATTTTTATGTAGTGTTTTCAAGGTTTTAAGTAAAAGTGCTTGGCTTTTGGATAAAGAGCTTGAAAGTGTAATTGTGTTACTTTTGTAATTACGTGTTACTAATAATAATTAATTGTTTAAGAAAAAAAATTGTGAATATGCCTGCATCATAATCTGATAATTGTATTTTTTTTGACACTAAGGGTGCTTTCACACCTGTGAATCGATTCATTTGCTCCGAAACAGGGATTAAAATTGCTCCATTGTTGCTCTTTGTTCTTGGTGCGGTTCGCTTTCACACGGCAACGTTTCTAAATGGACCAAAATAGCTAAAACAAGTCACGTGTGAGTAAACGCTCCTCACATTGGTCAGAGTTTCACGGTTTATTGTGCAGAGTCCCGCTCAGCTGTCGAGGGGGTGGTTTTGTGGTGTTTGACAGGGTGCGCGTGACATGTCTGAAGAAGAGCGAGGAGGGATGCGGTGGGGAGGGGTGATGAGAAGGGTGCGCGTCGTATTTGAGGACCGGGAGGGAGACATGCAATTTTCGGGAGATTATCACTCGTTTGCGTGCATTCGGGAGTCTCTGTGCATTTACGGGAGACCCCCGGAACTTCCGGGAGACTTGGGATGTCTGGAATGACCTCCCGCCCTACTCATAATTCTCTCTTCATATAGCCGTATGCCTATTACATATTCATAAAACACTGATATAGCCGGGCTCGGATCGTATCGCTTTCTCGCTACAATCAATCCGCTCCATTCGTTTTAATCAAGCCGAGACCACCTCATTCAGGCGGTCTCGAAGCGATTGCTTTGCTGCGGATCCGAGCGCGATTGCCCTGTTCACATATGCCAAACGAACCGCGCTGACTGGGCAAACGCGCCAGGTTCCGAAACAAAAGTCTAGGTGTGAAAGCACCCTTAAAATGTGAGTAAATTGGGCAACATGTTGTGCCTATTGGTTTGCACTGTTGCCTCACAGCAAGAAGGTCGCTGGTTCGAGTCCTGGCTGGGTCAGTTGGCATTTCTGTGTGGAGTTTGCATGTTCTCCCTGTGTTGTCGTGGCTTTCTTCCGGGTGCTCCGGTTTCCCCCACAGTCCAAACCATAGACTGTAAAAGATATGGAGATAGTATCCGTGACGTCACCCATAGGTTTATGAAGTACCCAAAATAAGCTACCAGTAGGCGTGGCCAACCGTCACTATTTTGTCTTGCACCATACCATACAAGGGCAAAGAGGTGGAGCGTGAGCGGAGCTACAGACGCATGATGGCATTCTGCTTAGACTGGCTTTCCTATGGGAGAAAAGCTTAATACTTCATTACCTGTGACTCGTTTGTGTTCTGACCACATGTGCTTGGCTGTACACTATATCAATAAATTGTTTAGACTTTTAAAAACACTGTTGTAGTACATTGAGCCACTAAGCATTGTTCTTATGATGTTTTTTAACAGGAGGAAAGTGCAAATTACTTCCAAACACTTCAGATATAGTTTGTGTTAGTAAATGCAGGGCTATTAATGAATCCAGGCATAACACTGTATAGCGCTTTAGACGACTGTTCTAGAGCCTACAGCTAATCAATCTGTCAGATTCTGGAGTGCATTACAGCTCTAAAGAACATTATGAATGATCCTAAATGAAACAAATACATTTATTGAGATGGTATATAAGTATATAATTTCACTCACATGGGAAACGGAGGCCAAGTGAATGGTTTGTAAGCACAATTAAGTGCACTCAGCATGCCATATCATCTGATAATTGTAGGAAATAATTTCAAAAGGCAAATGACTGTGTAAAGCCACAGAAAACAACACAAAAATATGATGAATAAGCAGAGATTAGCGGCTAATCAGCTGGAATCAGCTGAGGTGAAGAGACGGCGACCAGCAAGAGCTATCTGTCACTCAAGTGGCCACACCCTTAATTATGCAAAACTTAACATAACCTAATATAAAGGAAACGGATGAGTTATAAAATAATTCACCCCCCTCACAGTTGTCATAAAGGATAATATTAGCTATATGAACGAAAATCATTCTTTGTACCAGGCTGTAAACACAATTTTTTCTGCTGTAAAGTTGGCCATTTTAACAGTGGGCTTAATAGAAGTTTTCTCCATATGGAGCCAGTACTAGAGGAACTTCAATGAATTGCAGTTTCAGTTACTTCCATATTGGCTTCCCGAGGGAGAGCGGAAGGTTGCCGCTTGGTCCAAACACTTGCGGTATAGGGCAATTGAATAAACTAAATTGGCCGTAGTGTATGAGTGTTTGTGTGAATGTGAGTGTGTATGGGTGTTTCCCAGTACTGAGTTGCGTCCGCTGCATAAAACATATGCTGGATTAGTTGGCGGTTTATTCCACTGTGGCAACCCCTGATAAATAGGGGATTAAGCCAAAGGAAAATGAATAATGATAAAAACAATATAATAATAATCTCAGTAGGGTGACACGGTGGTGCAGTGGATAGCGCTGTCGCCTCACAGCAAGAAGGTCACTGGTTCGAGCCTTGGCTGGGTCAGTTAGCATTTCTGTGTGGAGTTCTCCCTGTGTTCACATTGGTGCTCCTGTTCCCCTCACAGTCCAAACATTAGCGGAATTGGGTAAATTGTTCATATGTGTGTGAATGAGAGTGTATGGGTGTTTCCTGGTACTGGGTTGCAGCTGAAAGGGCATCCTCTGCGTAAAAACATATCCTGGATAAGTTAGCATTTCATTACGCTGTGGCGACCGCAGATTAATAAAGGGACTAAGTCGAAAAGAAAATTATTGAATGAATAATCTCAGTAGAGGACATAAAATTAAGTTGAAACAACACAATTCTTGAGTATTTTTTGAGGGGGACAACTTAATTGTTTTATGCTCAATCCACTTAAATTTGTTTCAGGGCTCGAAATTGCAACAATTTTGGTCGCGTATGCTCCTGAAATTGAACCTATGCGATATATTCGGGAGCATTTGTGCGACTGCATATAATGGTTGCAGTGCGAAATGTTTTGATTTTTTTTTCTAAAAACGTGCTGAATCGGTCTTCCCTGACGCTCTTTTGGTTCATATTAGCTGTCAGTCACTCAAGGCTTTCTGCTGTCAGATGACAAGCAGCTTTTGTCACCGCATGAAAATGCAAACTGCTGAAGAGTGAAAAGTACACAGGGTTGTAAATCCCACCTAAAGTTACAAATAATGTCGCCAATAAGAGCGATCATGTGGTGAATATTGATCCGCCAGCCGAGATCAATCGTGTTTTTGAAGAAGGTGCCTGAATCTCAATACGTTGCGTTCACTGCGTGTTTAGCGCAAATGTCCGCTAAATGTAAAAAATCTAACACTGCACATCATCGCCAAAGAAGCTCGCCGTTACTGAGTTTGAACTGAATCTGCGGCTCATAACAAAAAACGGTATTGCGCTGGTGGTCATCTCGAGAATCCTCAATTTTAGAGGATGACTCTCCTGCTTGTCCACAAACACAGAAAACTGTAAATCAGCTCATAACGAGACTGAGCATTTACAAAGAGACAAAACCAAACCAAAACTTTTAAAGAGTGGTAGACGTGAGACTTTTCTTGCTTTCTTTTGTCCGTTCTTTTTGGGATGTATATTATTTTTCTATTTACTGATGACTGCTTTGCAGCTTTCAGCCTTGAATTTAATGATTTATTATAATCTTTCGTTTGTTTTGTAGCAGAAATATTATTTATTAAATTGACATGCATTTAAAAACAGTAGTGCAAAATAAATATTACTTACTGCAATGCTTCATTTATGTTTGATGCAAATCATACATTTATTTTTTGTAAAGAAACAGTAGGACTTTTTAGAGCAAATAACTCACATTCAAGCAGCATGATAATGACAATTCATTGTAAGAATTATTGACATCATCATCATCATCATTAATAATTTTTTATAATTATTAGACATTCATTTTGGAATTATTGCACAAACATCAATGTCATCACAGCATTAGTTAGATAGTTGTTTCTGTCTTAATTGATGACGTTTTCAAATACAATAAATACCTTAATATACAGTTTGCATTGGTGCTAATTCATTTTTGGTGGGTGCTCCTAAGTTCTTTCTGGTGCTCCTAAATATTTAAAGTTGGGAGCACCGGTGCTACCAAGTAAAAAAGTTAATTTCGAGCCCTGCTGTTTCTATTAGGTTAACTTAATAAATTTGTGTTGGCACAGGCATTTTATACAGTTTACCTTAAAAGCTGTTGCAGACCCTTCAGCTAGGCATATCGCATAAGAAACATCACACAAAAACATGAGCACGTGATCACAACACAGAGCCTTACACAACTCTATGTGTGTGTGTAAGTCCCTTCCCCCAGCAGCTCTCGTAACCTCAGCATGCTCCGGCGACAAGCCTGTAAACCACACCGGGGCTATTAATTAATTAATGGCCTTCAGTCCAGTGCCTGGCGTCCTCAGTGCAGGACTGCGAGCATTAGGAGACCCAAAAAAGCATTAATGTAAAGGGAGGAGGTGGCCGTTTTTTCCCAAAGGCTATCAATCACCTGCACTATTGTGGTCCTGCGCAGCTTTGTTTTGTCCAGGCTGAAGGAAGGGGAGGGATGAGACGTGGCAGAAGAAGGGGGAAAATGGCGATGGAGGGGCCTGGGAATCAGCCGCCATCCCTGGTCCCTTTGCTGATGAGCGTAACTGCGGTGTTGATCTCACATCATTTCTTTAACGCGGCAGCACAGATACCAGACCCAGAGGTAAGACCTGCTTGTGTTTTATGGGGCCTTCAATGCACTGCTGTTGTCGTTCGTGTTTAAATTGAATAAACTGGTGATGGCGGGTTTTTGTTTTTATGGCAGTCAATACACTGACACAGCTGCGGCGGTCTGGATGACAAAAATAGAGAAACAAATAGTCTGGAAAACAAATAGATATCTTTAATGGATAGTTCACCGTAAAATGTTTGGTAATTCTGTTAGCATTCACTCTCCTTTTACTTGTTTCTGATCTCTACAGTGTAAACACATGGGACCCTGTCATACACCCAGCACAATAAAGGCTGATTTATACTTCTGCATCAAGCGCACGCGTATGCTACGGCGTAGCCTACGCGTGGACGCATAGCCCCTCGCCGTAACCGTCGGCGACGTTGATGTGCACCTCTCAAAAAATGTTATGCGTACGCGTAGCGCAAGCTCTGTGATTGGTCGGCTTGGTAGTGCTGACGAGTGTGGGCGGAGGTGAGAGCCGTGTGCCAGATGCAGCGAGTGTTTACAAGTGTGGAGTCCTGTATAGGAGCTCCGGATAGACACTGTTGTTTTGTGTTTACCTCATGATTAAAGTTGTTGCACGTCTGCCGGTTCCTGCCTCAAAATGAGTAAATTTGAGCCACTTGTACATTAAGGAAGTGTTCAGAAAAAACAGAACACCAGCGAAGAAACTCGACACAGTGAAACATAAACACCTACTGCCAGCTAGCGTTTCGGAAGTGCATTGCAGAGAAACAGAAACAGCGCGCAGAAGTATAAATGCACGGCTACGCACGAGGAATACACCGTGGGTTACGGCGATCACTTGACGCAGAAGTATAAACCAGGCTTTAGGCGCAAGATGTGTTTGGTGCGATTTGTTGCTTTTTTCAGATCAGCGCAGCAGTCATTTTCATGTTTTGCACCACGTTGTTTTAATAGTAAATGAATTTGAGCCACTTTGTGGACTCATGGATGTGCTGGTCTATAAAGGAGGTGTGTTAAGGCGCATTGTTATTTTGAGCAACTGAAATAGGCCGCGCCACTGATCAACTAAAAGCTGCTCTAAAGTCCAGCGCATATCGCGTTAGTTATGTGCCTATGCAGGTCCAAACACTTACACATTGCTGAATACACACAGGATGTACAGCGATACACAACTATCTTTACAGATAAATACAATTAAAGGATTAAAATGATTCAAAAATTATTATTTTCTACATAAATATAAAATCACTGCCTCTATACCTCATCTTAGGGGACTTTTTCTGTTTATTCCTGGAAATCTGTATAATGTTATTATTATTAGCAGTATTATTTATTATATGCAGATTTATATTAGTTTTAATAAACACAAGTTTAGATTTGTCCACCTGTGGGGTTTGGAGACGTCTGCATCACCATATGGGGCATACGAACAGGACGTGTGTTTGGATATAACTCAGTTGTTTGAGCACACTTCATTATTATTGTTCATTTATTCCTTTGCTGGAGATTAAAACTGAGTTTGGAAATAGTTTTGAAGCAAATCTTTGTGCTTAACAAACTAAATTAAACATTTAGGCTAATGGATGTGTTCAGTGGAGTGTGTTTACATCGTTTTCTTACTCCAACAAAGTAAAGGAGTAAAGAGTAAAGTAAAGAGGCTGAATGGAGGAGGCTCATTATCCTCGCGCTGCAGATGCTCTGTTTAACTGTTTTCTCACTAGTGAAGCGTTCAGTTTTTATACATACAAAGTTCGCCATGTAAATAGCAAATGCACCATGGAGCAACGCAACTGACTCTTAAAGGGAATGAGAGACGAGACTCTGATTGGTTTAATGCAGGTTATGCTTAAAACACACCCAAAACTCATTAAGAGAATAAGCACAACCCTGTTAGACCATGCGCCGGGACGCAGAGCGTATTCTCCCATCCTTAAAATAGCAAAAGTGGATTCGAACACACCCTTAATGCTTTTGCACCATGAGCTTTAGACTTTGTGCCTAGATTCTTAAAATAGAACCCATGACATTAAAAGCAAATAGATTTCTTTGAGGGATTGTTCACTCCAGAACATTTTAATTCTGTTATCATGTACTCTCCTTTCACTTGTTTTCTGGTCCATACACTGTTAAAAATACCACACAGTCAATTTTTGTGTTGGGACAACATGAAGGAATTACACTGTACAAAACGCTGGGTTCCACACAATTCCTTTATGTTGTCCCAACACAAATTAATCAGAATCAGAATCAGAATCAGAATCAGTTTTATTGCCAAGTGTGCTTCACACACACAAGGAATTTGTTTTGGCAACAGAAGCTTTCAGTGTACATAAAGTGATGAGTGACAACACAAAATTAAATACAAGAAAAGAAAAGGCAATAAACATTAAACAGAGATGCAGTTAGTCAAAAAGATCTGGATGTTGAATGTATGTACAGATATGTTGTAAATATACAGGTTATAAGGTGCTGTGTACAAGTGCGTATGAGAAAGTATTGCACGTTTATTGCACAGTAGGGGAATATTTAACTGTTCATGAGGTAGATGGCCTGAGGAAAGAAACTTTTCCTGTGTCTATCTGTTTTTGTGCTTGGTGCTCTGTAGCGCCGACCAGACGGTAACACTTCAAACAGGTAGTGTGCTGGGTGTGAGGCATCCAGAGTGATTTTACGAGCCCTTTTACTCTGGAAGAGTACAGTTCTTGAAGTGTGGGAAGGGTAGTGCCAGTGATTCGTTTAGCAGTCCGGACTATTCGCTGTAGTCTACGGAGGTCGGTTTTGGCAGCTGAGCTGAACCAGACGGTGATTGAAGTGCAGAGGATGGATTGGATGACAGCTGAGTAGAACTGTACGAGCAGCTCCTGTGGCAGGTTGAACTTTCTCAGCTGACGAAGGAAGTACAGTCTCTGCTGGGCTTAACCTAATAGTTTTTACAGTGGATTGAACATAAAACAATTAAGTTGTCACAAAAAAATGAAAATTCTGCTATCATTTACTCTCTCTTCGCTTGTTGTCTGATCCATACACTGTTAAAAATACTGAGTTCCACACAGTCATTTTTTTTGTGTTGGGACAACTTGAAAGAATTACGCTAACGTACTAGTTTTGAGAAGTTTTAGGGATTGAACATAAAACAGTTGAGTTGCCCACCCCCCACCCCCCCAGAAAAAATGAATTCTGTTATCATTTACTTTCTCTTCACTTGTTTATGATCCATAATAAATGCTGTTCCACACACTCGATTTTTTTTGCAGGGATAACATTGAGAAATTAAGTTAACTTAAGAATTTTTACAAATTTAAGTGGACTGAACATAACATAATTAAGTATTAATCATAATTAATACTTAACCCCCCCCCCCCCAAAAAAAAAGAGAAAATTATGTTATCATTTACTCTCCCTTCACTTATTTATGATCCATACACTGTAAAAAATGTTGAATTCCACACAGTATTTTTTTGTGTTGGGACAACTTGAAGGAATTAAGTAACTTATTAGTTGAGAAATTTAAGTGGATTAACAAAAGTCAAGAATTGTGTTGTGTTAGCTCATTTTAAATAAGTAGTTTGAACAAACCGTAAGCATCTTTTTTGAGTGTAGTATTTGGTTTTCCTACAAACAAGTCAATGGTTACAGGTCTTCAGCTTGCCTCACAATATCCTCTTTTTTGCTGAACAGAAGAAAGAAACTCATAAAGGTTTGAAACCACTGGAGGGAGAGTAAATGATGAGTAATTTGTCATTTTTTTTGTGAACTATCTCTTTAACTACACTTTAAAGTTGACAGTAACATGTATTGAGTCAGCATTGTGGTGCAAGCACTGTCTGTTGCGTCTGGGAGGCAGTGTCTTGAGTGAAAAAAAGAGAGAATTAAAGCAACCAAGGAGAGTGTGTTTTGATTGAGTTAGATAGGATCATTCATTCATTCATTGATAATATACGATAGCATTCTAAACCACAAGGCCATAACAACACAGGTTCATTAATAAAATGTGCATCTGTTTGCATCCTTTTGCATCCGCAACAATGTTTGTGAAATAAATATAGGCCCTATATGTACCGTTTACATATGCTTCAATTAATATGGAAAACAAATGCATGTTTTGGGAAACACTCATCACTACTATACATTGTTCTTCCAAACGATGCATCGTTCAGCAGGGAAATGAGAAATGCACCCGGCTGTTTGAAAGCCACATGCGGTTTACAGACAAATGCAGTAGGTTTCTTTAACTACACTTCAAAGTTGGCACCTACAGTGTTTCAGAAACATGTATTGAATAAGCATTGTGTTGCAAGCACTATCTGCTAGACAATATGTTGAATGACACAGTTCACCCTAATGAAGAGTAGTCCATTGTATCTCAGAGCAAAGTGTAAGCGCAGTGACATTTGAGCTCAGTTTCATTAAGGTTCATTTCCTGTGGTCCCCAAATGACTGATGGATCCTAACTAAACAGATTCATGATGTGCATAGCTTCATTCTTTTTTGACATAACATGCTAAAAAAACAAACAAACAGAGGATATGTATAAAGGTCCCACATAGCAAATGTTTTCTGGCCCAGCTTCGGGCCACTCAATAACTTTTTCCTCCGCCCAAGTACCGCAAAGAATGACGGTCCTGAAGTGGCCCATAACTGAATTAAAGACAAGTGCCACACATGGGCAATAACTGGCCCAAATCTCAGCCAATTTATTACCCTTAACTGGCCCTAAACTGGGCCAAAAGAGGTTTATTATTGGTACAGATTCTCAGCTATAAGTTAACCATATCAACACCACCCTTTAACCAGAAACCCCAAAAACTGAGACATAACCCAGCCTAATGTTATCTAAACAATGTGAACAATCGCTACACTAATCTGGGCCACACATCTCCCATCCACAACTGGCCCAAATGTAGTTTGCCATCATGCATGCAGTGTCATCATTGCCATGCATGGCCCACATTCGGCTGACATTATGCATGCCAGTGCTGGCAACACGCCAGCAGTGCCATAATGAGGCCACATTTGGGCCAAGTCTATTTGCTATGTGGGGTTTTGTCAGACTTCAAGATTATTAGTCACATTAATAAATGAACACAAAATATATAAAGGATTTTGAAGCAGTGACTACGTTTGCACGGGCGTCAGTAATTTATCTTAGTTTGAATAAGGCGATAAACTAATGAAGGTCTTTATATGAGTTGCTTTCAGAATGTTCCTTTCATGCTTCTGTTTTTAATGTTATAATAGATAAATCGATTAACAATGTTTCCGCCGGAGTTTCATGTAATTTTGGCTGTTACATTCTTAAGTTTTTAACTTCAACTGCAGTTTACATGTCTGTACTGCACTGTAATAACGCATCTAAAATAGAAATACTCCACGTCTTAATTCCATTTGTGTTTGTTATGATTATAACTTAAGTCCAATTAAGGTAATCAAAAACCTCTGTTTACATGGTCGACTCTTAATAGCGATATTGTTTTCAATTCAATTAAATTTTGTACCCCTTCCTTCAAAATGTACCCCTTGAAGGACTTCAAAATGTACCCCTAAGACTTGGGACAGCACTACGTCATCATATGTCATTGCGATTTCTTGCTTCATATGTGATCAGACGACTGCTGTAGTTATTCCTGTTGCTTTCTTTTTTGGTATATATCTTCAGGAAATCACTGAAGGCAGATATCCAGCCTTATATCCAACGTAAGTATTTAATGTTTTGTCAGTTTTGTTGTACGAGTTCAGTTGTATAAAAATGTACGATTTTAAAAAGGAGGTGTGGCACCCAACCCCGCCCCTAAACTCAACTGTCATTGGATGATGATGATAATGTGCTTTTTATTTGTCTCATATACTTCCATGTATTCACATACACTGACATATAGTGAAATTATCTTGCTATCCGGGAGTTGTTTTTCTCCAGCCGAGGCCATCTGGCTGGAAAACACAGGGAAGCCGAAAGAGAAGAAAAGTATTTCAAATTTAGGTCAATATCTGGCAATTTCACAGATATTTAATGTCCGTCACTGGTCTCCAGGTCTGGCCAAAACTTGTTGCAAAGCCGCTAATTTCACCCCGATGTTTTCCAAGTTGCAGTCTAAAACTGCAGCCTGATTATTAGCGATTCTGCCCGCTACAGTTTCAATCAAGCCGGCCAGCTTGGTGGGGTTTTGAGCAGCACTGACCGATTTCATCAATCGTCAATACCCCAGGGCCCAGCAAAAGCCCATTAGCAGAAACCCTGTTATCAAAGTTCCGAATAAATAGATATCTTCAATATCCTCCAGGGACAGAGCAGCCAGGCACGCGACGCGCCACTTCTCCCACCCGTCCATCACGTATCCAGCTGCAAACGTCCCGGCAGGACTAGTGGGCATCTCATCTCAGCCCAAACTTATCATCGAGAAGATGGTGTCAATTGCATTCAGAGACCAGTTGAAATCCATAAGTGCGGTTTATTTATAAACTAATTTCGAGAGGATCACGTGCTTATGATCAACACGGCTGACACCTTATTAGCTCCGTAATCTGCCTATTAGATGATTACAGACACACTATAAATAACCAGAGCTTTCACTACAGTTATCTTCATCTTGAAGTCCCACCGCCCTTCCACCCCTACTTCCCCTTTTTTCCTATAGGGCGACACAGCAGCCCAGTGACTAGCAATGTTGCCTCACAGCAAGAATGCTCACGGTTTAACCTCCTAACGGGCCGGTTGGTGTTTCTGTGTGGAGTTTACATGTCTCCCCGTGTTCGCGTGGGTTTCCTCCGGGTTCCCCGGTTTCCTCCCACCATCCAAAAACATACACCATAGCCAATCGACTAAACCAAATTATTACCTAAGACAACCTTAGATTACACTTCTCACACGGCGACAAGCAGGAGAGTTCTCGAGACCTTCCTGAGCTCGAACTCCCCTCTCGCCCTTCTAACGGGAGGGAGCCCCGGGCTCAAGGATATTACGAACTCAGGGCTCTCTCCTGGGACAGCATGCCAATTACGCTTCATTGATCATCAGTTAATTGTGAACTCTTGAATTCCTTATTGAGTATGTATTGTGAGGCTCGGGCCCTATCGGGCCTAACTTTTATGGCCTGATTACGCCTCTAATAGAAATATACTGTATTGATATTCATATAATCTTACTATAACCTTATTTATAATATTATATTGAGACCCCTGTTTTTTTTTATTTTGTCTTAGATCAGGGGTGTCCAAACTCAGTCCTGGAGGGCCTGTATCCTGCATAGTTTTTTTTTTTTTTGAATATTTATTAATTGAGTTTTTGCATTTACAATTTAAAGCATTACATTACCCCTACCCTACCATAACCACGGCATTGAGAAAAAAAAAAACACACACACACACAAAACAAAACATAAAAATATAACATTCCAGAGTTTTTGAGTCGACATTGAGAAAACAGAGTGTACCATAATTGTTTAACATGAGAGGCAAAAAGAGTATAATAAATAAATTAATTAATTAAAATAAAAAAAAAGATATTTATAATAGAAAACAACCAGAACAGTCACATCCTCTTGAATCACAAAGCCTTCCAGATATATCAAAGTTAACAGTGAGGCAATACGTTTTCATGTTTTTAGTCAATTTGTTATCGTTTAATATGAAGAGTTTGGTAACATCCAAAGAGTACAAAATAGAAATAACACAGAAGAAAAACTAAAATAAAAATAAATTAATGAATTTATTCTAAAGGCCAGGGTATCCTGCATAGTGTAGCTCGAACTTCAACACACCTGTCTGTAAGTTTCTAGTATATTTAGAAAGAGCTTGATTAGCTGGTTCAGGTGTTTAATTGGGGTTGGAACTAAAATATGCAGGACACCGGTTCTCCAGGACCGAATTTGGACACCCCTGTCTTAGACGATGAGGGATTTTATACCAAAAAGGTTAAGAACAACTGATAACACTCAACATTTAATATTTTGATCTGTGTCTGTGCGTATATTAACGCATTTTAAAATAATCTGTTTTCAATAAAACCGAACTGAATGAACTCACTGTTACTCCCTGAACAATTCATCAAGTGTTGCGATGATTATAATTATAATAGTGTTTAATAAGATCAGTCTTGGTTTCATGTTCAAGTTAGCCATATTAGTTTTTTGATATGAAACATATGCTTGTGGAAAAGACCAAAAAACAACAACAACAAGAATCGTGTTGATTCAGCTCATTTTAAATAAGTAGTGAGCATCAGCAAACATCTTTTTGTTTTCTCGAGTGAATGAGAGCATGTTTTAAATTCCAGCCATTTCTTGAGTGCCTATACCACTGTGACGGTGCTTATAAAAGCAGCATTCATGGAAAATAGAAGAAAACTAATTGAAGTGAAGAGGTGACGGGAACTGAAAAGTAGAAACGGCTTGAGAGGAGTGATTGAAAACGCTTTAATCATGTCAGCTATCCACCTTTTCCTATTACATTTGCAATTATGGGATGAACTTCAGATTTTTGAGAAGTTCTCTTTAAAAAGACTGAAACAGATCAGCTCAAATAATAAGATTGCGCTACAAATAGTCTGTCAGTCTGACTGAATGAGCTTTATATACCTTTATATACCTTTAATGCTACGGTTGGAGTTTAATAACGTTGTAAAATAAGAATATCCTTAAATGAGCTCCTTTTTTCTTGATTATTTTCTTATCGCCTTTGTATTCAGGTGTAAATAAATGAGCCTGCTCTCCCAGTGTTATTTATTATCTATCTTATGAATAATTCATTGGAGTGCATCAATAATCTTTTGTTTTCTCCTCAAATCCTCACATCTCTTTCAAGGATTGTTTTTACACAGATTAATTTCATAAAATATAATTGTTTTCCCTCTTGAATTTCCATTGATCAGTGTTTACTCTGCTTTTCCTATAGGGAAAGCTATTTTGAAACATTATCAACAACTTTCCCAATTAAAAATTTTAATTAAGACGTCATTCATTTATTCATTTTCCTTTGGCTTAGTCCCTTATTTATCAGGGGTCACCACAGCAGAATGAACCGCCAACTTATTCAGCATATGTTTTACGCAGCGGATGCCTTTCCTGCATACCTCCCAGTACTGGGAAACAGCCATACAATCTCGCATTCACACACACACTCATACACTATGGCCAATTTGGTTCATCAATTCCTCTATAGCGCATGTCTTTGGACTTGTGGGGGAAACCGGAGCACCCGGAGGAAACCCACGCCAACACGGCGAGAACACGCAAACTCCACACAGAAATGCCAACTGGCCAAGCGGAGGCTCAAACCAGCGACCCTCTTGTTGTGAGGCGATTGTGCTACCCACTGCGCCACCGTGACCCCCTGTTTTGGTTTGAAGTAATATAAAAGGTAGTTGCATAGATTTAGCAAACTAGTAGTTCTGAACAGTCCACTACTTAATTGACCCATTTGGTTGATTTAAACCAAGAATTTTAATAATAAATTAATAAATATTAAATAAATAAAAACAAACAAATGAATAAAAATAAACAAATAAATAAAATATAAATAAACTAAAAATAAATAAATTAATTAAAATAAACAATAAATAATAATAAAAAAGCACAATTGCCTCACAGCAAGAAGGTCACTGGTTTGAGCCCCGGTTGGCTCAGCTGGCATTTCTGTGTGGAGTTTGCATGTTCTCCTCCTGTTGGCGTGGGTTTCCTCCGGGTGCTCCGGTTCCCCCACAGTCCAAAGTCATGTGCTACAGGTGAATTGGGTAAGCTAAATTGGCCGTAGTGTATGTGTGAATGCAAGACTGTATGGTGTTTCCAAGTGTTGGGTTGCGGAAGGGCATCCGCTGCGTGAAACATATGCTGGATAGTTGGCTGTTCCTTCCACGGTGGCAACCCCTGATAAATAAGGGCTAAGATGAAAAGAAAATGAATGAAATAATAATAATAATAATAATAATAATAATAATAAATAAATAAATAAATAAATCAAAACACAAGATAAAAATAAATAAACTAAAAGTAAATAATATAATAATAAATAATGTTTAAAAATTAACAAATAATGATTAAAAATAAACAAATAAATATAAATAAACAAAAATAAACAAATAAATATGAATTAACTTAAAAACAAACAAAAATAAACAATAAAATAAATAAATAAATAAATGAACTAAAATTAAAAAAATAAACCATAAAGAATAAAAAAAAAAAAAAAAAATGATAAAGAATAAATAAAATAAACAAATAAGCTAAAAATAAACAAATAAATATAAATAAACAATAAAGATTAAACAAACAAACACATAAATAAAAGCAAACCCACCATCAAAAAAGAAGGGGAAAAAATCTAAAAACAAACAAACAAAGGAATGAATGAACTGATGCATGTATTTTTGGGTGGACTGTTGAATAAAGACAGATAGAGACAATTGCCCCTTAGACACATACAGACCTTTCTGGAAATTTACATTCAGAAGCATTCACATTTGCGCTGTTTATGAAAATAAAAGCCTTTGAGTAATATTCCAGACACATTTAGCTCTTAGATGTTAGTCAGATAATGTTTCTATGTTCCTTCTTAATGCCAACTGTGTAAAAAATGAATCGATGAAAAGCTTGTGATAAACCGCTGCTTGTTTAACTTCAAGCTCTGCGTGTGCACGTGAAGGAGTGCTCCCGTGAGCACACACACATATTATGCACATCTCAACATTCCTCCATATGTTTACATTGACGCGGTTTACAATACTTATCCATCCACAGAATTTGTAATGCTATCAAATGTGTAAACATTTAGCGGCAGTTCTGCCTTTGGCTGTCTCTGGGAGAAAAGCAGCTGCATGGCTGCTAAAGCTTTAAATAAAAGTAAAACCATCAACAAAAGCCCGACCCTTTCTATGTTTACAAAGGCAAGTGCAGCCGTTTAGAGCTTATTTCTGGTTAATGATGTCAGAATTTACCGGGATTTTTGGAATGGATGTGTGAATGGTCTTTGCTGGTAAAGTCGATCCATAAATTATCCGTTGCGGTATTACTGTGTGAAAGGGGCTAATGTGATGGAACAGAAATGATCTTTCAAAGTTAAATAGAAATATGTCGTTTTTTTCCATGTCAAATGTCAGTCTGACAAATCTAAAGAAAAGCATACAACATAGATGAACCTCATGACGTGCTTTCTAAAAAAAGCCTGTCAAAATATCTCACACAAATACATTACATCAGACATATTTAAGAGGCAGACAAATTGCAGGAGACAGATTACATTCATACCTAATAAAACTACAGGTGTCTTTGTGGTTGATCTTGACAGCAGGTGTCAGTGGCAGCGCTTTTCAACACCCACTGCTAATTAAACACTTATTAGAAATTCTATTTCCCAGGTGTCGCCAATTTTCTCAGCTGCTATAATGTTTAATGACAACAAGAAACAATTTTAAGTTTTTTTAAGAACACAAATTTAGTTCAGAAACATTTTATGCTCCACTGGGCTCAGCAGACAACAGAGTGAAATTGAAAAAAACTAAACAAAACATATTTATAGACACCTACAGTATATAAAGTCCCCAAGTGATCAAATAGATTCGTTCTTGAATTGCTATAGGAGAGATATGTATTGTAAGGCAATCTTACAAATTTATTAGTCTTGTTAATTTATTTTTCAAATATTTCCCAAATGATGTTGAACAGATTCAGAAATTCACAGTATTTCCTATAATATTTAATATTCTGGAGAAAGTCTTATTTGTTTTATTCGGCTATAGAATAAAAGCTGCTTTTTATTTTTTTTTAACCATTTTAAGGTCAATATTATTAACCCCCCTAAGAAATATTTGTTTTCGATTGTTAAAAACCATTGTCATACAATGATTTGCCTAATTACCCTAACATAACCCTAATAAATCTAGTTTAGCCTTTAAATGTCCCTTTAAGCTATACTATGGAGACAGATCTGTCTCAAAAATAATACATTCACAAAATATAATTCATACATGCACACAATATTTACAAAATCCAATTCGTAAATTTAAAACATGATTAGTAAATATGCAACTCTGATTCACCAATTACACAAATCTGATTTGTCTATTAAAAACACGATTCAGAAATACACAAATGCAATTCGTAAATTCAAAACATGATTCGTAAATAC
>CAIGQZ010032741.1:9734749-9753914 GCA_903798205.1 Danio tinwini | reverse complement strand
GAATTTACAAATTGTGCGTTGTATTTATGAATTGTGTTTTGAATTTACGAATTGGATTTTTCTTTCATGTAAATTGTGCTCAGCATGTATGAATTTTATTTTGTAAATGTATTGTTTTTGAGACTGATCTGACTCCATAGATTTCTAGTGTCTTGAAAAAAATCCAGTCAAATATTATGTGCTGTCATGATGGCAAAAATAAATCAGTTATTACAAATGACTTATTAACACAGGAATATGTTCAGACTGTGATGTTTGGAATTACAACATCCGCGTGTCCAATTTCTTTGTCAAGGGATGTTAAAGATGCACCCTAAATAAGAGTCTACAGTTTTATTTCTCCAGAGCGCAGAGAAGCGACATGTACATTACAAAGAGAAATATCAATATGTGATCTACTGCCGGTTGAACTCTCTGTGTCGCACAGAATAGCGATTTCAGCTCATGACTGATTAACTGTCAAGAACATTGAATGACCCAATAAATCTTTAAAACCAACAGGCCATGTGTTTCTACCCTAATACTGATACTCTTGCTATTTTATTGGTTTCTCAAACACTTGTTTTATCCACAGAGACAGAAAAAACACAGAAAGATAAGCTTTTAAATAGATATGTTACCTATTCCTTTAGAAGTTTTGGCACGTGGTCTTTTCCCTTACTCATCTTCTGTCAATTTTTGTACTGTGTTATCATTGAGAGGCAAAATTCATTCATTTATTCATTTTCATTCGACTTAGTCCATTATTTATTAGGGTTCGCCACAGTGGAATGAACCGCCAACTATTCTGGCATATATTTTAAGCAGCGAATGCCCTTCTAGCTGCAACTCAGTACTGGGAAACACCCATACACGCTCACATTCACACACACACTCGTACACTACGGCCAATTTAGTTAATCCAATTCACCTATAGCACACGTGTTTCGACTATGAGGGAAACTGGAGCACCCAGAGGAAACCCATGCCAATACAGGGAGAACATGCAAACTCCACACAGAGATGCCAACTGACCCAGCTGAGACTCAAACGAGCGTTTTTCTTGCAGTGATGCCACAGTGCTAACCACTGAACCGCCCATTAGAGGCAAATGTCAAACATGTTTAATAGTATTTGGGTAGCGTTGGTAGGACGCCATTTCTCGTGATCACAAATGTCAGAATTCAATATGGAAACACATCGAACGATGATCTGACATTTAAACAACACTCATGTCTACACACTTTATTCCATACGAACAATTCTGTGCTTAGCCTTCAAATTCAATTAATAATCTGTGTGGTATTTTTGTATTGCAGGTTGTCATTCCACCAAGTGTTTCATAAAACACTCCTAATGTAATATTTGTTCAACTAAAACCCTAATCTGCGTCCCAAATGGCACACTATACACTACCTGACAACAGCCTTGTTGTGGATCCCAGTTGTAAGAGCAACAAATAATAACTTGACTTCTAGTTGATCATTTGGAAAGGGATCAGAAGGTCGATTTTTCTGATGAATCATTTGTTGAGCTGCATCCCAATCATCACAAATAATGCAGAAGACCTACTGGAACCAGCATGGAGCCAAGATTCTCACAGAAATCAGTCAAGTTTGGTGATGGAAAAATCATGGTTTGGGGTTACATGCGAGAGATCTGCAGAGTGGATGATCAACATCAACAGCCTGAAGAATCAAGACAATTGTGCTGCCCTTTACATTACAAACCACAGGAGAGGGACAATTCTCCAGCAGGATAGCGCTCCTTCTCATTCTTCATCCTCCACATCAAAGCTCCTGAAAGCAAAGGTGCTCCAGGATTGGCCAGCCCAGTCACCAGACATGAACATTATTGAGCATGTCTGGGGTAAGATGAAGGAGGAGGCATCGAAGATGAATCCAAAGGATCTTGATGAACTCTGGGAGTCCTGCAAGAACGCTTTCTTCGCCATTCCAGAAGACTTTATTAATGCGTGATTTGAGTCATTCAGAGATGTATGGATGCAGTCCTCCAAGCTCATGATGGAGTCAGACACAATATTCATTCTGTTTCCACTGCAGCATGACTTTATATTCTATACTGGACGTTATTGAAGGTTCAGTGATGAGACTTTAGTCTAAGCAAAGTCAGATCTTACTGTCCTAATGAAATCATTCAAAATCAAGACATGATCATATTTTATTTTGGTCAAATCAGCATAATCTAGAGGCCTTTGCCTTTCATATAAACCACTTCTGATACCAAATGATCAACTAGAAGTCAAGTTATTATTTGTTGTTCCTAAAACTTGGATAGGCGACAAGACATTTGTCAGGTATAGTAGGAACGGTATAACAGAACATTTTAGCGGCTGTAAGACTCTAACTTTGCCAAAGTGCGGTAAACCTTGAGATTGGTTATCGTTCCATGCATGGATTTGGGGATGTGTGTGTGGTCTAAAGATAAAGCTTTGATTCCCAAATATGAAGTGCTGCTGACTGTGAATAATCTCAGGGATCTGCTTGATTTGGGATTGGAAAAGGCACAGAGTCTCTGGAGCGGCACTCTTGGCATAGAGAAACTCTGGAACGGTGGATAGTACTGTGGGATTGAGTCATCCGTCATTCAACAATTCCCACAGTAAATGAACAATTTAAAAGCACAGAAAAAAAATCTATGTACTTTTCCAGAGTCCAGAGAGGAATATTGTCAGGCTTTAGGGAGTTGGGATCTTTATTAAGTCCGTGACGAAAGATGACCTTTAAAGCCTCATGATTAAATTTCACTGAATGACATTGGGGATGATTCCCCTGATGCGGACGAAGAAGTGTTTAATGCTGATTTCATAGGTAAGGTCTAGCTTTCTGGAACAACCTCCACTGTTGGCAAGTGTAATGCTGATGTGTGTGTACTGTATATTGCAAACAACCAAACCAGACAGTAACTAGACTTAATTTAAAATAAACACATAAAGCTTTAAACTAGGGCTGTACACAACACAATCTCACGGCAATTCGTAACTTTCTGATTTAGTGTCTAATTCGTATGAATTCATTCATTCATTCATTTTATTTTTGGCGTAGTCCCTTTATTAATCTGGGGTCGCCACAGCGGAATGAACAGCCAACTTATCCAGCACATGTTTTAAGCAGCGGATGCCCTTCCAGCTGCAACCCATCTCTGGGAAACATCTATACGCACTCATTCACACTCATACATGGACAATTTTACAGACAATTTAGCCTACCCAATTCACCTATAGCGCATGTCTTTGGACTATGGGGGAAACCAGAGCACCCGGAGGAAATCCACGCAAACGCAGGGAAAACATGCAAACTCCACACAGAAACGGCAACTGCCCCGGCTGAGGCTCGAACCAGCGACCTTCTTGCTGTGAGGCGACAGCACTACCTACTGCGCCACTGCGTCACCTCGTATGAATTCGTACGATCTCATTCATACAATTTAGCACAATTTGCTCATCCCCCAATGCCGGTTGGGTTTAGGGGCGGGGTTGGGTGCCTTCGTTTTAAAATCATACATTTTCGTATGACTGAACTCGAACGAATTAGCCTCTTAAATGACAGAGTAAAATAGCTACGTTTCCTCGTGAGATCAGGCTGGCTGTACAATATATCATTTCAGCAATGATATTGCAACATGCACATTTTCAATAGTCATATCGCAAGATATGCAATGTTGAGTCTGAATTATAGTTCACCTGGAGCTACAGAATTGTATATAATTACTGTATGTTTACAGAATTTATATGATTTACACAACAAAATGTTTGTCTTCTAATAATTGTAAAAAGGTATTTTTTACTTACTCCACTTGCAGATAATTGTACTTGTTTTAAACACTCTTAATTTTGACTTATTTCTTCTCAAGTTGAAAACAAAAGAATATTCCTTACTTGATCTAAGAGTTTTTAGATATTTGTGCTAGAATCGAGACAAACCCAGCAGGCATGCAATGATATAAGACGTTAATATTAGGTTTAAGAGTTCACACTTAGCTGATGATTTATCATAGGCTTGTTTAACATGCTCTCCTGGGAGAGAGCCTTGAGCTTAAGGGATCCTCGAGCCCAGGGCTCCCTCCAGTTCATAGAGCAGCTGCAGTAGCTAAGGGCAACCACCTGAAGAGGAAGGGAGTTAGACAAGTGCCTGAATTAGACAAGTGCCTGAATTGCCTCATCTGTTATTAATTATGTATATTTTTGGGTGGTGGGAGAAAACCGGAGGACCCGGGGGGAAACCCACGTGGACACGGGGAGAATATACAAACTCTGCACAGAAACACCCACCAGCCTGGCAATGTTCTTGCTGTGGGGCTAACCACTGGGCCGCCGTGTCACCCAATCTGTGGTTATTTATAGTCGCTTAGGAATCATATGATCGGGAGATCATGATTAGCTAATGCGAGACCAGCTGTGGTAAATAACAAGCACGGGATCCTCTCGAAATTAGTTTATGAATAAACTTCACCAACTTCAAACTTCAAAGGACTGTCACAATGATATACACAGGACACCCAAATGCAAGTGAATGCAAGATGATTTATTAAAAGGAATAACAAGAGTCACAACTGGTATTGATCTCACCAGATATAGTGTGGAGCAAGGGTGCTCACACCAGAAATTCAACACGCTAAACAGCGGTAATAGTTCATCCGAGAAACAGATCTGAAGTGAAGTCTCACTGATATCTCACCGTATATCGATGGAAGGGGAGGTTAGTGCTATGGAGCAGCTCTCAAGGAAATCAACATGCTTACCAGCGGTAATAATTCATCAGAGTAGCGGATTCGGGATGAAGTCTCTCACTGATAAAGTGGTCATCAGTGCAGGCAGTTGCAACAACATCAATGAAACGGAGACGAGCATAAGGTCCAAATATAACAGACTTATGGCGAAACACCACCAACAGATCGAGCGAGAGTGCCTAACAGGAACCAGACACAGGAGTGAACAAACAACAGACTGACAAACGCTATCTGCAAACACTGAACATATAAAGGTGCGCGGTAATGTGCAACAGCTGTGGTTGATAGAAAACAGCTGAGTGAGACGAGTGGTAACAAGACACATGACAACCCAGCTGATGAATGTAAAAACACACACCACGCGGTGAAGATAAACCCAAACAAACACACCCACTTCCCACACACACACATGCAAGAAGAACAGATAGATCCACAACCGTGACAAGGACAGCGTTGTTTTGTTGTCCAATAACGACCTCAAATGACGTTGATATTAGGTTGATATTAGGTTGTGTTGGAAAGTCAACATCTTATTGATTTTATTGACATCAAATACTGCCATATATTCGTCAAGTATGACAACCAAAATTCAACATCTGATAAACGTCATAATAGTAACATCAACAAAATGTCAAGCTGTAACATCATTAGATGTTGATATTTGTATGATTTTAGGATGCGTTGGTAGATGATCATAATTTAACGTTTGTCTAATGTTGGACACTGACGTCATTCTAACATTAGGTTCTGACATCAGGTTCTGACGTCAAGCTGATTTTTATTTCCACCCAAAATACAACAGCTCCTGACTTTAGGGTACAATGTCAATTGGATGTCATGTTGAGGTCCTGTGCCTGCTGGAAAGTAAAAAAAAGCATTTCTTTACCATTGTGATTATTTAAATTCTTTGCCTGAATAATGTTAGACTCCATAGAAAACAGACATCCCAAGTCTCTCGGAAGTTCTGGCAGTCTCCCACAAATGCACAGAGACTCCTGGATGCCTTCAAACAAATGATAATCTCCCCAAAATTGACTGTCTCCCTCCCAGTCCTCAAATACATTGCACACCCCTCTCCACCGCATCCCTCTTTCACATGCTGCATGCACTCCGACTAATCCCCCCGTCTACACATATGTCGCGCACACCCCTTCGGTCTTCACATACGTCGCACACTTCCTGCAACCTCCCGCAAATCTTCCCCGGAAATTTTCCCCTGACTTTTCCCAACTTGGGATGTCTGAGAAAACCTTCAAATAGTGCTCATTCAAACTATCTATATTTGTATCACAATATTTAGCGCAGACAAATAAAATATTGCAATATCAGTTTTTTTTAATATCGTGCAGCCCTACTACAAACACTCTTTGACAAAGTTAGACAACAGGCCTACTGTGTATAATGGGGGTAACATGACAAAACCAATGCCACAATACATGATACATACATTGAACCAATAAGAACATGAACATAGGAAGCACATGATTGATTACATGAGGGCACCGGGAATCACATTACAGGAACCATAACTAAACAGGAAACATAACTAAATATAAGACAAAATGAAAGACATACTGTACAGTATGCAAGCTGAACCAAAAACTGTGACAAACATAACATGATGCATGAAAACCTTTCTATATAGACCCTTCAATATTCCATAGCGATCTTTCACAGGTATTTCACATTTCATAGTGTTGTTTTAGAGTTGAAAGAAAGGTCAGTGGACGCTTGATGGAAAAGGTATGATGATTTTCTGCCAGGACATTTTTAGATGTTTTTCCTAAGGTGTAGAATACATTAATTTTCAAAAGCATCTCCTTGACTGGAATCTTCTTATTTGGTTTCAGCTGAAAGTATGCGATACCAAATGAAAACAGAGGTTGCTAACTGTCTGATTGATGTCAATGTAGAGCCCATGCAGCTCAACAGAACAGAAAGGACTCAGTTCGGCACAGAGGGAGTAGTGTAAGGAATTTCTTTGGGTTTTCAGTGATATTTATTCACAGCAGGAACGGGCTCAGTACACATCCTTGAGGCACTCCGCTCTGATGATATTACGTAGTAAGTGTAGTAAAAAGGATTTCTCTTCGTTCCCTGGTTAAGATATCAGTCTATTGATCAGACCTATAAATCTATACTCTGTAATTCTGAGTCCATATACACATTGAAGAGTTTCTGCATGTAAATTGTTTGCCTGGTTGTACAGTAAACTCAGTAGGTGTCAAGCTCAGAATGTCTGCCTGAGCTTTCAGCGCTCTATCTATTGACGTGACACAGCAGGAGGCCATGTGGAAATCTCAGACTTTATTGAATACGGCTGAAACATCAATAGTAATTTACTTTTAGCTGAGGGACATCTCTTATCTTCAGTCATACTGACAGAAAACGCTAACCTTATCTACCAAAAATATAATGTTAATCAGTCAATACTTAAAACTAATGGAATAAATCAATACTAACTGTTAATGGTTCTTGCTAAGGCAAGCATTAACATTTATTTTGGTGACACTTCGGGTTAGAGGTTTGATGTCATTCTAATCCCATAAGAAATCTGTTTATGTTTGAAACACAATTAAAAATGTTTTTTAATAATATTTTAGAGATTTCTGTCCCTTCATTGAAAATATATTCCCCTCGAACCAAATAAACTACAAATATGCTGCATTTTTGGGGGCTCGTCCGGGATATTTCATTCATTCATTCATTCAAACATTTTCCTTCGGCTTAGTCCCTTTATTCGTCAGGGGCAACTTATCCAGCATATGTTTTACACAGTGGATGCTTTTCCAGCTGCAACCCAGTGCTGGGAATCACCCATACACACTCATTCGTGCACACACATACACTACGGCCAGTTTAGTTAATCAATTCACATATATCGCATGTGGGGGAAACCGGAGCACCCAGAGGAAACCCATGCCAACACGAGGAGCACATGTTCAGTCATTTGTGATGTAATCTATGTTGTGCAGTTTAGGACTCTTGTGTCATTTTTAATTTGTACATGCAGCTTGAAGGATGGGTTGCTAAATATTCTTCACCCTCTGTATGCATTGTAGTTGCTAAATTATCAGCAGCCTATTATCATGCAATTTTCATCTCTACAATGATTGGTTGAAATACCCGATTCCATTATCTGCTAAAAGTCAATACTTGACTGTAATCAGCTTTTCCCCCTCAACACAGTTTAAAGTCTCAGGCTATGGATTTGCCTCCCACCTGCCTCACTTCTCCTCTCTCAAACTCAAAAGCACAGTTATCCGAATGGTTGTAATTGCATCTGGAGATTCAACATATTCACAGGAAAGAGTAGTTGTGATTCTGGTGTTACAATAGCTTACAAACCTGAAATCAAAAAGCTCTCCTACCTCAAACTTTTTTATTAATATTTTAAACATTGTCATACAAATTGAAATTACAATTTGACATTGTACCCCAACGTCGGGGGGACGTTGCATTTTGTTTAGAAATGAAAATCAGGTTGGGGTCAGCACCAGCCTGATCTTACGAGGAAACGTAAGTATTTTACGTTTTGTCAGTTTAGTGGCTAATTCGTACGAATTCGTACGATTTTAAAAAGGAAGCGTGGCACCCAACCCTGCTCCTAAACCCAACTGTCATTGGGTGATGAGCAAATCGTACTAAATGGTACGAATTAGATTGTATGAATTCATACGAATTAGCCACTAAATCAAAAAGTTACGAATTGCCATGAGATTGCGTTGGTCAGAACCAAACGTCAGGCCGATGTCAATGTCTAACGTCCAACCTAAAAATCTACCAAATATCAACACCTAATGTTGTTACAGCTTGACACTGTGTGGACGTTACCATTATGACATCTATCAGACGTTGGATTTTGGTTGCCATACCTGGCGAATAAATGTTTAAGATGTTTACTCGATGTTGAACTTTGGTCACTTTCCAACACAACCTAAAATCAACCAAATATCAACGTCATTTAACGTTATTATTGGACGTCAAAATAACATTGTCCTTAGACGCTGGCTAAACATTGAACTTTGGTCACCTGACGTTACGACCTAAAGCTAACCAAACATTAACGTCTTATTATGTTGTATGCCTGCTGGGAATATTAAATAATACAGGAATAACATGTTTGTCTAATCTATTTCTCCTCAAAATCTTAGATATGCTGTGCCTCTTTTTCTTCCCTAGCTGTGTGAACATCATTTTAATCACCATATAACATTTGGATTTAGTTGTATGATTATTTAAGGTGCTTTAGGTGGTTTATTCATCTCATGTAAATGTATTAATAGGAGAAAAGTGGGACTCGAGGGTCTGTGTGTCCGACCTGTCAGTAAGAAATTCACGAAAGCCTGAAAATAAAGAGAAAAAAATGTTAACAGTGACAAAACTGTATTAAATTACTATATATATAGCATTGAATATAGTGCTAAAAATTCAAGTGGGAAACTTTGTTTGTCCTGATAATGCCAAATGTCAGTAAAAATGGGCTATTTATATGTAGCCAGTGACAGTGTGCGTGCATGCAGCAGTCTAACTTATTTTCGGATATTTTCCGCTCTAGAGTATATGAACATTTTTATTTGAATGAAGCAGGACCAAGTCATATTAAATGTATTAAAATCCATACCTAATAAAGCGTTTTAATCAACAGCACATTTTTATACTTGTTTTAGAAGTTATACTACTAATAAAAACTCATGGTCACACCTTAGTTTAAGGTACAGTTTGCACTGTGGCAGCACGGTGGCTCAGTGGTTAGCACTGTCGGCTCACAGCAAGAAGGTCACTGGTTTGAGTCCCGGCATGGCCAGTTGGCATTTCTGTATGGAGTTTGCATGTTCTTCCCATGTTGGTGTGGGTTTCTTCCAGGTGCTCTGGTTTCCCCACAGTCCAAACACATGCGCTATAGAGGTATTGAATAAACTAAATTGGCCATAATGTGTGTGTGTGTGTGTGTGTGTGTGTGTGTGAGAGAGAATGTGAGAGTGTATGGGTGTTTCCCAGTACCGGGTTGCGACTGGAAGGGTATCCGCTGCATAAAACATATGCTGTAGTTGGCGGTTCATTCTGCAGTGGCAACCTCTGATAAATCAGAGACTAAGCTGAAGGAAAATCTATGAATAAATGAGTTTGTGCTGTTGACAAACCAATAATTAAGAATTTTAACTAAAACTACTAATTTGCTAAACTTTTGGGGGCTCGTCCGGGATATTTTAAACCTTTTTTTAATTAATACCTACTTACTAAGGTAGTAGTTGGGTTATTGGGTAAAATTAGCAATGTTGAATAGGAAAATAAAGGATGTGTACTTTTATAAGAATTTATAAACAGCCAATATCTTAGTAATATGCAGCTAATAAGCCACTAGTTCAGGTGTGACCAACACTGTTCCTAGAGATCTACTGTCCTGCAGGTTTCAGTTGCAACCCATATCAAACACACCTGCCTGTAATTATCAAGTGCTGTTAAGGACTTTTAGGTTCAGGTGTGTTTGATCAGGTTTCGAGCTGAACTCTCCAGGAAGGTAGATCTCCAGGAGCAGTGTTGAGCACCCCTGCACTAGTTAATAGTGAGGATTGGCCCCTGTTATCAAGCTCTCCCACATATTTCACCTTAAAATTTTGCAATAATTTTGTGTTGTCAGTTCAGTATTGTATTAGGTATTGAATATGAAATGGGTTTGAAATTACATGGGGGTGAATAAATTATCACAAAATGTTCACTGTGGTTTTGAAACTTTATCTATTGTAAAGTACACATAACGAAACAGAACTCGACAGGATTGTTATGCCCGTGTCAAAAGGGCATGTACTTTTTGGCTGATGAAACTACAATCATGTTGGTACATGACATCTCGACATACAAGACCAGCAGCTGCTCATTGCCTCCAGAACCATGAGGAACTATGAGGTCTCCAATGTGACGGGCTGGAAGATACTTTTTGTTCCAAGTGTCGTACGAGCAACTGCATCAATTTTTATGCAGACTTTACAGTTCCCAAGACGATTTGTGTCACCAGATTTACTGAGCAGAACAAAATGACCTTCAGACCTGGAGACCGAGGACAAGTGAAGTGAAGTCTGTTTGCAGGTATAATAGTTCAGACCTAGGAAGAAGACAACAAATGAGACAGGGAGTGATGGATTCCTGTTTCAGAAACATGGACAACTTGTCAACACTTGAGCGAATCCTTCATTCCAACTTTCCACTACAGCTTTGTATAACATAAACCTGCTAAATTATTCAAACAAAGGCAACAAACTCTTACTTTAAAGCTACTGTCACAATTGGTGTCTGCATGGTCCCCTGAATGTGTCAGAGCTGATGCTAACCATTCAAAAAGTTTGGGTTACACTTGAGTATAAATCACTTTATACTCTGTTCCTTGGGTTCCTTTAGGTTACAGCTGCTTGTTTTGCCAATGCTAGATCCTGTATCTGTGTTCTTGCTTCTTTGCCTGGATGCAAAATCAATGTTTGGTACTTATTGGCACAAGAAATCATTAATTATTTCCATTTTATTTATCATCTGAGTCTGAACAATCTTTTACTTTGAAAAATCTTAAAAAAAATGACCGTATTCTCTCGCTTACATTTCAGTCACTTGAGCGCCCAAATTTAACCCACAAGCAGAACCAGACGTCTTTAGAAAGTTTCTTTGCCAAGGGGAAAAGGCCCAGTGAACGACCCACAAACTGCTAAGGAATCATTTGTCAACAAAGCAGGTGAAACCACCATGTCTGTGCAAGATCAACTACTGGAGATTGCACATGACAGCAGCCTTCTAGGGGCCATATCACATCTTTTCTAGAATTCAGGCAAGTTCGTTATTTCCAATGGAGGTGCACGGCTTCCAGACGCACCCTGTTGAATGAATTTGTCAAGCGTACTGCGAGTCACGTGACAAGAACTGACCGATCAGCTTCAGCTTGAATGGAATATACACATTTTGGTAGACTGATTACCTCAGACAAACTCAAAACAACCAAACACTGCAGTGCTTTGTAATTTTCTCCCTAAATAAAACTTGTATCAGAGTGACAGCAATGTTTTGTCAGCTTTTTATTCTCTGAGAAAACGGTTGATGGTCGCCTAGCAATCTATGAACCACCGCCCACTCGCCCCCCGGTCCATGCTAAAATTGTCAAGCGGTGACCAGTCCACAGTTCAAGGTTTAGTACCACTGTATTAAGTGAACTTGTTAATTTGTTTACAAGTACTAAGTGTGGTTTATTTATAAACTAATTTCGAGAGCATCACGTGCTTATGATTTAACACAGCTGGTACCGCATTAGCTCCATATATTTGCACCAAGATGAATGCTGACACACTATAAATTACCAGAGCTTTCTACTTCAGTCATCTTCATCTTGAAGAATCCCCCCTTCCACCCCTACACCTCCCTTTCTCTGATAGGGCGGCACGGCATCCTAGTGGGTAGCACTGTTGCCTCACAGCAAGAATGCCACTGGTTCGGCCCTCTCTAAACAGGTCGGTGTATCTGTACAAAGTGTGCATGTTCTCACCGTGTTCGCATGGGTTTTCCCCGGGTTCTCCGGTTTCCTCCCACCGTCCAAAGACATACACCATAAGCAAATTGACTACTTCAAAATAGCATCCTAATGCAACCATTAGTCAGATATATCTCAGCAGTTCATAAGTAGGGGAGTTCTCAAGACCTACCTGAGCTCAAACTCTCCTCTCGCCCTTCAAACGGGAGGGAGCCCCTGGCTCAAGGATATTCAGAGCTCAGGACTCCTAGGTCCTAGGACAGCATGCCAAATACGCTTTATTATCAATCATCAGCTAAGTGTGAACTCTTGAAACAAAGTTCATTTTTCATTGTGTGAATGTGTGTAATATATGCATAATTTGAATGTGCTACATTCCCAGTGTAATCCTGGTGTTTTATTATTGTTTGCCAGCTTTTTAAATTCAGACATATCTATTTGTCACATCTCAAGACTAAGGCCCACGAAACCCCAAGCCAATGGTCAGCCATTGGGCTTTGTCAGGCTGTCAGTCAGCGTCAGTCTGGCTAGTTGGTTTGGTTCCACAAGTCACGTTAATGTTGGAGCTCATTGGCCCAATTCAGCATGTAGAATCTCATCACTATCAGCTGAAGAGAGGGTTTTGATTGGTTAATTAGCTACGAATCAGAGCTTGAGTTGCCCAACTGAGTCTGGTTTCTCTTGAGGTTTTTTTCTTCACTTTGGTCAATTGGTGAAGTTTGTTCCTCCACTGTCCCCACTGGCTTGCTTGGTTTGGAACTTGTGGAGCTGCGCATCGATGGATTTACTCTTCAGTGTTTGGACTTTCAGCAGTGAAAATTAAACCACACTGAACTAAACTGAACTTCAACTCTGAAAACTGGACTGACACAGTTTACATTTACTAGAACTTCTATGTTAAGCTGCTTTAACACATTAAACAAATCAACATTTTAAAAGCACTAGAGAAATAAACATGCATTGATGTGTATCAAAATGTTTGAAAATAGACGCACTGCCAAGAAAAAAGTAACTATTTATTCATTCTGGAAACCAGCTATATATTTTAATCCAATACTGCCTTTAACCAAACTGTACTTTCAGCAAATGAAAAAGCCTATATTACAGTTTCCACAGTTCATCAGGTCATTAGTTCAAACACTACAAGTGTTTCAGTTTTGATAATAGTTAGAGAAATTCCTGAGCACCGCATTTTTAAGGACCAAGGAATGATTTATGAAAATGGGACCTTTGAGAATGGACATTCAGTTATTAAACATGTTTACATTATAAACAGTAATGTTTTTTTTATTAATATTGGTGTATTTGAGATTTTTTTGTGACAGCAAACAGTGCTGGATTGCTCAGCATAAGCGTACCAAAATCGCTTTGTGTTCTGTGATTCCAATCTTTTCAATGTATTTGATTGATTAATTGATTAAACCCTCTTCTTATTTTGTCTAGAAGCCTCAGTGTTTCTATATGCCGCTGTGATCACCATCAGAAAGCAGTATTTTCAGATCTGATGCAATTACTGTACCTGTATTGTACAGAAAGTAGTGCATAAAAAAATAACACTCTCTCTCCTTCTCTCTCTGTTATTCCATAGCTCCTGCCAACAGACCCTCCAAAAAAGCCAGACCCTGTCACTTCAGAAACAGTGGTGTTTTGGGGACTTCGATTATGGCAGGTTGTGGGCATTTTCTCCATGTTCATCTTAGCAATAAGTAAGTTTCTGCAAGTGTTATTGCAATTAAAGTAAAAGTTGAACGACTTTCTTCCTTGGAACATAAAAGGTTTATTTAAGCCACTCTTTTCAGAAAAGTGAGAACTCTGACTGTCAAATTGACAAAATCCACCATAAATCCAAAAGACTTTTAGCACAAGTTTTACAGGAACTTACACACACAGCTAAAATTCCAGTGTTAAATATACAGTGTGATTTTTTTTGGTGTTGGTCAGTGTTAAAACTGGAGTACATTTTAATCCACGAGTGTGAAAGAGCGGATATTTAAGAGTTTTTTTTTTCAGTGTTAAAATTTTAACCCAATATGCAGTGTATTTCCCAGTGATGGAAAGTTCAGTTTTTTTTTACTCGAACCGTTTTTTTCAGACAAACAATGATCAAACCAGTATGTTTTACTTAAACTTGAAACAAGTCTTGTTGCATTTCAAAATGCAAAGAGTTGAATGTGTTGAAATTATTTCTGAGAAGATTAATGAACCTTTAATAAATTAAAACTATTTTCAAGATATTTGATCATCTTTCACACACACTAATTGATAATATAGGAAAAAAGGTAATATATTAACACTTTGAAGAGTAACACACACTCAAGTTCGATGTAAGAATAAACTCTTACTGTGTTAAAATGAACTCTACAAATTTCACACTTTAGAAAGTGTTATTTTAACTCCAAAATGGAGGGAGTCATATGTACACCCAAGGGGTGTTACGTTAAACTCAAATTGAGTTAAATGTACACTGATTGTTTTGCTGTGCAACCCTTGTGTTATTTTATGAAGCTTGAAATAATCGTTCTCCTTTCATTGTAACAGCACTAAAAAGAGCAACGTCTATATTATTTAAAATAGTACCCTTGTTCCACAGAAGAAATGGATTATATGCTTTGTAGTACTTTGGTAATCAGAAAAACTTGGGACAGTAATGCAACTAAAAAAAGAAAGTAGTGATTTCCAAATTAACTTTGACTTGTATTTGATTGCAGACAATATGAACACAAAATATTTGATGTTTTGTCTAGTCAACTTCATTTCATTTGTAAATAAACATCCTTTCCTGTCAGTTAGACCTGCAACACGTTCCAAAAAAAGTTGGAACAGGAGCAGTGTAGTGCTAGTGATCAGGTAAACTGGTGAAATAATTGATGTGATTTGATCAGCATCCAAGAAAGGTCTAGTCCTTTAGGAGCAAAGATGGGCAGAAGATCGCCAGTTTGCCAACAAATACATGACAAAATTACAGAAATGTTTATAAACAATGTTACTCAAAGAAAGATAGGAAGACATTTGGATATTTTACCTTAAACAGTGCAGAACATCATTAAAAGATTTAAGGAATCTTGAGGAATTTCAGTGTGTAAAGGACAAGGGTGCAAGCCTAAGCTGAACAACCGTGATCTCTGATCCCTCAGGCGGCACTGCATCAAGAATTGTCATTCACCTATAAGTAATATCACCACATGGGCTCAGGACTACTTTGGTAAACCTTTGTCAAGTACCACAATATGTAGTTACATCCACAAATGCCAGTTAAAACTGTACTGTACCAAAAGGAAGCCCTATGTTAACAGTGTCCAGAAGTACCGTCGACTTCTCTGGGGTCGGAGGCATCTGGGATGGACCATCACACTGTGGTCAGATGAATCAGTATTTCCATACTGTTCTTCAATTTCAGTTTTACATATTGTCCCACATTTTTCTGATTTGTGGTTGTTTTAATAATACAAATGCAATGTAATTTGTTTTTGTGGGGGACCTCTAAGCTGGGCAGGCGATGCATATATTTGCATGCATAATTCTCTATAAGCAGATGTCGAAATAAACTCTTAATTATGCACAGGGTGAATCATGTTAAGTGATTAAATGAAATTCCTCCAGGAGCAAAACACCATTCACGGAACAAAGAGATATGAGACGCTGCCTAATGTGAAGCACAGCTCTCTTTCAAGCATTTGCAAAGCTCTTTTTATCATTTCACAGTAATAACGCTCTGCTGCATCTTCAAATGCCGAATCCCACGGACGAAAAAAGAGATCGAGGCTCGGCACGTACAAAGACTTGCTGCGAAAAATTATGCCAACACACTGGAGACGGTGCCTCCTCTCAATGAGCTGACAGAGGTGCCCGGCGGTGAGTCTAACTCTTACAGCTTACACTAATCTCACACTGGGGTGTGTTTCCCAAACAACGACATAACTCAGGGTTGAATGATCATAGTCTTTGGGAAAAGAATGATGTAGTGAGGAGTGTTTCCCAAAAGCACAGTTGCTTTGTCGCAGATTCATCATTTGAACCATGTTAGTTATAACGTAAAACGCCCATAATGATGCTCTAAATGGGGTGGAGTAACCTTCGCCAGAGAAAAAAAATTACTTATCTTGCGCAAACTATATTGTTTTACATGCACATTTTTGGTAAAACATGCACTCGTTTGTTTTCCACATTAAATTAAATATATGTAAATGGTGCATATAGGGCGTGCATTTCCTTTACAAATATTATTGAGAATATTACATATTCTATTCTAAATGAACATAAAACCACTTAGCTAACACGTATTCTAATCTCATATATAAATTATTCCAAGGTCTGTTGAAATTCTTGATTCTGATTGGCTGGAGGGTGTGCATTATTTTCATTGAAACGCACAGGTAGTTCCAGTCAGTTTTGATCACAGTTCGAAATAAACACGCTTCTCCCTAACGTTTATAGTTACAATAGCAACTCGCATGCGCTGCACAGGAAACCGACGAAGACTGTTAATGACGAATGGGAATCGGCAAACTTAGAAAAATACTATGCCACAAAATCAAGTTTAAGAGTTTTTCAAGCGAGAACATAGTTATTTTAAAGTCTAATCGGCGGTTTATGTATAAAGAAAGCATATGTTTAAAAATGTTGGAAGCTCCAGTCGGTCAGCGGCAGCTCTGTGAACTGCCCCCCCCCCCAAGCGAAGCTTTATATCGGACAGACCATCTCAGGACCTGCCACTAGATCTAATCTCTTGCATCTCTGTTGTTAAAACGTGATATATAATTAATCTTCAGTGTATCTAACGGTCAGTCTTTGGACTTTTGAACCTATTATTTGTTCTCATGTGTATTTTTTGGCAGATCGCAGAGATAAGTTTCATCATTAATTTATGACCGTAAATAATGTAATATTACACTGATCCTGTATATTTGGCTGATTGCTTTTGTTTTAAAGAAGATACATAAAGCAGAATGTTGTCTTATCTGTCCTGACATATTTGTTTCTTTTGCAAAACGCCCCTATATTTAACAGCAGAGATTTATAAATTGGGCTTTGACGGCTTTCTCCTCAAAATGCATCTTATGTGGTCTTGAACTGGTGTTCCATAAGATACAGCTTTGTGAATGTTTTATTTCATGTGTATAGACTTGTATAGATTAATGTGTTTTTATAATTGTAACGTTATTCTACTTAAAGCAGCGATCGCTCTTTTTGTTAGATCAATTCCATGAGATCAGTTATAGTAAGGCATAATAACATTTTTGTCAAAGGGATTTTTACAAAAACAGCATGTTAAAACTAAAGTGTGAAGGCGTAAAGTTGATAGGAAATAAATTATCTTTATCTTTAACTTTCTAGAAAGTGTCTTTAACTATCATTAGCCAATGCGTACCATATTTCTAAAGCGTATTTAATTAATATGATACTTTTAATAAGATTGTATGTTGATTTATGAAATGTAAATCGTGGAAATTCTGTGATTGGATTGATGAAATCGCATCTTAATATTAGCAGGTATAAACAGCACACACATGCTCTCTCTCTCTCTCTCTCTCTCTCTCTCTCTCTCTCTCTATCTCTTCGTCTGTCAGCCTGTCACAGTTGATTCAGTGGAGGGATTAGAAAATCTAACATGTAAAAACGGACAAAAATTCTGACAAATATTGTCTTGCAAAAAGCAAAACTATGTTAAACTTATGCGTACCTTGGCAAATGACCATGGAATAAGCAGGATAATCAACGGCTTGCCGTGCGTTAAAGAATTTTAATGCACTTCACGGAGGCGACCACACTCCGCTGTGCTTCAAGAGTTCGCCCTTAGCTGATGAGCGTGTTTGGCATGGTGTCCCGGGAGAGAGCCCTGAGCTTGTGAGATCCTTGAGCCCAGGGCTCCCTCCCGTTGCAGGACGAGAGGGGAGTCTGTGCTCAGGTAGGTCTCGAGAACTCCCCTGCTTAATAATGGTAAATTATAAATAGCTTTGAAGAGTGTATGATGTCGATTTAGTTTAGTCAATTTACTTATGTTACACGTTTTTGGTCTGTGAAAGGAGCCTGTGGAAAACCTACATAAACACGGGGAGAGCATGCAAACTCAACACAGAAATGCCAACTTGGCTTGGTAAGATCTGAGCCAGTGACATTCTTGCTATGAGGCAATGATGCTAACCATTGTGCCTCCGTGCTGCCCTGCCAAGGAAAGGGGAGGAGTAGGGGTGGAAGGGGGGGATTCTTCAAGATGAAGATGGCTAAGGTAAGATACTCTGGTTATTTATAGTGATTTAGGAATCATCTGATTGGTGAATCGTGCATTAGCTAATGTGGACCAGCTGCTGTCAATCATAAGCATGAGCTCCTCTCGAAATTAGTTTATAAATAAACTTTTTTCCTTAAAATAAAATCCTTTAACGCACGGCAAGCCGTTGATTATCCCATACATATAAATCAGGTTAGGCTGATGGTTGTAATTTACAGTAGGCAATATATTAAGAAAAAGAAATCCTACTTAATAATAATAATTATTACTAGTATTATTAATATTACTAATTTATTATTATTATTATTATTATTATTATTATTATTATTGTTATTATTATTATTATTATTGTGTTTATTATTATTATTATTGTGTTTATTATTATTATTATTATTATTATTATTGTGTTTATTATTATTATTATTATTATTGTTGTTGTTGTTGTTATTGTGTTTATTATTATTATTATTATTATTGTGTTTATTATTATTATTATTATTATTATTGTTGTTGTTGTTGTTGTGTTTATTATTATTATTATTATTATTATTATTATTATTATTATTATTATTGTTATTATTATTATTGTGTTTATTATTATTATTATTATTATTATTATTATTGTGTTTATTATTATTATTATTATTATTGTTGTGTTTATTATTATTATTATTATTATTATTATTATTATTATTATTATT
>CAIGQZ010032741.1:9712315-9734739 GCA_903798205.1 Danio tinwini | reverse complement strand
TTCTTAAGTAGGATATTGTTTATTTTTTATTTTTACAATTTGACACATTCAAACCACTGCAGAAATGTTCTACCCAACAGGCCCATGTCATATACAGTACAGATACATTTTTTAATAAATAACCTATAAATTAAAACATTAATGTATGGTTTTTGTTTTCACAAGCTTTGGAGACGTAACGTAAACTCCACTTTTAAATAATAGCTCACTTATACACTCTGAGCGACGGCTGCGTTCAAAATGTTTTTAAAGTGCACTACGAAGGGAAAGCAACTGTCAATTTGAAGATCGCTAAAACTGAACTGTAAAAATACTTTGAAAGCAAATTAAGACAGATGTTTTTAATGTTTTTTTTTTATAATTTCAAGTTTAAATGTTGCAACGTTCAAAACGAATAGGGCATAGGGGGGATAACTGGGAATAGAACACAACCAGGAACTATGCTTCTAACTACAGCTTTAGAGGTGTAGTTAGAAGCGTACAAATTTGTGAAGGAGCTTGAGATGGATGGATTTGGGAAACACCAAATCAACGGACTATGTTTATAACGACACAACTTGCAACCTTAGTTGGCTAAGGATGGTTTTCGGAAACGCACCCAAGACTGATTGATGAACATCACATTTGTTTTGGGTGTGTCATCTGCTCTTTTAAATTCACAAGGATTTGTTAGTGCAGTGGTTCTCAATTCCAGCTCATGCACACTGGCTGCTTTCAACACACTGATTCTCGAAGCTTTGAAACATTTGCAAATCTTAGTTTAGTTTACTTTTGTAAGTAAAAAGTTAGGTAATTAAATATTAATAGCCCCCCTACAGAACCAACCACTGTTTAACAATGTCTTGCCTAATTACCCTAACTTGCCTAATTAACCAAGTTAAGCCTTTAAATGTCACTTTAAGCTGAATACTAGTGTCTTGAAGAATATCTAGTCTATTATTATGTGCTGTCATCATGGCAAAGAGAAAAGAAATCATTCATTCATTCATTTTTCTTTGGCTTAGTTTCTGATTTATCAAAGGTCACCACAGCAGAATAAACTGCCGACTATTCTAGCATATGTTTTACGCAGCAGATGTCATTCCAATCACAACCCAGTACTGGGAAACACCCATATACTGTACTCTCACATTCACCCACACAAACACTCATACACTACGGTCAATTTAGCTTATTCAATTCCCCTATAACGCATGTGTTGGACTGTGGGGGAAACTGGAACACCCAGAGGAAACCCACGCCAACACGGGGAGAACATGCAAACTCCACACTGAAATGTCACCTGACCTAGCCAGGACTCAAACCAGTGACCTTCTTGCTGTAGGGCGACAGTGCTAACCACTCAGCCACCGTTCTGCCCTAAAATAAATCAGTTATTACAAATTAGTTATTAAAGCTATTACGTTTAGAAATGTGGCTTATCTTTAAACAGAAATTGGGGGAAAATATACAAGGGGGCTAATAATTCTGACTTCAACTTTATTTCATGTGTTTATTTCTGCAGTTCAGCTCAGATCTTTGTGGGGAAGCGTCGTCTGTCCTTTTCCAGTGTTATTTACCTTTCCCTCTGCTTATCTTTCTTTCTATTTTCTTCTTCTTCCTCCTCTTTGCATGTCTCTTGTGTGTCGATTCAGCTCTTGTGGAAACCTCAGCACTCCAGACGGTCTCCGAGCAGGTACAGGCTCATGCTAGCGGACAACTTCCTGCTGTCAGGGAAGAAGATGAAGCAGCCAGTCCTGGCACTTAAACTGATGAACTCTTACTGTCATGTGCACTTCCTGCTCTTTCTGCCTGTCTGTCTTCAGTCTGCGGTGCCTTAGAGTAGAAAAGCCTATGGAGGCTATTTATGGTGAAGGTGGTGAAATGCGCTGCATGCAGTGTTCTTGTTTTGCCTGCCATTAGAATCTGCTGTCAGTAGAAGAAAGTCGCAAGTATGAATGTGAATCTTTAGAAAAATTCAGACTTGAGTGCATCTCGGAAAATATAATGTGATGAACGAATAAAAAGCACAAATCTTTTCTTTCACTCTGTCTCTTTCCTTTCAACACAACTGCTCTGAACTCCTTGAACACACTTATCTGATATTTGTTTGTGTTTCATTTCATTTTCTTTTCTGCTTAGTCCCTTTCAAGAGTTCGTGCTTAACTGATGATCAAGCAGAGCAGAGGTGCGTCAGTCACTGAATCCAGCATATAGGGATTCTCAACTGTCCGCCACTTTCTGTCGTTGCTTTGTTTGTCATAAAGTTATCTGTTGCTTAAATGACTGCATTCTGTATTTAGCTTTTCACTTGTATGGTAGCTCTGAACTTTTGCATGTGAAAAGTGAAAAGAATCGAACCTGGTTTGATTTTATATATATTTTTTATGACAGACAAAAGTTTCGGAGGCAATGTGTCAATACAATTCACACAACATGAGATCAAATTTATTTTTTTTACAAAAATTTTGGATTCAGTGTACAACTTTAAGCTGAACAACTGTGATCTCTGATCCTTCAGGCTGCACTGCATCAAGAATCCTCATTCATCTATAAGTGATATCCCCACATGGGCTCAAGACTACTTTGGCAAGCCTTTGTCAAGTACCACAATACGTAGTTACATCCACAAATGCCAGTTAAAACTGTACTGTGCCAAAAGGAAGCCCTATGTTAACAATGTCCAGAAGCACCATCGACTTTTCTGGGCTTGGAGGCATCTGGGATGGACCATCACACAGTAGAAATGTGTACTGTGGTCAGATGAAACAGTATTTCAGGCATTTTTGGGGGGAGAAATGAATGATGTGTGCTAAATTGGACCAAAGAAGAAAATGATCATACCAGCAACAAGTCCTAAAGCCAGGGTCTGTCATGGTATGGGGTTGTGTCAGTGCTCTTGGCAAAGGTAACTTGCACTTCTGTGATTGCACTATTAATGCTGAAAAGTACATAGAGATTTTTCAGCACAATATGCTGACCTTTTTTTTCCAGGGACATCCATCCATACATATCAACAAGACAATGCAAAATGACATTCTGCACACATTACAAAGTCCTGGCTGTGGAAAAAGAGGATACAGGTACTTGACTGGCCTGCCTGAAGTCCCGATCTGTCTCCAATAGAGAACGTGTGGTGCATTTTGAAGCGAGTAATGCGACAACAAAGACCCCATACTTTTGCCCACCTTAAGACTTGTTTACAGGAAGAATGGGACAAAATCACACCCGAAACACTTCATCACTTCAGTACCTAAATGTCTTATAAGTGTTGTGAAAAAGAATCCCAACATTACAAAGTGGTAAATGACAACTTTTTTTGAAATGTGTTGCAAGAACGAAAATTGAAATACATGTTTATTTTGAAAAAAAAAATAGTAATAAGAAACACATTAAATAATGTTAGTCAAATTTAGAATTAAATCATGTTAGTCAAATTTAGAATAATTAAATAATGTTAGTCAAATTTGTTCTCGTTTTTAATACTGTCCCAACTTTTTCTGATTTGGGGTTGTAGAATCTTAGCATTTGATGTTTGTATGTTAGATTTGGTACTCGAACAAGGCTAACAAAGAACAGATTGAACTAACTGGCTCATTTAATAGTACTAATATACACGCATGAGTACAAATATTATGGCCACCTGCCTAACATGCTGTTGGTGCTCTGCATGCTACTAACACAGCATTGACCCACTGAGGCATGAAGGTGTCCTGTGATATGTTGCACCAATATGTTAGCAGCAGATCCTGTCAACCGTTTTGAAATAAATAAAAAAGACAATCACACTTTAAGGCCTGTCTGTTGCACCACGGGTCGATCTCGGTGATCCAGCAGCTCATCCTACAGATGCTCATTGGATTGAGATTGGGGGAACATATTGAACCCTACATCTTTGTCTTTACACCACTCCTGGTCAATTTGTTCAGTGTAGCATGGTGCATTGTCCTGCTGATAGAGGCCATTTCTACAACAGCACACTATTGTGATGAAGCTGTATGTTTGCCAATTGTTAAATTTACATTGACATGATTGTCCAGACTCAGAGAAGATTGCCCAGAACATTACACTCCATCAACTGGCTTGATATTGTCCAGCACTTGATCGTATGGGTGTTTTACATGACAAAGGTTTCAGCCAAATTGGTAAGCTTTTTATGCCTGTTAGCTTTCTAAGAAAATGGGTGAATTGGAAAGTGGAATTTTTTGAAAATGTTTGTAGTGGTGGCTTAATCAACATCTTTGGAGCAGTTTAGGGCTAGTAATCAGGTTAGTTGGTGAAATAATGATGTGATTTGAAATAGGTGATGTCAACAGGTGATTGTAACTATGATTAGGTACGAAAGCAGCATCCAAGAAACGTCTAGTCCTTTAGGAGCAAAGATGGGCTGAAGATCGCCAGTTTGCCAACAGTTTGTCAGATCAATCAGAAGTTCAGGTATTTTTTTTTGGGAGAAATGGACACCATGTGCAATTTGGACCAAAGAAGAAAAGGATCATCCAGACTGTTACCAGTCAACCAGTTTGTCAAGTACCACAATACTTACATCCACAAATGCCAGTTAAAAGTGTACTGTGCCAAAAGGAAGCCCTATGTTAACAGTGTCCAGAAGTGCCGTTGACTTCTGGAATGGACCATCACACAGTAAAAACATACTGTGGTCAGATCAATCAGTATTTCAGGTATTTTTAGGGGGAGAAACAGTTGCCATGTGCAATTCGGACCAAAGAAGAAAAGGATCATCCAGACTGTTACCAGCAAAAAGCCAGGGTCTGTCATGGTATGGGGTTGTGTCAGTGCCTTTGGCAAAGGTAACTTGCTATTCTGTGATGGCACCATTAATGCTAAAAAAAGTACATAGAGATTTTTCAGCACAATATGCTGACATTTTTTCTAGGAATGCCCATGCATATTTCAACAAGTCAATGCAAAACCACATTCTGCACACATTACAAAGTCCTGGCTGTGGAGGAAGAGGATGTAGGTTCTTGAATGGCCTGCCTGCAGTTCTGACCTGTCTCCAATAGAGAAGGTCTAGTCCTTTAGGAGCAAAGATGGCCAGAGGATCGGCAATTTGCCAACAAATATGTGAAAAAATTACTGAAATGTTTAAAAACAATGTTCCTCAAAGAAAGAGAGAAAAGACATTTAGATATTTCACCATTAACAGTGCAGAACATCATTAAAAGATTCAAGGATTCTGGAGGAATTTCAGTATGTAAAGGACAAGGGCGTTTGCCTAAGCTGAACAACCATGATCTCTGATCCCTCATTCGGCACTTTATCAAAACTTCTCAGTCATCTGTAAGTGATATTACCACATGGGCTCAGGACTACTTTGGCAAACCTTTATAGTACCACAATACGTAGTTACATCCACAAATGCCAGTTAAAACTGTACTGTGCCAAAAGGAAGCCCTATGGTTACAGTGTCCACAACCACGATCAACTTCTCTGGGCTTGGAGGCATCTGGGATGGACCATCACACAGTGGAAACGTGTACTGTGGTCAGATGTCCAAAAGCCAGGGTCTGTCATGTCAGGGGTTGTGTCAGTAAACAACAATATACCAATTCAAATTTTCACAATAAACCCTCGTCAATGTTGGCATCTTTTTTTCTATCTCAAGTAGTTTGTTGTTTTGTCTCATTTATTTTTGACGGAACAACAATGAGCCAGCCGAGGCATTGGTGCTAACTTGTGGATTCACCAATTAGTTAAAAAAATGTGAGCTGAGTGTAAAGAGTGAGCATGGTTATAAAAGTCTGGCTGTGCATAAATAATCCGCACATTGGATCTGGCACTGGTTTTATAGCAGATGCCCTTCCTGAAGGAAATCAACACTGAGAGTGTACTAAATCATGCAAACCTCAGTTAGAGTTGGAGCCAACAGCAGCACCACAGCGAAGAAATCAAATCGGCGATGACGTATGCCCAATTATGTGGCCAATTCCCATATTTGTCAGTCATAAACAGTTGTCACTATCACATTTACAGTATGAAAAACAGACTACAGAGTAACTGAAATAAATTGGTGCATGTTGTGTTTAATGGCAAGTAGATTTGTTTCAACACATTTCTAAACATAATAGTTTTAATAACTCCTTTCTAATAACTGATTTCGCCATGCTGACTGTAAATAATATTTGACTAGACATTCTTCAGACTCAGACTCAACTTTATTATCCCGTTTGGGAAACTAAATCTGCAGCAAGGTGCCGTAACACAGGCAAAGTTCCATGTACACATAAAAAATAATAATAATAATAAAAAAAAAAAAATATATATATATATCCACACAACATACAATACATCATTTTGTAAGTGCATCTCCCTCCCCCCTGGCCTCATTTAATGACCTAATTATAAATTAGGTAACCTTTATAAAATAATTTCTAGTTCTATTTGTAAAAATAGATCTTGCAAATAGGAACTCTAAAATGACGTCCAGATGGCAGCAGCTGAAACATAGGGTACAATGGGTGATCCGGGGTACATAGGATACCCTGAGCTCTCTTTAAAGGGCATCTATGGTGACAAATCTACTTTTCAAGCTGTTTGGACAGACATATGTGTAGGTATAGTGTATAGAGCGTCATATTGGGCTGATATAAACACACTCAGTCCTTTTTTTTCAATTTAACAACATAAAAACGGTGGAGCAATTGGAGCGGTTTTGAGATCGACCGCAACTTGACGTAGGAGTGCGGTCCCCCCGCCCACCAATATTGATTGACAGCTGCGAATTAACATGTCTTCGTAGTAACGTTTCATATCCACAAGAAAGGACGTGCGCAAATCAACCCTAAATAAAAGGTCTGTTCAGTTTAGGATCATCAATCATCATCAAATGTGATCAAGAGTGAGTTTGACAAGTTTAAAATGTTTTAATACAGTGCATGTGTGTAATAAATCACAGCGATTTACTCCAGCTATACTTCATCAGCACAGCCGCGTGTCAGAACAATAATAAAAGACGCTTCAATCCCGGTTTGTGGACGTTAAATCAGGTTTATTTTGCACATTATCGTAACAGATATCCATACAGCAGTGGAGATTAACCTGTATCCTGTCACATTTGTGCGCAAAGACAGTGCAAAGCTAAACGCGCGTGCTGTATGTATGTGCGTGTGTCTGTGCTGTGTGTGTGTGTGTGTGTGTGCGTGCGTGAACTTTGTAACGACATCGCGTGTGACTCATCCTGCAGCTCCACACAACAAATTCACCAAATAATCATTGATAAAGCTTTTACTGTAGTATTTGTCACAAACGTTACGTGAGATCTGCTTCCTTCATGTCTGTCTGTTGTCTGAGGCAGCCGAGGGCGGAGACTGAGGCACGCGCGTCAGGCACATGGAAACGATGGGCGGGGAGGACTAGCCTTAAAGGCGCAGTACACAAAAACAGCAAAAATCTATTGAGACCTATAAAAAACCATCTAGTGAAAGCTATAATCAATAATCTGATGGGTGTTTTGAGCTGAAACTTTACAGACACATTCTGCGAACACAAAAGACTTATATTAAATCTGGAAAAAGGGGTAACCTAGGTGTCCTTTAAAACCTAATTAAGGTAAATTACGCTTGGACCAGTTTGGTTAAGACAGATGATCTTCACCAGGCTACTCAACCTGTTCTTATTTGACACACTTAGATTACCGTACTTAGCTACAATACAGAAAGATAAAACAGATTCAATAAATTGCTTATAAAACAGTGTCATCATAGCGGTACAAACCTGAAACAATCTTAATTTCCTTTGGAAGAACAGACTTTGTTGAACTTCAAGATACCAATATCCAGCTTAAAGTGACATTTAAAGGCTTAACTAGGTTAATTAGGGTAAAGTTAGGGTAATTAGGCAAGTCATTGAATAAAAGTGGTTTGTTCTGGAGACAATCCAAAACAAATATTGCTTAAGGGGGCTAATAATATTGAACTTAAAATGGGTTTAAAACAATTAAGAACTGCTTTTATTCTAGCCGAAATAAAACAAATAAGACTTTCTCCAGAAGAAAAAATATTATAGGAAATACTGTGAAAAATTCATTGCTCTGTTAAACATCATTTGGGAAATATTTTATAAAAATATATATAATTCACAGGAGGGCGAAAAATTGTGACATCAATTGTATATGAAGTATACTAAAGCCTAGTGTTGGGTACAAAAGTGACATATTACAATGAACTCAGCATTGCAAATCCTGCGATGTGACTATTGCAAATGATCGATGCTGAAACGCTACATGTGCAGCCCCAACTAAAGCGGTTCAAAAATACAAAAAAAAAAAAATGTTATCACTGAGATTGGTGTGTTCACCTGCCCGGCCAGTCTTGATAAACGATGGTGAAAGAATGTTGCTTGCTGACTCTGCTCGATCTCTGAGCTCACAGATGGGTTAAAGGGTAAGTTTGATTCTCTTACAGCAGGACTATCTCTACACACAGATACACATTGCACATGTAGGAGACCATGTGGTCACTTTGGTAAAACCCTCCAGCTTATCACATGCCCAGCAGACTTGAGTACCCCGGCCAAAATAAGCCGTGCATATATTCATCGTTTTATTTTTTTGGAAAACAACCTGAATAGAAAGCCTGGCATACATTAAAAGTGAAATAAACCACAAAGAGTGTCTATAACACCATTACACACCATATGGAGAAATAAAAAGCTTATATTTTGGTCAATTTTGACACTCATATTATGGCTTGGTTATCAAGCAATGAATGTTTATAGTTGTTGTTTTACAGTTTTAAAGTTGGGGCAGTATGGAAAACGCAAACGAAAAAAAAAAAGAAATGTGATTTGTAAATTTACTTTGACTTGTATTTCATTGCAGACAATACAACAAAGATTATTTAATGTGTTCCTCATGATCATTATTTATATGATCATTATTATATTTCATTATTCTTTAAAATAAACACATATTCCAATATTGGTTCTTGCAACACATTTAAAAAAAACCCAGCTGGAACAGTAAAGCATTTACCACTTTATAATGTTGCCGTTTCTTCTCACAACACTTACAAGACATTTAGGGACTGAAGACACCAAGTGATGAAGTGTTTCAGGTGTCATTTTGTCTCATTCTTCCTGTAAACAAGTCTTAGGGTGAGCAACAGTACGAGATCTTCGTTATCACATTTTGAGCTTCAAAATGCACCACACATTCTCTATTGGAGACAGGTCGGGACTGCAGGCAGGCCAGTCAAGCACCTGTATCCTCTTCCTCCGCAGCAGGACTTTGTAATGTGTGCGGAATGTCATTTTGCCTTGTTGAAATATACATGGGTGTCCCTGGAAAAGTAGGCAGCATATTGTGCTCCAAAAACTCTGTGTACTTTTCAGCATTAATGGTGCCATCACAGAAGTTGCCTTTGTCAAGGGCACTCACACAACCCCATACCATGGCCGACCCGGGATGTTTGCTGGTAACAGTCTGTATGATCCTTTTCCTTTTTGGTCCGAATTGCACACTGCATCCATTTTCCCCCCAAAATACCTGAAATACTGTTTCATCTAACCACAGTACACGTTTCCACTATGTGATGGTCCATCCCAGATGCCTCCGAGTCTAGAGAGGTTGATGGTGCTTCTGGACACTGTTAACATAGGGCTTCCTTTTGGTACAGTACAGTTTTAACTGGTATTTGTGGATGTAACTACGTATTGTGGTACTTGACAAAGGTTTCCCAAAGTAATCCTGAGCTCATTTGGTGATATCACTCATAGAGGAATGAGGATTCTTGATGCAGTGCCGCCTGAGGGATCAGAGATCACGGTTGTTCAGCTTAGGCTTGCGCCCTTGTGCTTTACGCACTGAAATTCCTCCAGAATCCTTAAAACTTTTAATGATGTTCTGCACTGTTGATGGTGAAATATCCAAATGTCTTTCTATCTTTCTTTGAGGAACATATGTTTTTAAACATTTAAATAATTTTCTGATGTATTTGTTGGCAAACTGGTGATTCTCGGCCCATCTTTGCTCCTAAAGGACTAGACCTTTCTTGGATGCTGCTTTTGTACCAAATCATATTAACATTCACCTGTTTCACATCACATCATTATTTAACCAATTGACCTGATTACTAGCTCTAAACTGCTCATTTTCCAATTTTTTTGGAACGTGTTGCATGTTTGAATAACAGGAAAGGATGTATATTTACAAATGAAATGAAGTCGACCAGGGATTAATAAAGGCCTAGTAGGTAGTGCTGTCACCTCACAGCAAGAAGGTCATTGTGTCGCAGGTTCAAGCCTCGGCTGGGTCAGTTGGCATTTCTGTGTGGAGTTTGCATGTTCTCCCTGCGTTTGCGTGGGTTTCCTTCGGTTGCTCCGGTTTCCCCCACAGTCCAAAGACATGCAGTACAGGTGAATTGGGTAGGCTAAATTGTCCGTAGTGTCTGAGTGTGAATGAGTGTGTGTGAATGTTTCCCAGAGATGGGTGCGGCTGAAAGGGCATCCGCTGCGTAAAACACATGCTGGATAAGTTGGCGGTTCATTCCGCTGTGGCGACCCCGGATTAATAAAGGGACTAAGTCGAAAAGAAAATGAATGAATGAATGAAGTCAACCAGACAAAACATCCAATATTTTGTGTTCATATTGTCTGCAATGAAATACAAGTCAAAGTAAATTTGGAAATCACTGCTTTCTTCTTTATTTGGGTTATTCAAACTGTCCCAACTTTTTCTGATTTGAGGTTGTAAAAGGCTCATGCATGGTTGATAAAAAAAAAATTGTCAGATTCTAAATTGGCTAGATTGTTTTTCTTTTTACTTCAGAAAACCGTAACATGCATGAGATGGAACAACACGCAGACGTTCCATTTGCACATGAACGAGGTGCAGAGAATTGCATGCACACTTAATGCCAAGAATAACGGCGGAAGGTTTGAAACAAACAAACCCACTGAGCCTTGCACTTACCACACAAAACCCCAAGTTGATTATATTCATCATTAGAGCTAAAGACATTCTAATGGGACTCTCCCAGCTGCCTCGGAGACCATTTAGCACAGGAAGAGCCCCTCGTCAGGCGCCATTCGGATGCCTGCTCATTGTGTTCATAGATGGAATGCATTACACACTTGTGGCTTCGTTCTGTGGACACGTGCATTTTTCATACGCAGCTATGCAAATAATGTCGGTGGGTTTCCACTGCGGCTACATCTGGATTAATTTGGTCACAAATAAAAAATGTGATTTAAATATCGTCCGAGTGAAGTGGCCTGATTGTGTGGTTTGCGATCATGTCTTCTTGCTTGTGAAGCGCAGGGTGTATGTGATCAAAGTCTTGATTTAAATGGCATGACAAAATAGTATTGAAACAAAATGTTTAAAAATGTAAAACTATTAACGTGACATTAATACAAAGTGCACGTTGCAGAAGTGCACTTAAGTGTATTAAGAATACGCAATGTACACTACAAATGCACATTCAGTACAGGAACATGCATTTTATTTCGCAAGGGAAAACTACATAGACTACACTCCCTTCACAGGGGCAGGTTTTCTACTTCTCCATTAATGCTTTGACCTGTGGTGTGCAGTGATGCTCATGGAAATGACTACAACACGATAACAGGGACTAAAAATAACATTACATTTAATATATGGTAATATAATGAGAACGGATATTTCATTGTAACTCTGTGAATGTCTCAGTAGACTATTATTTGTTTGATACGTTCTACTTTTGATCCTTTAGTCGTAATAGGCTTTGCAGACGTAATGGGAAAAAGCAATATGCATGTAAGCTTGTTATCTCTAATACTTCATTTGTGCTCAGTGGTTGATTTTAGATGTAAGACATCGTGCATGGTCAGATGTTCTTTATTGCAAAATGTATTACTGTTTATGCATCAGTAAATCAAGCCAGTGACTGAAACAATGCACTTAATATTGTCTTAGTAGCATGAAACAAATCTGTTACTCAAATTGAAATTTTATATATACTCACCGGCCTCTTTATTAGGTACACCTTACTAGTACCGGTTTGGACCCCCTTTTGCCTTTAGAGAGCTTTAATTCTTTGTGGCATATATTTTACAAGGTACTGGATATACTCCTCAGAGATTTTGCTCCATATTGACATGATAGCATCACACAGTTGCTGCAGATTTGTCGGCTGCGCATCCATGATGCCAATCTCCCGTTCCACCACATCCCAAAGGTGCTCTATTGGATTGAGATCTGGTCACTCTGAAGGCCATTTGAGTAGAGTGACCTCATTGTCATGTTCAAGAAACCAGTCTGAGATGATTATTATCCTGCTGGAAGTAGCCATCAGAAGATGGGTACACTGTGGTCATAAAGAGATGGACATGGTCAGCAACAATACTCAGGTAGGCTGTGGCGTTGACACGATGCTCAATTGGTGCTAATGAGCCCAAAGTGTGCCAAGAAAATATCCCCCACACCATTACACCACCAGCATTGATACATGGCAGGATGAATCCATGCTTTCATGTTGTTGTTGTCAAATTTTGACCCGACCATTCAAATGTTGCAGCAGAATATCAGACCAGACAATGTTTCTCCAATCTTCTATAGTCCAGTTTTGGTGAGTCTGTGTGAATTGTAGCCTCAGTTTCCTGTTCTTAGCTGACAGGAGTGGCACCCGGTGTGGTCTTCTGCTGCTGTAGCCCATCAGCCTTAAAGTTGGACGTGTTGTGTGTTCAGAGATGCTCTTCTGCAGACCTCAGTTGTAATTAGTGGTTATTTGAGTTACTGTTGCCTTTCTATCAGCTGGAACCAGTCTGGCCATTCTCCTCTGACCTCTGGCATCAACAAGGCATTTGTGCCCACAGAACTGCTGCTTACTGAATCCTTTTCAGACTATTCTCTGTAAACCCTAGAGATGGTTGTGCGTGAAAATCCTAGTAGAGCAGCAGTTTCTGAAATACTCAGACCAGCCCGTCTGGCACCAACAACCATGCCACGTTCAAAGTCACTTAAATCCCCTTTTTCCCCCATTCTGATGCTCGCTTTGAACTGCAGCAGATTGTCTTGAGCATGTCTACATGCCTAAATGCATTGAGTTGCTGCCATGTGATTGGCTGATTAGAAATTTGCATTAACGAGCAGTTGGACCTAATAAAGTGGGTGTATTATATATACAGTATATATATATATTCAAAGAGAAAGAAAGAATTACATAATCAGAGCTGTTCTAATTAGTGTCATACCAACAAAAAAATGAATAAATTCAGTTATGCATTGTTCGCTAAAAGGCATAATGTACGATTAGTCAACAATATGGAAATAACCCAGGTGTTATTCTTTGGTTAAGCTGACGAGCTACTGACCTCTGGGATCCTTCCTTGGAATTTGGTGAAGAAATAAATATGAATAGCCAAAGAGATACAAAATGGAAACCCTTACTCTAATCTACATGCAAATTATTAAATTGTGATGAGAGGCCCATATTTCTGTTACAAATAAATCCTCAAAATATGTCAAGTATGATTTTACCCAAACTTGCAATTGTTCCTCAGCTTTTGAACCATCCAAGTGCACATTATGAGTGAAAAGTGAGAGCACATACACTCACACTGTGAGCACACACCGGGAGCAGTGGGAAGCTATTGCTTTTAGTGCCTGGGGAGCAATTAGGGGTTATGGGCCTAGCTCTAGGGCACCTCAGCTGGGTATTAAAGATGGGAGAGAGTGTGGTTCAATCATTCATGCTGGGATCCGGAATCGAACCTGCAACTTTTCGATTACAATCCCAACTCCCTAACCATAAGTGTTAGCAACTGCCCCAGCAGAGAATAGGACCTACTCATGGTAGAATAATAATTCATTCATTTCCTCCGGCTTAGTCTGTTATTTGTCTGGGGTCACCACAATGTATATGTCCTTCCAGCTGCAACCTAGTACTGGGAAACACCCATACACTCTCACATTCACACACACTTATACACTAGGGCCAATTTGGTTAATCCAATTCACTTTTGGCGTATGTCTTTGGACTGTGGGAGAAACCGGAGCACCCAGAGAAAACCCACACCAACACCAGGAGAACGTGCAAACTCCACACAGAAATGCCAACAGGCCCAGCCATGACTTGAACCAGTGATCTTCTTGCTGTAAGGTGACAGTGCTAACCACTGAGCCACCATGCTGCCATAAGGGCTGACGTATGGTAGAATGTTCAATGAGGCAAATGCGAAATGTAGGTGCAGTAGGGCTAGTTTCTAATGTTAGAGCAGGGGTCACCAACCCTTTTCTTGGAAAGCTACCTTCCCACAGATTTCAGTTGCAACCCTGAGCAAACAAACCTGCCTGTAATTATCAAGTGCTGCTTTAGGTCCTAATTAATTGGTTCAGGTGTGTTTGATCAGTGTTGGAGCTGAATTCTGTAGGGAGTTCAGTGAATTCGGTGTTAGAGAGTCCGAATTGTAATCTGAAAGTTGTGAGTTCAAGCCTTAGGCATGTTTCTACAATCGTGGATTGTAGAGCTTAGGTTTCTAGGTGTGGAGAGTGAATGACCACCCCTATCTTGCACCCTCAATACCACAACCCTTCATATGGATCCTTGTTGAGGCCCTTGAGCAAGGCACTGAACCTCCAACTGTTCTCCAGGTGCCACAGCAATGACCACGGCTCAGGTGGTGTGCACTTAGATGGGTTAAGTCACTTCATATTCACTTTCAAGTGGAGTCTCAAACCATTGAGGCCCAGTGTATCTTTCCAAAACTGTAGGTCTAAATAAAAAGACAAAATAAAATAAGACAAGCCTTTGTTGTTATAGCAGACATTTTCCAAGAATGCATTTAACGTCATAAGTACATTTAAAAATGTCTTTTACACAGCAGGTGGAATGCAGTTCATAGGTAATTTCCCATGCTTAGCTGAGAATAGATGGCTTATTGTGCTCCAACCCTGGGACAACAGATTGACTTTGTATACAATCACCCAAGGAGGAAAGATCTAAGAAGCAATCTCCTCATGGTGCCACTAATAGAAGATGGATTTTGTCTTCTCAAACTCCCCAGGACTGATGGAATCATTTTGACCAAGGGAAAGGAATACAATTGGGTGTTTTGCCACACAAGTCGACGCTTTTAGAGAGTCACCGAAGGCAAAAAAGGAGAACTCAAAAGAAAGAAGTCAAACAAAAGATATTTCCAAAAGCCAATAACACTACCCATTCCTCTAGACAAGTTTCTGCCATGACAAATGTTAACAAAGTGTGTAGTTATAGGGTCCTGAATTTGTTAAACTGAAGTTGAATCCACTGACTGATACTGTCTTATTAGTGAAAGGTGAGTGGGCTTCATCTTCAGGTCAGTTCACCTGCATGTGCGCTGAGCCTCTGGATCAAATTATGTACCCTAGTTTCTTTGAGAGATAGACAAGATGTAGACCTCTCCCTTGGGCTGAACTGGATTTCCTCTGCGATTGAACCAAGTTCATTGTCAATGTCCAATTGGAATTTGGCTTGATTGACCCTCAGAACTACTTCTACAGTACGGTGTGTGGCATCATACAGTACCAGCCTGACTGACAAACAAATAAGGCTTACCAATCAGTTAAGGAAGCTGCAATGATTTTAGCCATGATTTTCAATCGCTGGCAGGTTTTGTGACGTATGCAAATAAGGCAAATTGGTGCTTGTCCTCATAAGTGATGCATCACTGCCTTTGCAGTATTGGGAGTGCTATACTTCTGAAACATACATCAGCGATGACAGTCAATGAGATAGCAAAATAGAGGACAGGAGGAGAAAAATTAGTCCACAATATCTGCAGTAGTTTGTAGACCTGACAGAATTGTCTGCAGTTCTTGTCTTTGTAAGGTCCTGCAGTGTGTGTAACCTCCTGTCACCAATCCATCAAGCAATGTGAACAGCAAGTTAATGCTACTAAAGATCATTTTCAGTGTGAAAGCAACAGCAACCTCACAACTTTGAACGCCATGCAGTGTGTATTTGGCATAAGATTGAGCCGAAGACTTTGTAAGCATCTGCTTGCTATCAAAGCTGTTTAGCCTTGCTCTTTTATACCTGTTATAATAATAAAGTCAGAGTAGTCAAGTGGGTTGCTTCTTTGACCTCAGCAACTCATTAGGAGGTTCTGAAGAAAGACAATGTCCAATGAGGGTGAGTGTTATAATGAGCAATGCACTTCTAACTTAAATTTAATTACCAACTGGACCACATCAGGTCAACCCTGAGTACATCGCTATAAGGAAAGCATATTTCAAGCAGCTTAGTATAAGGTGAAGAAGGCCATGCCTGCTGACCTCTAACCATGGCTGAACTCCTCAGAGTATGACACAGTGCCACAGTGGTCATATGCAATTTAAGACATTGCATTGACTGCATCCAGGCTGGGAAATGACCAGCTATGAGCAAATTCAACTGGTGAAATGGGGTTAACATGCTCCAGTGTGAGTGTCTTTTTAGCCTCAAGCTGGACAGCAGACCCCAAGGACACCCCCTCAGGTAATCACAGTAAAAAGACTGACAGAAGGTTGTGTCCCTCTTCTTTCCTCTAAAAGAAGGTGATCCAGGAGTAAAGTACTTTAAATTCTCACAGTGCATGCAATCAGCGGCAGCATTAAGTCCAACGCGAGCGTGATGAATGCTCAAACACTTGACATGCTTGCCGTGCGTGTTCCTGCACATAATGCACAGACTTACGAAATGACATTATGTTTACTACAAGAGTAATCCACTCAAAGAGGTCCCTGAACAAATCCAATCTTGATGCACGAAAACTGAATCGCTTCCTGAAGAGAAGAAATCTCTGGAATGATGATGCGGGCTGGCTCTTATGATGCTTTGGGAAGCTGTGTCGGCTAGTGATGCAGCTGGGATTGAATCTCAATTATTTGCATTGTTCTTTCATGGTAAAATCATGCAGACAGAGCAATGTTTCATTCAACAGGAGTAGTGCTAAAATAGTACGTTATTAGTAAGTTACATTGAGCAAACAAAGTAGTGTAGTTTGCTTACAGTGGTTTTGCCGTTATAATTGACTCTTCTGTTGATTGTGCAGTTCAGACCAACCAGAGTTAGGCAAACTCTATCCTGGAGAGTTTCAGTTCTGCAGAGTTTTGCTTTAACCCTAGTCAAACACATTTGAACATGCTAATCAAGGCCTGAGTGTTACTGGAAAGGCACGGGCAAGTACATTTTCATCAAGGTCAATTCAAAACCAATTGCAGTCTCATGGCAATTCATTCATTCATTTTCTTGTTGGCTTAGTCCCTTTATTAATCTGGGGTCACCAAAGCGAATGAACCGCCAACTTATCCAGCACAATTTTTCTGCAGCGGATGCCCTTCCAGCCGCAACCCATCTCTGGGAAACATACACACACACTCATTCACACTCATACACTACGGACAATTTAGCCTACCCAATTCACCTGTACTGCATGTCTTTGGACTGTGGGGGAAACCGGAGCACCCAGAGGAAACCCACGCAAATGCAGAGAGAACATGCAAACTCCACAAAGAAACGCCAACTGATCCAGCCCAGCCGAGGTTCAAACCTGCAACTCAGCGACGTTCTTCCTGTGAGGCGACAGCACTACCTACTGCTCCACTGCGTCGCCCTCATGACAATTCATAACTTTTTATTTGTTTTATTACATGTACATTTTCATTCATTCATTGTCCTTCGGTTTAGTCCCTTTATTCTGCAGGGATCGCCACAGCGGAATGAACCGCCAACTATTCCAGCATATGTTTTACACAGCGGATGCCCTTCCAGCTGCAACGCAGTACTGGGAAACACTTGTACACACTCACATGCGCACACACATACACTAGGACTTTTTTAATTCACCTATAGCGCATGTGTTTAGACTGTGGGGGATACCGACGCACCCAGAGGAAACCTACTCCAACACTGGGAGAACATGCAAACTCCACACAGAAATGCCAACTGACCCACACCACTTTCAACCATTCCGGAGGAGTCGAGAGCATGAGACTGATTCCTGAAAAACCTCAGTGACAGACGAGTCTTCACATTGATCCTCTGGCCAGCCTGAGCACCCGCCAGTGACCTAACCACCATACCTGCCAACATTTGTCTCTGAAAATTCGGGAGACGGGGGTGGGGGGTGGATGATGGGGGGGATGTTGGGTTGTTGAGCAAAGTGACCGAAAGGGGTGCCTGGTCTGTCAGCGATCCGGGGGTGTCAGCTTCAATGCTTCCCATTCACTTTGAATAGGTGACTTCAGGCCTTGCCGAACTGCATTGTGGATTCGTCGGCGCCGCTGTAATGGCGTTGATTGCTGCAGAAGTTGGGACTTTCTCAACTTTTCAAGTGCCGACAGAAGCGCCAGCCAATCAGATCGTTGTATGCAAATACACCAGCTCAGACAGTAGCCGATTGCTGACTAATTTCATTTGCTGCCGCTGCTATGACGATCGCGTCAGCCCCAACTTCAGACACCCCCTTTGTCAAGCGTTGACGCTGAAGCCCCGTGTGAATGGGGTGTTACAGATTGTACCAATCACCTGAGGACCGGGGGAAGGGGTTGAAATTCCGGGAGTTTTCCAGGAGAAATGACAAACCAGGAAGTGGGTCTGAAATACGGGAGACTCCCGGGAAAAACTGGAGTGTTGGCAGGTATGCTAACCACACCTGCAGTTCTCCATGATGGACGTCCCGAGTTCTCCAGCCCCACTAGTGCCTAGACTGCAGCTTTGCACAAGAAGTTTGGCCAGAGGAGAAATTGTAGTGCCCAACTGAGCCTTGTTTCTCTTGAGGTTTTTTTCACTTTGGTCAATTGGTGAAGTTTGTTCCTCCACTGTCGCCACTGGCTTGCTTGGTTTGGGATTTGTAGAGCTGCACATCGATGCATTTGCTCTTCAGTGTTTGGACTTTCAGCAGTGAATATTAAACCACACTGAACTGAACTTCAACTCTGAAAACTGGACTGACACAATTTCAGTTGACTAGAACGTCTATGTGAAACTGCTTTGACACAATCTACATTGTAAAAGCGCTAGAGAAATAAAGATGAATTGAATTTAATCCAATTCCCCAATAGCACGTGTGTTTAGACTGAGGGGGAAACCAGAGCACCCAGAGGAAACCCACACCAATACGGGGAGAACATGCCAACTGATTCACACTACTTTCAATCACCACAAAATATGTTTACATGTATTGTAGTTGCTTTGTCTCTATTGTCATACATGCTTGTTACTAATTATCGCTAGCTTTTGAGCTGTCACAAAACACACTTTAATACCAGACTTAACGCTTTAAATCATGACTCTTTTTTATTGCTATCTGTGTTTATCTTCCATGCTTTTAATGAATTAGCCAGAGCATGACCAGTTTCAGGTCCAGATCCACTGGAAGAGCTGAAGAGCAGAAACGGTCATTGCAGTAATTCTCTAAGAACTGCCTCATCCACACACCATCGTAACCTTCGGATTCAATTCCTGACCTTCCAGCAAGCAGGCCAAATAATTAACCTGGCTGATTTCTGCCCCACACAGCTTAAAAGTTATTTTATAAACTGAAGATATAAATGCTATGGATTCTATTCATGCTGTACAACATGTTATCAACAGAGATAATGCAGGTGCATGAAAACTGCTCAGGAAATGTTTACGGACGCTTTTTGGTGGGTAATTCAATGTCGTAATGAGCATATTAGATTCTAAATGAGGACCTTAATATTATAATGAGCAGCAGGTTGATGCCACTGTTTCCAAAATGCATTAACATTGCAATATACTGTATATAGTTAATTACAATACTAAATCTCCAATAAGGCAACGCAGTGGCGCAGTAGGTAGTGTTGTCGCCTTACAGCAAGAAGGTTGCTGCTTTTGAGCCTCGACTGTGTCAGTTGGCATTTCTGTGTGGAGTTTGCATGTTCTCCCCGTGTTCGCGTGGGTTTCCTCTGGGTGCTCTGGTTTCCCCCAAAGGTCCAAAGACATGTGGTACAGGTAAATTGGGTAAGCTAAAATGTCTGTAGTGTATGAGTGTGAATGAGTGTGTATCCCTGTCATCCCTCCTGTTTTTCCCGGGATTCTTCCGTATTTTACAGTTCTATCCCTCTATCATGCCGTAAAGGTATTTTCCCTTATTTCTCCCTTATTTTTTATCTTTCTCTGAAGGGTGGCAATAAACATTAAAGAGCAGAGCCTCCCTATACGCAACCCATACAGCCGAACCACAAGGGGCCGCCCCTTGCTTTTAAATGTGAGTCTGTTCTGTTCTTTCGCTTTGTTTAGGCATGAAAACACTTTAAAATAAATATAAAAATGGCAGGATTCCCTTTCCTTTTATTACAGGTGCCGTCTCCACTTCATATGCAATCCTCAAAACAGTCATATAGCGGTGCGTGACTGTCAGCTGACGCGCTCCATAGTGATAAATAGAGGCTGTTTCCCAAACAGATTCTGTACACGCGATTTGAAACGGAGCAAATGTCTGGGTTTTGGGTGCGTGTTTGAACAGACATATACACATATTTAATAATAATATCTGTAGATGTCGATCTTGGTGTTTTTTTTTTTAAACATAACTAATTTCATCCTAAATGAGCATAAACAGTTAGGGAAGCAATCGAATGCTTTCTTTATAATGTTAGACGTGTGCATTTTTTAAGTGACTCCTGATATTTAATGTAATCAAACGAAAAAAAAATCTAAATGTGGCAAGGGGGCGTGGCCGAGAGCCGTGGGAGCGAAACGAGGCCCGCCACAGATGAGATGCACCTGTGGCACGCACCTGCCTTCAATCCCACGGAAGGAGCTCTGGACTATAAGAGGAGGAACGATGGCAGAGGACAGGGAGAGAGGACCGGGCCCGGACATATTACTTTTGCTTTCAGTTTCCGTTTGTTTTGTTTTGATTTAGACGGCAGTCTCCGTGAGGAGCTGCCGTCCCTTTTATTAATAAATATTTATTTAAAAGTCCGTCAGTTCTCCGCCTCCTTCTTCTGGGTTTCGGCACCACTGTAATGAAGTTACGGCCACCTGGCCGCCGTCTAAATCAAAACAAACCAAACGGACGGCAGCTCCTCACGGAGACTGTCGTCAAACTGAAAGCAAAAGTAATATGTCCGGGCCCGGTCCTCTCTCTCTGTCCTCTGCCATCGTTCCTCCTCTTATAGTCCAGAGCTCCTTCCGTGGGATTGAAGGCAGGTGCGCGCCACAGGTGCATCTCATCTGTGGCGGGCCTCGTTTCGCTCCCACGGCTCTCGGCCACGCCCCCTCGCCACACTAAATAAATAAGAGATTCATTGGTTGCTCTTTAATCAGAATGTGTACAGTGAAGAAACGGCTAATGAGATTTGAGAGCTTGATTTTATTAGATTTTTAAAAACTATTCATTTTAATAAGCTGAACTGTTTGCTAATGTATTTGCTGCTAATGTATACTTTTTATTTTTTCTTTTGTAAATGATAATAATAAAACATCACTGACCATTTAACTGTTTATTTACAATGAAACAGCTCCAAATCAACATATTTAGTTATTTGGGGATTTTTACTATGTAATCCCTTGGGGTAATCCCTTATTATAGTGGGCATATCCCTTATTTTCACATCCTAATGTTGACAGGTATGGTGTATGGATATTTCTTAGAGATGGGTTGCAGCTGGGAGGGCATCGGCTGCGTAAAACATATGCTGGATAAGTTGGTGGTTCATTCCGCTGTGGCGACCCCAGATTAATAAAAAGACTAAGCCGAAAAGAAAATAATTGAATGAATGGATCTCCAATAATACATTTTATTACACAAAACATAATAATGGCTTAAACTGGAATTATATTTTAGCCATATAGTTCTGGCTATACTCAGAGCCAGCCAAAACCATCTTTTGTTTGATGATCTGCTCAATGTCCAGTCCACAGCACAATGGCAGATGCTGAAAACAATTACAGCATGTCAATTGTCCGACATTCTGCAAGGCAATATTGTTTGATTTGAGAAACACTGATGGGGGAACACAGTGATTTCACAAAACCCAACAAAATGTCTTCTGGCATCTACAAAATTGGAAAATGTGGGCAAATGATGGTAAAATTACTTGAGATTATTTAGACCCAATTCTTTTTTTGTACTCCTTCCCCTTCCCCTTGGCCCTTTAAACCGAGTGTGAAGGGGAAGGGCTTCAAAATTTACCCCTAAGAAATGGGACATCACTGCAGCACCTGCACACGTCATCATATGTCATCACGATCACAATGGTGACTGCTGTAGTTATTCCAGTTCCAGTTTTGGTATTTATCTTCAGGAAATCACTGAAGGAATATATTATGTTATCATAATAATCTAATGTGGCAATAAGATCGTAACTGTACTGTGTATTTACACCGTGGCCATATTCATCTATGTAAACACACGAAAACAACATTAACATTACAGGGAGTGCAGAATTATTAGACAAATGAGTACTTTGACCACATCATCCTCTTTATGCATGTTGTCCTACTCCAAGCTGT
>CAIGQZ010032741.1:9684233-9702315 GCA_903798205.1 Danio tinwini | reverse complement strand
TATATATATACACTCTAGCACATATACACAAACATATACACATATACACACCATGATTTTGCTGTGGTGAGACCTGATGGAGTAAGGTATAAGACAAATGAAAGCTGTATAACTTCATTTTTACATGTGAACTGACCTTTACTTTCTCTGCTCATCTTATCTTTTGCTTTTCATCATTTTTTATTGATGTTTTGGGGGTCTTTTATTAAAATGTGTAACATGGATACTGTAAAATAGACACTTTTCATAGTAAATCATGCACCATATTTTTAAACTTGTGAATAATTGTGCCAAATATGTCAATACTGTTGAACCTTTTTCTTTTTTTTGGTTTAGCCGCAAAGGTTGAGGTGAAGGAGGAGGTGCCAACCGTTGCAGGAAAAGTGGACGGAGAAAAGGAGAAAAAGAAGAAGGAAAAAGAGAGCAAAAAGGAAGGCAAAGGTGCAAAAGAAGGTAAAGAAGAGGAGAAAGAGGAACCGGCAAAGAAGAAAGGAGAAAAGGGAGAGAAAGGAGAGAAAGGAGCACCAAAGAAAGAGGCATCGGACGGAGGAAAAGGTAAAAAAGGAGGAGGAGAAAAAGCAGAGGAGAAAGGAGGTGCCAAGAAGCCTGCGAAGAAATGAACACTCACACATACACCTCAGTGGTGTCTCCGCGCAACTTTCATCCGCCATTTTTTATTTTTTTGTAAGAAAATTTATAAATGTACATTTACAGAATATTTTATTTGTAAATAGCAAATGGTGACAATAAATGATTCTCTTAATTACACTTTCATTTATTTCTATTCACACGATACACATGATCAGCACTAAATAATACAACACTGGTGTACTCAGAAAGGTTCGGTTGCATTTATGTAACATAAACAACAACATCAACAAACAAACAAACACAATGGAAATGTCATATTTAAAGTGCCCCTATTATGGGTTTTCAAAAATGTTCTTTCATGCGGTGCGGAACAGCTCTAAGTGAATGAAAACACCCCGCAGAGGTTGACATCTGAACGTGCACCCGGTGTAAAGTTATCCATTCATTCATTTTCCTTCAGCTTAGTCCATTTATTCATCAGGGGTCGCCACAGCGTAATGAACCACCGACTTATCCAGCATATGTTTTACACAGCAGATACCCTTCCAGCTGCAACCCAGTACTGGGAAACATTAATACACACTTACTCACACACAGACTCATACACATAGGCCAATTTAGCTTATTCAATTCCCCTATGGCGCATGTGTTTGGACTGTGGGGGAAACCGGAGCACCCAGAGGAGAACATGCAAACTTCACACAGAAATGCCAACGCAATCTCACGGCAATTCGTTCCTTTTTTGATTTAGTGGATAATTTGTATGAATTCGTACAATCTAATTCGTACAATTTAGTGTGATTTGCTCAACACCCAATGACGGTAGGGTTTAGGGGCGGGGTTGGGTGCCACGCCTCCTTTTTAAAATTGTACAATTTTTCGTACGACTCAAAATTCGCCACTAAACTGACAAAACGTAAAATACTTACGTTTCCTCATGAGATCAGGCTGGAAATGCCATCTGGCCCAGCCAGGACTCAAACCTTCTTGCTGTGAGGCAACAGTGCTAACCACTGAAGTTATTTACTCTCAAGAAAAGATTTGAGTCATTTTCAAAATGGATCCCAAGCCGTTTGATGATGACATAAAAGTGAAACATTAGCATCATTTTGAGAAGAATGCTCTGCACTATGAGGGAAAAATCCTGTTTTTTATTTGCAAAAGGACTAGTCTGTGAAGAGATTTAATGGTTAAAGTTCATTTTTACAGCAGTCAACATTTGATGTGGATCAAAAAAATAAGTTCTAAGTTGTCATATGTAGGGTTGGGTACTGAAACCTCATGCCAATATAGCACCGGTACCTATGTAACCGGTATCCACCAGACCAAATCTTGCATTCATGCTAACAAACAAATGATGAAAAGAAACAATTTAATGCAATTAAAATATATAAAATATACTTTAAATTTAATTATATTATTATGTTAAAATGATTCAAATAACATGTTTTCTCAAATAAAAGTTTTCTAAAGTCGTCCACCATAATTTTGTGGCTCAGAAATATCAAGGCATCATTTTGGCTCCGGTAACTCCTTTAACTGTATTGATTTAGCACATATCGAAATAACTAGGAATGGCTGACGTGAAACCGAGTTTCGACACAGTGTCGAGATCCCAAAGCGCAAGTGTTTGTGAAACTCTGGGTTTGACTGACAGGGTCGGAAAATCTCCTGTAGCCTAGTGTACACAGAGTAACTGTGCTGCAAATGGCCTCGAACTGTGCTGCAAGAGTTCGAATCCCAACTTGCACAAATACTCTGAGATTACGACTTGATGTATTTTATTAGTGTGCTTTTTTTTTACCAAAACGAGACAGATTTATTCGCAAAGTGTTCATTCTGATGTCAGACCAATGTTAAAACAAAACACGTTACAAGAACAGAGCATTTAAAATCTAACATCTATAGCTGCATCACCCTGGATTCAAACCTATTATCTCCTGTATGCTGGTCAGGAACTCTCACCGCTTCACTAAATCACTTGAAACCTCGACTCTAGAATGTGGGGTATAATTCCTCAATTTGTGTAACTGTGTCTTTGCTGAAGCTGTTTCAGAGCGATACATAAATAATGACCACTAGGCGTCACTGTAGAGACGGGTTTCAAAACGTTTCGAAGCTTCGACTGTTTCAGCGTTTCATGAAGCCTTGCTTTGCCCACCACTAGACAAAAACCCCAAATCATACCCAACCCTAATCCTAAGACAAGAATGGGTGTTGTTCAATAGTTTTAGGACAACTCTGATAAAAGGTTTTCATCCACTTCAAATGATGACTACGGTACTTTTATAAACTGTATAAATCTATCTTCATAATACAGTAATTAGGTGTTCACAATCAAACATGTGCTGTAGACCAATCACAACAGACCAATTAGCATCATGCAAATATGGGGTTTGGAAAAACACTTCATTTTGCGACTTGTTTGGGAGTCATTACGCAAATAACATAAAAAATAAATGCATATTATAAGTCATTAGGGTGGTACGGTGGCTCAGTGGTTAGCCACTATCGCCTCACAGCAAAAAGAGAAGAGTCCTAGCTGGGCCATTTGGCATTTCTGTGTTGAGCTAGCATGTTCTCCCCAAATTGGCGTGGGTTTCCTCCAGGTGCTCCCTCACAGTCCAAACACATGCACTATACAGTAGGTGAATTTAATAAGCCAAATTGGTCATAGTGTATGAATGTGAATGTAAGAGTATATGGGTGTTTCCCAGTACTGGGTTGCAGCTAGAAGGGCATCCACTGCGTAAAACATAGGCTGGAATAATTGGTGGTTCATTCTGCTGTGACGGCCCCTGATAATCAGAGACTAAGCCGAAGGAAAATGAATGAATGAATGAATGAATGAATGAATATGTCAATAAAAATTTTTTATTTTTTTTTTACCTTTACACGTGTTCTCAGGGACTCCCAATCCCAAAATAGGAACTTTTCATAATCCATAATAGCTGCACTTTAAAAACAAATATAAAGAATAGTTAAAAAAAATAAAACTTTCATCATTTACTCCTTAAGTGCTTTTATGCTGCTTGAAACTTGGTCATAATATAGTAAAGCGCAGTAAATACTGAAACAATTGTGATTTTTTTTTCGTCAAAATATTCCTTGCCAATGCATCTTTCCTAAAAAGGTACATGAAGCATGATGCTAAAATGCGTAATACGTTGTAAAGCAGTTATTGAATGCTGTAAAAATAAATTCAATTCTTCGCTTATTGATCCGTTACGCAGATCTACACTAATTAATAACTTAACGACACATCCATCCTTCCAGCCTTTATTTACTAATCAACCTCAACTGAGCACCAAGACATACAAAGTGCAAAAATAGATTATATTTTATAAATTATACAACAGAAGTCGTCTGTTCTTAGATTCAAGCTTAAATGTGCAGAACAAACAAAACAAGCAACAACAAAAAAAAAAAAAACGTCCATTTCCATTGTAACATTATATTGGAGCACGTTCGAAATTGAAACGTTTTTCTTTCTTTCTTGATTAATGTTCCTTTTTTATGCCGTTTACATTCCAGAGACAGGAACACATTTCGCTCGCAATGTTTCGTAAGTTGTGTAAACACGATATTAATGTATGTACATTGAGTAACAAAAAGCAGCATTAGATTATACATAACAGACTGCAAGCCGAAAACAGAAAATACCAACGCTATCTCACGCCAAAACGTAACTTTTGATTTAGTGGCTAATTCATATTTGTATACATTTAAGTAAGATTTCCTCATTGCCCAATGGGAATTGCATTTAGGTGTGGGGGTTGGTTTTGGTCCCGCCTCCTTTTAAAACCCGTACATTTTCAAAATTAGCTCATACGAATTAGCTACTAAACTAACAAAACGTAAAATAGTTCCTTTTCCTTGTGAGATCAGACGGAAAATACAGACATGAGTGAGAGCCCAGCACACACACTTTATTTTCTTACGACTACAGGTACTAAAAATAAAAAAAATTGTAATTTGGCATGGTCTTCCACCTATTTGATTTAGTGACTAATTCGTATTGAATTCGTATGATCTCATTTGTACATTTTAGTATGATTTGCTCATCCCCAAATGACAGTTGGGTTCAGGGGTGAGGTTTGGTTTTGACCTCGCCTCCTTTAAAAAAAATCGTACATTTTCGAGTGACTGAACTCTGAACGAATTAGCTACTAAACTTACAAAATGTAAACTAGTTAAATTTTCTTGTGAGATCAGGCTGAAAATACAGGGGTGGGCATTTTGGCCACGCCTCCTTTTAAAAATCGTAAATTTTCGTATGACTGAAACCGTATGAATTAGCTACTAAACCAATAAAATAGTTATGTATTTATTGTAGTGGCTAATGTATATGAATTTGTACACACTCATTCATACATTTTTTCGAAATGTTTTGCTTATTTACTCATCCCCCAATGTTTAATTTGGTTTAGGGGTGAAGTTTGGACACGCCTTTTAAAAACAAAATAAAATAAAATAAAAATCACATTTTCAAAATTAACTCGAACGAACTTACAAAATGTAAAATAGTAACATTTCCTCTTAAGATCAGGTTGAAAACACAGACCTCCTTTTAAAAATCTTACATTTTCGTATGACTGAACTCGTACGCGTTAACCACTAATCTAACTAAATGTAAAATAGCTACGTTTCCTCGTGAGATCAGGCTGAAAATACTGATTTGAGTAAAATCCCACACAATCTTTACTTTCTTAGCAACTAAAAATATAAACGACTGTAATTTGGCATGATCCTCTCATATACAGCAATGCCAACACTATCTCATGTCAATTCGTAACTATTTGATTTAGTGGCTAATTCGTATGAATTTGTATGATCTCATTTATACATTTTAATAGGATCTGTTCATCCCCAAAGACGGTTGGGTTTAGGGTTGGTGTTTGGTTTTGGCCATGCCTTCTTTTAAAAAATTGTACATTTTCATATAACTGAACTTGTACGGATTAGCTATTAAAACTACAAAGCGTAAAATAGTTGCCCTTCCTCATGAGATCAGGTTGAAAACACTGACTTGACTGAAATACCACCACACATTCTTTACTGTCTTATGGCTGCAGGAACTAAAAATATAAACGACTGTAATTTGGCATGATCCTCTCACATACAATAATTCCAACGCTGTCTCACGTCAATTCGTAACTTTTTGATTTAGTGGATAATTTGTATGAATTTGTATCATTCATACATTTTAGTATGATTTACTCATCCACCAATGATAGTGGGTTTAGGGGTGGGGTTTGGTTTTGGCCACACCTCTTTAAAAAAAATCTTCTACTGTATTAGCCCATTAAACTGACAACACGTAAAATAGTTGCGTTTCTTTGTGAGATCAGGCTGAAAATACTGACGAGTGAAATCCCAGCACACACTCTTTACCTTCTTATGGCTAAAAATATAAACGACTGTAATCTGGCACGATCCTCACACATACAGTAATAACATACATTATATAAACACCCCACTGTGACTGTAATAGCACGAGAAGGCTTTTCAGGACGAAATCTATACATAAACATATACGAGAGTCATTCATTATGTGATAACGGGAGAAAGTGAGGAATATATTCAGTAAACGGCTCTCGAGAGGATTTTAATCATGAATTCCCTGAAAACTCGTACAGTACAGATCATCATACTCAAAACTTATTTACAAGAAAGCCAAGAGTTTTTGAAGTATATAGTCTAAAAGAAATTAGAGAGGATAAAAAGACGGTACAGTAAGTGAGGTGTTGCCGAAGAATATACAGTAATTCATTTTAATAGCTGTCATAAAAAGTATACAATGCTCAACAGATCAGTATTTGTTCTGCATTTAGCTTCATTAAATTACTGAAAATATTGTAATCACATTTAATTTGTTGAAACTGTAGCAATCTTTTAAGTGTATATACTGTAAAATTGGTGTTATTTTCGCTATATTTCATATGGGTTTATCTCTAATATTAATACCAGTTCTAGCTTTTCTGCACACAAATGAAGCCTCAGAAAAGAAACGTGCCTCAGTGCTTCTTTAAACATGAATTACACAAGTATAAAGCTCCTGGTACAATAACGCTGTACTATAATGCTACAGAAAATATATTAATTTACACTATAGTCTCGCTGTAGCCTAATGTATAGTGTCTATAGTCTCAAATACACTTTATAATACAACTTTTATTACTGATTAATTTTATTGAGCTCATCTGTAGGCCCAGACGGAATCTGCGTGCGCAGAATTCCACAGATTTTCCGCAGATTTTTAGCCCATCATTAATTCTGTTTATTTACTTGAGTAAATGTGTGTAAATCTAAATTTATTCAGTTTTTAAATTAATTACAGTAATATTATTGACTAATATGAAAATGTTCATCTGATTTATGTACAATGCAGTTTGTACAGTAATATTTTTTTGTCTTTTAGTAGATGTATTATAAAAGAGACTTGCTTTGTTTATCAAATAAAGTGAATCTAATTGGATTTGCATTTTAAACATTAAATAAAAGTTAAAAAGGTATTATTTTTTATGTCACATATTGAGGATTTAGTTATGAGACTAATTCCACAGAAATCCGCAGATTTTTACCAAAATTCTATGCTCATCTGTCAGCAAGATGCTGGAAAATTTATTCATGAATATCCATGTTCCTATGAGCATCTGATTTCCTAATGGCTTTCATATTTCGTTGTTGTTACTGAAAGGAAAATGTGCGGTACTTATTTAGAAATTAATTATCTAAATGTTTATTCTCGGCAATTTGCTAAAGCTATTTACGGCTTTTTTATTTACCTCAAAAAATTCTAAATAACTTTGAACGAGTTTTAAAATATTGTCAAAATAAAAGAGTCTTGGAACTTTCTTCTTGAAAGTACTTGAATTTCAGGCATATAAATTTAAGGCCTGGAAAAAAACTGTTATGTTTATGGTGATTATGGTGATTATGGTGTTTTTTCAACAATTGTACTGTGCTGCTTTCAAAAACTGAATGAAAAAAAACTTCATTTAAAAGTTAAAATTTGAATCTTATACATGAACTCTTCAATACTTCAGAAACCACATTTGAATATTTCCACTAGTGAATTCAACTAAATCTAATAAAGTTCTTTGAACATGCCTTTAAAACATAATTATTTCAAATATTATAACATTATCATTATGACATTATGAATTATTAAGTGTGAGTGAAATGTTAAGTACATAAAGGACTTCTATATCTGCTGGGGGTGTGAATTACAAAGGTGTTCGATTTTAAATTATTAGTGATTTCAAAACTTCTTAAATTTGGTGTCCATGAAAACCCTGCACTGAAGACATGGAAAGTGTTGATGATGTTTCTTTTCTGGACTTTTAACATCTCAAGACTGTTTATGGAGGATGAGGGAGCACTCTGGTTTCATCTAAAATATCTTCATCTGTGTTTAGAAAAGGAAGGAAGGTCTCAGGGGATTGGAACATAATTGACAACAGAATTTTTATTTTTGGGTCAACTAATTCATTAATAAGAAATGTTTTATTGCTTATAGTTAGGCCCAAACGGAATCTGCGAGCGCAGAATTCCGCAGATTTTCCGCAGATTTCCACAGATTTTTAGCCCATCATTAATTCTGTTTATTTACCTGAGTGAATGTGTGTAAATCTACATTTATTCAGTTTTTAAATTAATTACAGTAATATTATTGACTAATGTGAACATGTTCATCTGATTTATGTACGATGCAGTTTGTAAAGTCATATTTTCTGTCTTTTAGTAGATGTATTATTTAAGAGACTTGCTTTGTTTATCAAATAAAGTGAATCTAATTGGATTTGCATTTTAAACATTAAATAAAAGTTAAAAAGGTGTTTTTTTTATTTCACGTATTGAGGATTTAGTTATGATACTTCCAAAATAATTCTGCAGAAATCTGCAGATTTTTACCAAAATTATCCGCAGAAATGGCAAAAAACCTCTGCAGATTCCGTCTGGCCCTGCTTATAGTTAATCAGACTATGGGTCTGTCCCATCCCTAAACCTTTAGGTCTGCACTTTCATGATGAAATGAGTGAGCACTGAGGGTGAATAACAGCCACAAAGGGACCACTTGCAAATCTCCTTCTGAAAGCTTCAATGGATGGATAGGACAGCCTACAGTCTTGTGGCCTTGTACTGCACAAGTGATCCATTTAAGACTGAATCTATTTAATGATTTTTCCAATTGAACAATATAAAAGGGCTTATGAAACACATCAGTTTTACACTGAAACCTACCTACATTTAACCCTTGTGTGTTCTTGGGGATGCTTTCATCCATTTGCTTGAGGGTGATTATTTGGTCTTAAATTGGCCACAACTTCCTCTGTTTTTCTGCAAATAGAATGATCTTTGGTGACAAATCTTAATTTGACACATATTTTGGGAAAACGCTTTGAATTTGAAAACTCAACAATACACTCTGGGCAAATCGACTACACTTTGGTTATGTTGGGGCTGTTTTTGCCCCATTGACTTCCATTATAATCACATTTTTTTATTAAAGCCATGACAGCATATAATCATGCATTTTTGATTGTTGCTGGTTTTCCCTGTTGGGAAGAGGTATAATTTGTGATTTTTATTGTTGATTATCTGTTACAGTGCAAAAAAAGCTTAGTTTCTGGTATCTATATGGAGTATAGTGTGTGTGTGTGTGTGAGACCTTTGCACACTTACCATAATATGTTTAAGAAAATAAAAGAGCCTCTCAGCTCAGAACATAGTAAACACAATAAGTGTATTTATGCACGCACATTATAATCTGCTGTTTGACTTCACTGAACTCCATTTAAAAGGCAGACTTTAAAACTTTAAAAAAATCTAAAGGGGTAATGCTGCCAACTGATAATCAGTAGTAAAAACGTTGGTGTTTATAAGACATTAAACCCTTGGAATCATGACATAACATGTGATAAATATGAAAGAAAATTCATGCTCAGTTGTCATTTTAAATGCAAAGTTGATTGTTTTTGAGATGTTTTTATGACCACTTGACAGAACCAAGATGGCAAATCCTGTCAGTGTCTTTGTCATGTCAACTTGACATTACCAAGACCACATTACATGTCATAAATCTGTCATAAACGTGTCAAGAGATATCCAGAATAACAAAGTCAACTAAAGGAGGTCAATAAATGTTATATATGGCTCCTAAATTCTGGAATAGCCTTCCTGATAAGGTCTGAGACATTTTCCCAGATTAAAACTAGATTAAAAATGTATATTTTTAGTTATGCATATACACAATGCATCATATAACTGTAATTCAACTCTTTATATGCATTTGTTCACATTAATATCTCTTGTGCAAATGAATTATGAACAGCAGTAACGCTGATTGTTTACTGAACATAAATATGAAACATATTTCTTGCATGCTATCTAAAGGGTTAATGCTGCCAACTGATGATCAGTAGTAAAAACTGAGGCGTTGATAAGACATTAAACCCTTAGAATCATGACATAACACAAGATGAATATGAAAGAGATTTCATGCTCAGTTATGTCATTTTAAATGCAATGGTGATTGTTTTTGAGATGTTTTTATGACCACTTGACAGAACCAAGATGGCAAATCCTGTCAGTGTCTTTGTCATGTCAACTTGACATTACCAAGATCACATTACATGTCATAAATCTGTCATAAACGTGTCAAGAGTTATCCAGAATAACAAAGTCCACTAAAGGAGGTCAAGTGTTTTCATATATGGCTCCTAAATTCTGGAATAGCCTTCCTGATAATGTCTGAGACATTTTCCCAGATTAAAACTAGATAAAAAAATTATATTTTTAGTTATGCATATGCACAATGCATCATATAACTGTAATTCAACTCTTGTGCAACCTCTTGTGCAACCTCTTGTGCAACTCTAAATGCATTTGTTCACATTAATATCTCTTGTGCAAATGCATTATGAACAGCAGTAACGCTGATTGTTTTCTGAACATAAATATGAAAGATATTTCTTGCATGCTATCTAAAGGGTTAATGCTGCCAACTGATGCTCAACAGTTAAAATGAGTAAATGTACCTTTTCCCAATAGGGAAAACCACCAACAATCAAGAACGCATGATTATACATGCTTTGCAATCAAAAAATGAGATTATAATGGAAGTCAATGGGGCAAAAACAGCCCCCAACATAATGAAAGGACAGTCAATTTGAACAGCACGCAAAGGTTAATAAGGGGTAAGAGGTCATATTGTAGGATCTCAATCAAACTTGAACCACTCAAAATAGCTTAGCAACTCAGAAACCATACCAGCACAAATCTAGGTATTGACCAATATATAAAGTGATCAGGTAGTTGTGATGTATTGCAATGGTTAAGGCAGCCCAAACATTAGCCTGAAAACGAAAAGCACAAACGTAGGCGCTAAACATTATAAACAAAATAAAATGTGTCGACATTTCACCAGTGGCAAAAATCACTTCATTATCACTGCCAATAAAGCAACCGTATAAATCTATAGCGGGAATCACCTTATGTTTTTATCGTCAGGAGGGGGAAAAAAAAAACCAACGTGGCGAGATTTGGCAACAAATGAGACGCGAACGCTCAAGGCTTAAATATCAAATTTTCTACTGTTAAATAAAACACTGCTAAAATAGTACAAAGATGGCCTCTACTGGCATCTGTTTGCACTAGTGTACATAAGATGACATTAGTGCTGATCAAAAACATAATGTATTTAAAAATAACATGAGTGTCTTATTTACAATTCATGGTCCCACAATGCTTCATATGACGTGATCCTGATGCAAACTCACCATTCTTCATGTATGAGGGTGCTATGACGACCTGAAAGCACTGCAGTTGCTTGTCTACAATGCAAATATCTAATTTAAAATAAAAAAAAAGCAAAATGTGTTCTCCTCCTCCAAATGCTGCTGGTGAAGATGCTGTAGAAGCTTCCAGACTCGTGGCTCATTTCTTCAGTCTTTCTCTGTGTCTCCAGCTGATGGTCCAACAACAGCAATTGTAAGGAAATCCTGAGAAGCGAAGGACTCTTGAATCCTTCAATATATCTAGCATTTGTCCATCAGTAAAGTCACATGACGGTTTCTCTTTCCTCCTCCACCACTGGGATGGTTTTCTCCATTTGGAAATTCTTTGAAGGCTCTTCCTCCTGTATGTGGAGCTCGTGACCCGAGGACGGGATGGAGTTTTCAGACACAGAGCCGTTTTTAACGTATCCCGGAAGGTTTCTGTGGCCATTAATGGTGACAGGCCCCAGTCGGGTGGTGAGGTGAAGGGCCAGCGGACCCCGCGCCGTCACGTTCGTAACACTGGTGTGAGAAACCATGGGTCCATAGCTGTATGTGTTACTGCCGCTCCTGGCTTTTCTCTTGAAGTCCAGAGCAAGAGTCCTTCTGTTCCAGGACTTCTTGATTTCCGCTTGGACCTAAAGAGTGTTGAAAATATGTGTGAATCAAACTGTTTTTAATTCTGCATGCACTGAAGAAATGATTCCAAGGGATTTACTCAATTTTTTAAGGTAAGTGGTTTCAAACAATTTATATGGGCTAAATTAAAACATACAAATTAAGTTGAACTTTGCTAAATTTGATTTGTGTTTAAATTCAGCCCATATAAACTGTTTTCAACAATTTTGAAAAAGATGCATGCTTATGGCAACTGTCATTAAGTGTCACTCGTTCAGTTACAGTATGACATTTTAAATGTAAAGGTGATTGTTTTTTGAGATGTCTTAATGACCACTTGACAAAACTAAGATGGCAAATCCTGCCAATCTCTTTGCATTGTCAACTTGACATTAACAAGACCACATTACATGTCATAAATCTGTCATAAAAATATACACAGAATAACAAAGTCCACTAAAGGAGGTTGAACGTTTTCATTTATGGCTCCTAAACTCTGGAATAGCCTTCCTGATCATGTCCGAGACACTTTCTTAGTTTAAAACTAGATTAAAAACATTCTTTTAGTTTAGCATATACACAATGCATCATATCTCTGAAGGATACAGTTAAATTCACCTCTTTCAATGTATTCTTTCACATTACATTAATATGTCCTGTGCAAATAAATTACGAACAGCAGCTACGCTAATTGTTTTCTGAACATGAATATGAAAGAGATTTCATGCATGCTTATGGCAATTGTTATTAAGATTAACTCGTTCAGTTAAGTCATTTTAAATGCAAAGTTGATTGTTTTTGAGATGTCTTTGTGACCACTTGACCAAACCAAGATGGCAAATTCTGTCAGTGTCTTTTTCATGCCAACTTGGCATTACCAAAACCATATTACATGTCATAAATCGGTCATAAACATGTGTCAAGAGTTACCCAGAATTACAAAGCCCACTAAAGGAGGTTGATCGTTTTCATATATGGCTCCTAAACTCTGGAATAGATAATGTCAGGGACACATTTAAAACTAGATAAAAAAATTATTTTTTTTTTGTTAAGCACATACACAACGCATCATATAACTGTAGGATACAGTTAAATTAAACTCTTTTAATGCATTCTTTCAATTTACATTAATATTTCTTGTGCAAATGAATTATGAACAGCAGCTATGCTAATTGTTTTCCTTGTTTTCTATCCTCTAGATTGTGCAGTGCTACTCAATCAGAGATGATGCCAACCCTACAATGACTTAAAGAGATCAACAAACGCTCAATACTCAATGCATTGAACGTGTTATTGTTATATGTACAGTACAATATACTGTATAGTGCTGCAGGTTGACTATGTTCATATACTGCCAACACTTAACTCCTTAACATTTCCGATATTGACTGTAATGTAATGATGTGCACCTTTTGTGAAGCTGCTTTGGAAGGATAATTATAGTAAAAAGAGCTATACAAGTAAACGAACTGAATAGGACTGAACTTTATATATATGTTGTAATATGACAGTACAACATCTGGATGCTTCTGGTCCTTGATTATGATTGGTTGAGCGTCTTCTTGGTGCTGAAAGATGACTGCAGAAACACACACCTGTGACCTCATTACATCAGTGTTTACTGCGCCACTGTGTCTCTCGGCAACCATTCAGATTTCTCGTTTACACTGGAGTAAAAATAATTCATTAAAACTTCCGATAACACTTCTGGGCTCTATTTATTTACATTAGTTAATATGAAAATACATTATAATATGCTTTGAACAGTAAAAAACATTATTTTCGGCATACTTAATTTAATAAGTAGAGTATTTTACTTGTGTTAATGGTAATCTATACAACCCTGTAGTAAAGCACTCAAAATCATAATCCCATTTATACACCCCTAAAGAATAGGATGGTCCCTCAGCTGCAGTTACGGGACCACAGCTATAGGAGATTGTCTTTTTGTTCAGTAAATGTGCTTTAATGCTTTAATTTCAGATTTCTTGGTAAGAAATACCTTATTTTTCAATGCAAGCAAGCTATTTTCTATGAATGAGTGCTGAGTTCTATGGTGACTTTCATTCACACACACACACATGCACGCATATATACACACAATTGTGCAGCTATCTTTGTAGTCCCTACCATAAACTCATATATTTTAATACTGACCTTGTAATTTCCTTTATTTCGAATACCCTCACATAAACCTTGCATTTTTAGATGAACATCATTACATTTTTAATTCATTTTTTTGATTAAGACACACACGCACAAACACACACACATCAAATGTGTTTCTAAAAAGTAATGAAATCTTTATAACTAGAAGTAAACATGAAGGATCATTTAAATCAATTTCTTTTAATACAATTTGAAGCCAATAAATATGTCTTCTTACAAGTAGAAGTAGCAATTTATGTGTGTAAAATAGTGTATGATATTTTTAAGCCCACCAGATCATATGTTGATGCATTATGATTCGCAGAATTATTTCAAAATCATTAAGAGTCAGTGAGCAAAACTATATGCGAAGCAATTTTAAGATCTGAAAATAAACTGTATGGTTTGAATGGCAGTTTGGAAAGAAGCCAAACACATACTGTTGTTTTAGATTTGAGTTTCTCTGGTAACAAAATAATAGGACATTATTAATGTAGTATCTAATATCTCTTATATTGCATTATGTTACACTCAGACTAAGATTAGCTGCCTTTTGAAAAAAAATCAGATGTAGATTTAATATGTTACATATAATAAAAAACACATTAAATAATCTGATTTCCACAAAAGTCTCGTCTTCCATCCAAGTTTTAGGAACAGCAGATAATAACTTGACTACTCAAAAATGTTCATGTCTGGTGACTGGGCTGGCCAATCCTGGAGCACCTTAGCTTTCAGGAGCTTTGATGTGGAGGCTGAAGAATGAGAAGGAGCGCCATCCTGCTGAAGAATTGTCCCTCTCCTGTGCTTTGTAATGTAATGGGCAGCACAAATGTTTTGATACCTCAGGCTGTTGATGTTTCCATCCACTCTGCAGATCTCTTGCACGCCCCTATACTGAATGTAACCCTAAACCATGATTTTTCCTTCACCAAACTTGACTGATTTCTGTGAGAATCTTGGCTCCATGCTGGTTCCAGTAGGTCTTCTGCAGTATTTGTGATGATTGGGATGCAGCTCAACAGATGGGCCATCTAAAAAAATCCACCTTCTGCCACTTTTCCAAATGATCAACTAGAAGTCAAGTTATTATTTGTAGCTCTTACAACTGGGATCCACAACAAGACTTTTGTCAGGTGCTGTTGTTTCTACACAAGTATTTGATTGAAGTTTGTCTGGTGCCACAATAATATGAGTTTGTTAATGTACTATCTGATATAATGCAGTATGTTAGACACAGATTGAGATTAGCTTTTGAAGAAGATCAGATGTAGATTTAGGATGTTACATATAATGTCATAAACATAAAGGTAGTTTATTTACATAAATAGAACACAATTAGTGCTGAACCTTCATCATTAAAAAAACACATTAATGTCCAGTATTCTTATACAGTACTATTATTTCCTTTCTGTACTGCAGGTATGATATGCAAATGGTATAAAGTTTAAGTAAAAGATGTTTAAGAAAATCATTCTTAACTTCAACTGCTTATTTATTTCAATAAAAAATGTATTATAATAAATCAAAAAGAAACAAATGTTGAATAAACGCTTCAGCAGTCATCAAAGTGCCATGAAATATTGTATTAGCAACTCTAATTTGATTCATTTAATGTGGCAGTAATTTGATTTCATTCCAGATGTGATTAGCATTCTTACAACAAGACAGAGTAGAGAAAAAAAAAAAGTAGTGTTACAGGGATTAGCCTTGCCTGTATTTTTCGCAGTCAGCATTACACCTTGACAAAATGCTGACTGTGCTTTGTCTAAAAAGAGTAATAAGATCAGGGGTGATCCACAGGAGAGGCTTCACCTCGACCCCAACTACGGTATATTTCAAAGAAGTGGACCAAATATATGACCTCAGTGTAAAGAAAATGGAGGTATCTTGTATTTTAGGTATCGGTTATCCGTCTCAGTTATAGCAAACTGACCTTTACTAAATAATTCTTTTTTTTTTTTTAAATGATGTAATTTAATCTTAGTGACAATTTAAGGTGCATTTACATAACAACAATGCTCTCCAGAAGCGCATTCATGCATGGAACATGATTTGTGAGATGTATTTTATCCGAGATGTTTGAGAGCATGTGATTTAATGCTTCTGTCAGACATCCGTGCATTAAGTAAATCAGTTTTACACACAAGACTGCTTCACATGCAGATGAAGGATTATTAGTGCCTTAATCTCATCCCTGAATTTGAAAGTCGAAACTACGAGACCATCACTGAGCAAACAGAGTTTCAGCGAGACTGAATCAAATAGTTGGATCCGAAATTGCAAAACAGGTGTATAATATGCATTACACAGAATACATGTTATATGGCATATAATAGTTATATAGTTGAAGTCAGACTTATTAGCCCCCTGTTTATTTTTTTCCCAATTTCTGTTTGATGGAGAGAAGATTTTTTTTCAACAGATTTCTAAACATAATAGTTTTAATAACTCATTTCTGATTACTGATTTATGTTACCTTTGAAATGATGACAGTAAATAATATTTTACTAGCTATGTTTTAAGACACTTCTATACAGCTTAAAGTGACATTTAAAGCCTTAACTAGGTTAATTAAGTTAACTAGGGAGGTTAGGGTAATTAGGCAAGTCATTGTATAATGATGGTTTGTTTTGTAGACTATCGAACAAATTATAGCTTAAAGAGGCTAATAATTTTGACCTTAAAATGGGTTTTAAAAAATTAAAAACTGCTTTTATTCTAGATGAAATAAAACAAATAAGACTTTCTCCAGAAGAAAACATTATCAGACGTACTGTGAAAATGTCCTTGCTCTGTTATACATCATTTGGGAAATATTTAAAAAAGAAAAAAGAAATCAAAGGGGGGCTAATAATTTTGACTTCAACTGTATATACACATAACCTGACAAAAGTCTTGACATGCAGTTTAACAAATGATTCATTGAAAAAATCCACCTTCTGCTACTTTTCCAAATGATTAACTAGAAGTCAAGTTATTATTTGCTGCTCTTACATTTAAAACTCATTCTATATACTGTATGTTTGTATTTGTATGTGTTTATGCATACAAATACAAAAAAAAAAAAAACGTAAATATACAATAATGGCTCACTTTGAGCTTTGTATGTATGTTTATAGAACATGTAGCCATTCAATAATCAAACTTTTGGAGATATAGAAGCTATAAAACTGTATTCTTACCTCTCCGTTGCAGAAGCAATATATAATTGCAACAAAGAATCCCTGAAAAATAAAGCATAAATTTAATGCAGCAAAATAATATTTTTATCCGAGTATGCTTATTAATAAGGGGTTTTAAAAATGACCTGGAATGAGTTAAAGAGCATCTCATAATGCATTTGGATTTGCCACGGTACTCCAGAAACTTCTGTGTATGGCATCGCCATGAAGACTATGTAGTGAACACCGAACAACGGCATGAGGACCAGAGTCGACTTCAGCAACTTCCTGTAGCAAATAAACATACACTCCTGTAAGATTTGTTAAACTGATCAAAGATAGCAGTACTGACATTTATAAAGTCGTAAAGTATTTATTTTTGAAACAAAGGATATGTGAATATTGACCAAAAAAATTATCTGCTAAAAAAAATCTGCTAATTAAAATGTTTTTTAAATGAAAATAAAAATGATTAAAATAAAACTGGCGTAAAGACTGAATGAACTCTAAAACTAGAATAAAAAAAGTAAATATATTAATCTATAAAGCAGTTATTTTCAATTATAACAGTTGTTTTATTATCTGCAACATTTCAAATTCTAGTAAACATTCACATCTGTTTTGACTTTTTTTATTAATTAAATTTAGCTTTGATGAACATCATGATCCACTTTATTTTTTTTACTTATCTCAGTGCACATCCATTTATATTTCAGTTTTTCAATCAATCAACCAATCAATCAATCAATCAATCAATCAATCAATCAATCAATCAATCAA
>CAIGQZ010032741.1:9670122-9683438 GCA_903798205.1 Danio tinwini | reverse complement strand
AATCAATCAATCAATCAATCAATCAATCAATCAATCAATCAATCAATCAATCAATCAATCAATCAATCAATCAATCAATTAAATCAATCAATCAATCAATCAATTTACAAATAAATCAAAGACACATGCATATTTACATAAATTAATAAAATCTTAATCTTACCTATATTGTTGTCTGGTGTCACATCTGCCTGCATTTGTTTCTCGAAGTTTTGTTGCCAAAACTCGAATTATATTCAGGAACAACAAAAAATTGACCTTTAGGGAAAAAAATGTATATATACAATAATTAAATGGATCATAACTGAGACTTAAAAAAGGACATGAAATATGATTTTCACACACCGTATTCAAAAAGAAAAACTAAAAATATTCACAAACAAATAGAATATCATAAATTTACCTCAAAATTTGAAAGAATCACACAAAAATTGAAAGAATCACTCAATAACAGAAATAAAACTACTAGCATACATATAACTCTTTTCAAAAGAGGGCGGAGCTACAAATGCCTGTGTGTCAGCATAGTGGCACATTCAAAAACAAGACTAACATCCTGTGCTAATGAGGAAGAGATGGTTACTAATGGGCGGGGCTTTTCCCCTCTGATGACACGTACAAAGGGAGAATGTCAATCAAAGTGTTTCTGCAGTTTTCATCAAGTCTGATTATAGAAAAATACAATTAATGCATTTTTACCATTAGAAGCTGGTTATACTAACACACTGCTGCTGTTTAAACCCCTTATAAAAGTGATTTTTGCATAGCAGGTCGCCTTTAAAAAGAATCATCAAAATAATTCTGCCCACAATCTTTCTATACACTAATTTCTTTTTACATGTGAAAACTTACAACGATTGCAGTGAGAATGGGGATCTGCACAATCCATTTCAGGTTTCCTGCACTTAAATCCCAGCACCTGTTGATTATAAACCACATACACTTGCTTGAACAGGTACACATAGATATCACCTATATACTATATAACTGCAGGTTAACTATGTTTATATAATAACTGTTAAAAGCTTTTAGTTACTAGTTCATCACCTTGGAATTATAAGGTTGTAATAATTGAGGTATTCACATATTCTTATTAAAGACAACCTATTTACATTATGGGATGTTTTTTTTTATAAAATTGTTTATATTTTAAGACTTTTTATAAAAAACAAAACAAAAAAAGAACTCTAGCTTAGCTCTATAAGGTTCTTGCTGTGAGCCAATCAGCATTTTAATGCACGAACAAGGACCAATAAGGATTAACTTTCTTTGTCATTTCGTCAGACTGCTTAATTGACAGCAGGAAAGACCAGAAAGAAACACAAAATCAGAGTCGGCTAAATAATGCCGCACCACACACAATTGAGATGTGTGTCAATGATGATTTAGAAGCATTTTTTGACATTAAGATGAAATGCTTAATTTTACATTGTTAAAAAAGAATATAAAAAATTATAAGTTAAATGTGAAACATTTTATGTGTGTATATATGGTAAGTGAAACACGTTTCAGTGTTATTTGCTCACTGTCTGTTTCATTTTAAAGTCTTTAAATTTAATATTAAGCCTTGAAGGGCAGCTATTTAATTTAATTTATGGGACATTAAAATAAATATAGCATATAATTAAATAAATATAATTCAATAATTAATATACAGCATAAAATGTATTAAATAGTAACATATTAATTAGATAAAATTAACATCTGCACTGGATAAAATATTTAACACAGCCTTGTATGCTTAATTTGAACAAGAAAACATATTCATCCTAAAACATTAAATAAATGTTATAGAAAGTAAAAACTGTAACTTTCTTAAGCATCAACATATTGTTACAACACCAATTTATATTTTTTTGTGGTTGTATTTCAAGATAAGTAATGCTTCAATTAATGATCTGCCAGATAGAACCTTATAATTTTAGTTGGGAAATGACTTGTCAGAATGAGAAGATTCTGTCTGCATTTACTGTGATTTATTTACTCCAATTTGCAAATGTAAGAGAACTTTGATCATTTACATATAGAGTACATTTAGGGTCTCTGTCACGTTAATGTATGAAAGAGAACACACATATTGTTTGCTATATGGAATGCAAAAACTTTGAAGCTCAATATCTAAAAACCCTTCAGAACGCAGATAGAACCTTATAATTCTAAGGTGACGAGTTATTAGTAACTAATAAAATTGTGCTCACTAATAACCTTCACTTTTCCGAATTTGATTGTAATGCAGTAATGTGCACCATTTGTAAAGCTGCCTTGGAAACTATAATTATTGTGAAAAGAGCTATACAAATAAACTTGAGCTGAATTAAAAAATCTGATTCAGACATGCTATTAATATACAATAGTTACTAAACATAACCTATTTCTAGAGCCTTTTGCAAAACACCCTGAATGTGCTTGTTATTTACTATGTTGAGAAACTGTTTGACTGAAATAATGCTGCACTTCCCATGCTTTAAAAGTTCTTTTTATTATTTAATGTTTGATGTAATCTCAACTGAAACACAAAGAGAGGACGGGACATATAGTAGCGCCTCCCCTTTAAAAAAAAAACAGCCAATAGAGTTTTGTTTTATCACAGCTCTGCCAGTGACAGTGCTTGAGCTTAACTGCATCAAATTGAAAGCCAATGAGAAGAAGGGGGCGGGGCATGTCAGACACTAGAGAGTATTTAGTTGGTCATAAGATGTGATGAGAAACTGAAGTATGAGGTGACATGGATAAATCCGTCGATCCATTTTGGCGGAAGCGACAAACTGCAAGCTTTACATGTTTATATCAGGTTAATATCTTCTAAATGTGAATTGTGTCACTCTTTTGGAGCACACTAGCTTATAGATATTCTTAAACTAACAGACTGATACTAACATTTAATAATGGACCTTTAATGTTTACTCAGAGACTCACTCAGTGTCAGCAAGCGTGGCTCTAACACTCGCCCAGATGGTGACAAACATCGCAGGAACACCTGTGTGAAGAAATACAAGGACATGTGCATTTATTATCATTACAGAACCCACGGGAAATGATTGGCCTTGACTTTTCACAATCTGCACCATACATCAGTTCAGTTTCCTTATTTTGGCATTCAAAACACCACAGTACAGAACGAAATTACATTACATCGAACGCAGCAAGAACATACACAACCCTGTCAGAAAACACTCTAAAAACCTAACATAATTCATAAGCTTTTTTAATTTCACACAGTTGAAGTCAGAATTATTAGCCCCCCTGAATAATTAGCCCCCTCAGAGCTCGAAATTAACCTTTTTTCTTGGTAGCACTGGTGCTCCTAACTTCGACAATGTAGGCGCACCCACCAAAAACTATGAGCACATGTTTTGTATTAACGGATTTATTGCATTTAAAATCAACTCTAATCAAAACTAACAAATAAACAAAAACATGCAAGTGCTCTCCAGCCCTGCACGCACTGCTTGACTGAGATGAAGTGAATTAACTGTGCTGTTCTCACAGGTGATGTTTGATATTGCTTATCATTTGCATACATCATCTTAATAGCAATAACGGTCTTTTCATGAGCTGCAATAGTGAATGCATGCGATGGTGATTGCGATTAAAGGATTAAATAACGTTACAACATTTCAGGCTTAAAATGTGTAGATGTTACAAACATGGTTACCTGAAAATTCCGTCCCACCGGCTTTACAGTGAATGCTTTAATCATTATCATAGCCGATTTTAACCACTGGAAGTATTTTATCCACTTTTCGAAACTTGTAAATGCTGGATTGACATTCACCACATGATCACCAATCAGATCTGCGATTATTTGTAACATTAGGTGGTTTCTATAAAACTAAGGCTGCGTCCGAAACCGCATACTTCAATACTATACAGTACGCTAAAATCAGTATGCGAACTGAGTAGTATGTCCGAATTCATAGAATTCGAAAATCAGTATGTGAGAAGTACCCAGATGACTTACTACTTCCGGCGAGATTCTGAAGTGCGCATCCCATCCACGCTGCGCTATCCCATGATGCCCAGCGAGAGAATTCATGAATGGGAGTGAATTGATGTAACTGACGCAGGTAGGTCACATGACCATTACAAAATGGCGGATGTAGTATGTCCGAATTTCATTCATACTTCTCACATTCATACTGTATACAACGTACTTTTCTAATGGCCGAGTAGTACGTTTAAATTCAAATGCAGTACCTACTGAGTGGTAGGCGGTTTCGGACAAAGCCCAAATCTGTCAGTGTTGTTTTCTTTCTCTCTTATCCAGCCCTTTACATTTTCACAGCTGTAGCTCCCTGTCATCGGAACTGAGTGATTGACAGCTGATATTGATCAATCCATTTGCGTTCTGTTCTATCACAGTGGGCCAATAAGAAGAGCTTGAAGGCGGGGCAAGCATTGCGGGCTTTGTTTACTGCAGCAAGTTGACATATCAACTGTTTTAAACCATTGCTGAGCGCTGCGTTTGGTGATTTTAGGTGCAAAGATGCTTAATGAGTGAATGCCTTCTAAATCTGAGCATGTGGTGAACAATTTGCTGTGAAAACTGGTCGCACAACAACAATATTATGCACTCGCACAAATGCTCCCAAATATATTTTGAGGTTATATAGATAAAATTTCGGGCGCATATGCGACCAAAACAATTTCGAGCCCTGTCCATGTTTAATTTTTCCCTTAATTTCTGTTTAACACATTTCTAAACAATAGTTTTAATAACTCATTTCTAATAACTGATTTATTTTATCTTTGACATGATGACAGTAAATAATATTTGACTAGATATTTTCCAAGACACTTCTATACAGCTTAAAGTGACATTTAAAGGCTTAACTTAATTAGGTTAACTAGGCAGGTTAGGGTAACTAGGCAAGTTATTGTATAACGATGGTTTGTTCTGTAGACTTTCAAAAAATATATAGCTTAAAGGGGCGAATAATATTGACCTGAAAAATGTTTTTAAAAAATGAACACTGCTTTTATTCTAGCTGAAATAAAACAAATAAGAGTTTCTCCAGAAGAAAACATTATCTTAAGAAACTAAGCCGAAGGAAAATGAATAAATGAATGAATAATAGCTAATTATAATTTTAATAATTTAATAACTGATTGTATATATGCACATCTGAGTATAAATGTGAAATGTCGGTGCAAAAAAAAGCCTCCAACTGTTGAGTCCTGGCTTCCCAACAGAAGTGTCTCGGCTCCACAGCATCCACATTGTATGCGCTGTGCATGTCCATGTTTTCCGCACAGTGTGTACAATGCAGGAGCCGAGGAACCCACAGGATATCTGAAAATGTCCTCAAAATGCCCACACTGGAAACCAATAACAACACTTAAAAATAACTCTTAACAACAAGAGTAAAATTATAAACCAATCACTTTCATTTACCAAATCATGCACAGAATATACAGTTAAATTCAAGATTTTTCACCATCCTGTAATTTTTTTTCATTTTCAAATATTTCCCAAATAATGTTGAACAGATTCAGGAATTTTTCACAGTATTTCCCATATTTTTTCTTCTGGAGAAAGTCTTATTTGTTTTATTTTGGCTAGAATAAAAGCAGTTTTTAATGCTTTAAAAAACATTTTAAGGTCAATATTTTTCAGACCCCCTAGTTTTTCTCGATTCTTTTGTAATTTTTTGCGATAAAAATGACTGATTTTGTGGTGGTAATTCCCAGAAATTTGCAGACAATTTTGCAATAAAAAAATGTATATAGATACAAAAAATTAGATAGAGCATCTGACATCAGGTACCTCACACAGGACCTGCGTTAAGGCTTTCCCTACCGTAATACACCTAAACATTGATTGCCGTAAACCTTGTCCATGGCAGGGAAGCGTTTTCTCTTGTTAACTGCAGGCAAAGAGTTAAACAAAAACATTTATCGATTTACATGTAAGGCACAAATAATGTCCTTCAATTTGGTCATGTCCAGCAGCCGTTATCCTTGAACTAAACTCCATCATTGTAAGCTGCTTGCTTTTCTGTCTGTTCCATTGCTCCGATTGATAGGTGTTTGCTCACACTTTTTTTTTGCAGTCTGAAGCACATTAAATGCACAAAATGCTCAATACCCGCCACAGGATGCCTAATCTAATCTTTGCATTGACTTCACATGTAAATAACTCGCACTTCATTTGCGTCTGCTAACTGCAAAGGCTGCAAAACAATTCCCCCTTTCTCATATATTGTGATGATTATGAGGGCGCAGATGAGACGTCATTTTTCGAGAGACACTCATATACATCATGTGCACTGCTTATGCAACGTCTATAAGTCACGTAAAACAATAAAATGCAAACTAAGATAAATATAATTTGATTATGTGGTTTGGAATTAGATGTTTTATGAGATTATTTAATTAAATTTTGCGATTATTTTAGGTTTATTTAAGAATTTTGCAATATCACATAAATTTGAGACTTTTTGCTGATTTTGTTTTGAATTTAGCGATTGCGGAATCGCGAAAAACTAAGGGGTCTGATTATTAGCCCCCTTAAGCAATATTAGTTTTGGAGAACAAACCACTGTTATACAATGACTTGCCTAATTACCCTAACTTTACCCTAATTAACCAAGTTAAGTCTTTAAATGTTACTTTAAGCTGAATACTGGTATCCTGAAAAATATTTAGTCAATTATTATGTGCTGTCATCATGGCAAAGATAAAATAAATCAGTTATTAGAAATGAGTTATTAAAACTATCATGTTTGGAAGAGTGTTGAAAAAATCTTCTTTCCAATAAAATCGGAGGCAAAAAATAAAATAATTCTGACTTTGACTGTATCTAAAGGGAAAACGTAATCAAATCTTTGGATATGCATGTGCGTCTGTAGCCAGAAGCTGGATAAGTACGTGCTTTTGGAGGTGAGCGAAGATGTTTACTCACCCCAACCAATCAGAGTGAAGCCCCAGAGGTACTTCCTGTCTGAGAAGAAGGTCATGAAGATAAGGCTGTGCAGGTACAGGCCTTCCACCAGAATCCAGTAATAATTAGTGGCCAAGAAGTACAAGAAGAGCGTCACCGCCACCTTACAGCCGATCTGAAGGGTGAAGGGAAATCAATTCAGCATCGTATCGATTAGCAGCGTGGGTTCCCTAAGTCACCTTCAATTGCTACTGAGAAACAGGCCATAAGTAACTACAAAAATCATCTAAATGAATTCTTAATGGAAAAGGATGTTTAAAATGTGTTATTAGCAATGCTATTATTAGAAATGCTATGGACCCTTTTCACATGACTAAAGGATGTTTAAAGGTGCTGTATGTATGTGTGCATAAAAATACCATAATATGTTAAGGAAACATGCTAAGTGAGCATTCTTGTTTATCTGAAAAACAAAGCTGAAGTCAGATATTCTGCTTTGAGAATGTGTGTTACGTGCTGGAACGTCTGTCTTTGTTTTGGTTGTTTTAACCAGCCCAATGCCAGTTCAGCCAATTATATTTCAGCACTCCGGGTTGCCTTGTTGGAAAACAACATATTTCATTCATTCATTTATTCATTCATTCATTCATTCATTCAGAAAGGCTCTCAAAGCATGCGTCCGTGACCAAAATGCGACCTCCGGTGGACATTAGCAGACTCCGAAATGAGATGCAGATTCAGAGTTCCATATGAGGTGGTTATTAATTAGCAAATAATATAAATATTAAGAACTTAAACATTAGGTGAGTAGGTTACATTGTAACCCCGTGTCCTAACAACACGCTTCGTGACGAGATACGCAGTGATAAGCAATTTGGCTGTTTGCACCAGACCAGAAAAATATAAATACTGTCATTCAGAAGCACAGAATAGTGCACTCACTTCACTCCAGCGAAATGGTATGGTTCATAATCAAATGAATACATATTAAACCTCTTTAACATTATTAGATGTAGATGCTGAATCACTAAATCACTGTTGGTCTCAGTTCTAAAGTTCAATGGTTTATTTTATTTTCAATTTATTTTCAAGATCTGAGGTGGTGCTGCTGCTTTCAGTACACGGCAATAAACGTCACGCAAAATGGCATTTATACTCACATTATTAGCATTTAACACTGAATAAAGCACATGAGGTGTACCTGAGCTGATCATTGTCAGTTTTCTGTTGTTCAGCTGTGAGAAATAGATGCCATTTCTAGAATATACATTTCAGGTGTTGGTTAGGACAGAAACTCCTTTTAATAAGAAAAATATTCCTTCTATAGCCTGATTTATACTTTCGCCTGGCGCCGCATTGCAGACCTCCACTGAGTATGTGTGCACCTTACGAAATAGACGAGGCTTTTAAACTTGACTTGTTCGCCATAGTGATATTCTTTAAAACGACGGGGGGGTCAAAAAAAACCAACTGTAAAATCAGACGAACAAACTAATTATAAAGATTTTTTTAAACCAAAGTTTGATGCATCACTCGCTTTTGTTCATATCTCGGACAGTTCTACCTATTAAACGTTTATTAAAATATTAATGACAATAGAACATGGGTTGCTCTACAAATACATTTTTATTATGGCAAGAATAAAAGCAAAAAAAGCGTACTAAAAAATACTGAAGTTTTTTTTTTTATTTAGCCTGCTCCACAATTCACACAGTACTTTCTGACTTCAAGTAATATGCTAAAAAGGCAATAATGGTCTAACATTTCTAAACGTTATCTCCAGTAAAGCCTAGAAAAACAGGGCATCAGTATGTTGTAAGCCGATAGGTTCAAATATTCCAATATTCAAATATTGTATATGTTACAAGCATAAGATGATGGTAGAAAAACATATTCTGTAATTGTTTACTAAAAGCAGTCTCCACTTTTGCCATGGCCTCTCTTTTGGGGTTTAACAAACTTATCCCTCAAGTTTTTCTACACTTTTTGACAAAAACTTTCCTGCTTTACACGGTTTTTCACTAGCCAAGAATTATTGGCCATCTGGTTTCCCTACGATCATGCATGGATGGATCATAAAGATGTCTGTACAGTCATACCTATTTCAGACAAAATCTCTTCAAAGTGATTCATATTTAACCTGAATGAAACGTGCGTGAACTGTTCGCTCGAGTCTCAAAAATTTCCGTGTGCTCCATCAGCTGAAATCATGTCGCACGCATCCAAAGCAAACCTCGGCAAAGTCTATGATGACGTCCCATTCACTGCGCGCACTCAAGCGAACTAGCGGACGCATGGAGTATAAACTAGGCTTATCGCATGCCGTTGCTTTTATTTATAATGCAACTTAAATCAGCCTTAAATCAGGCTCTCTCCTGTTGGTGTCATCAATCTGGCAACCTGTGCTTGCATGTGTTTTGAACCAAAACCTAGTTCAACCACTGAGTGTCGAACTTACATACTGCACCTTTAACAGTCATTGAAACGCTTGAACGATTTTAATAATTAGAATTTAAAAAAAGTATGACATTTTGAACCTTTATATGTATTTATGTATGTATTATATCATCTTTGCATCAAATTACAATTTTGTTTAGCCAATTCCCCTATAGCGCATGTGTTTGGACTGTGGGGGAAATGGGAGCACCCAGAGGAAACCCAAGCCAACACGAGGAGAACATGCAAACTCCGTACAGAAATGACAACTGGCCCAGCCAGGACTCGAACCAGTGACCTTCTTGCTGTGAGGCCACAGTGCTAATCACCGAGCCACCGTGCCACCAGACCATTTTCATCTGTTATTTAAATGCTTGATATATATGTTTATCAGTGTAGATTCAGCATAAAGCTTTTATTAGCATACCTGTACTTAGTTTGTTGATATGCCTTATTAGTTTGCCTGTTTGAGTTTTTAGATAAACTTGATGCATTTTAGAATTATCCAATGTTTCTGTGATATGTCCAAGAATTTCTAGGTGCTGTTTCATCGACTATCAACACGAGATCTCCAATGGTAAAGTTTCAGCAGGGTTTATGCAATAGTGTCTGGCTGCACAATCAGACACCTGCGCTAGCTCTACAATTGACGTCATTTGCAACCTATTTTTAGAGAACATACATTTAATAGTCACACATATAGCTGCATCTTGCTACATCATGCAGAGAAGAGAATTACATTGGGAATTACATGTAATTTCCACCTGCACTTTCCAATATTCTGCAATCCAAATGATTCTCTTTGAGGTTTGCTGTTCATATTAAAAGGTCAAATGTGATAAACATTTAATTAATTAAAAGAAATGACTAAATAGGACATGCAGACAGCCATAATATAAGAGAGACATATGTTAGGCCATAAAACATAATGGTTTCCTTCTACAGAAAAGCATTAAACAGAAAAATCTGCATGTAGGTTAATGTACTGAGGCAGTCATATTAAAAGGCCAAATTCAAAATATTAAAGATAAATTAGCTAAAAAAGGAAAACAAGTAGGCAGAATATAAATAGAATGCACTGAGTTACACATTTAGCTTTTGATATTATATATACACTCACCGGCCACTTTATTAGGTACACCTGTCCAACTGCTTCTTAACGCAAATTTCTCATCTGCCAATCACATGGCATCAACTCAATGCATTTAGGCATGTAGACATGGTCAAGACGATCTGCTGCAGTTCAAACCGAGCATCAGAATAGGGGAAGAAATGGGATTTAAGTGACTTTGAACGTGGCATGGTTGTTGGTGCCAGACGAGTACTTCTGAAACTGCTGATCTACTGGGATTTTCACGCACAACCATCTTTAGGGTTTACAGAGAATGATCAGAAAAAGAGGAAATATCCAGTGAGCGGCAGTTCTGTGGGGGCAAATGCCTTGTTGATGTCAGAGGTCAGAGGAGAATGGCCAGACTGGTTCCAGCTGATAGAAAGCCAACAGTAACTCAAATAACCACTCGTTACAACCGAGGTCTGCAGAAGAGCATCTCTGAACACACAACACGTCCAACCTTGAGGCGGATGGGCTACAGCAGCAGAAGACCACACCGGGTGCCACTCCTGTCAGCTAAGAACAGAAAACTGAGGCTACAATTCACACAGGTTCACCAAAACTGGACAAGAGAAGATTGGAGAAACATTGCCTGGTCTGATGAGTCTTCATTTCTGCTGACACATTCGGATGGTCGGGTCAGAATTTGGCGTCAACAACATGAAAGCATGGATCTATCCTGCCTTGTATCAACGGTTCAGGTTGGTGGTGTAATGGTGTGGGGGATATTTTCTTGGCACACTTTGGTTCCATTAGTACCAACTGAGCATCGTGTCAACGCCACAGCCTACCTGAGTATTGTTGCTGACCATGTCCATTCCTTTATGACCACAGTGTACCCATCTTCTGATGGCTACTTCCAGCAGGATAACGCGCCATGTCATAAAGCGCAAATCATCTCAGACTGGTTTCTTGAACATGACAATGAGTTCACTGTACTCACATGGCCTCCACAGTCACCAGATCTCAATCCAATACAGCACCTTTGAGATGTGGTGGAACGGGAGATTCACATCATGGATGTGCAGCCGACAAATCTGCAGCAACTGTGTGATGCTATCATGTCAATATGGAGCAAAATCTCTGAGTCTCTGAGGAATATTTCTAGTACCTTGTTGAATCTATATGCTACGAAGGATTAAGATTATTAATTTATATATATATATATATATATATATATATTTTTTTTTATTAAAGAGCAAATTCAGTATAATAAAATAATTACTGTATATACACAGGCAAACAGGTCAGCTTAGAAAAATGGACAAAGTTGTGCATTAACAAATTATAACTGTATACAGCTTTTTAATATCACTTTTAATACAATTCTTCATTAAAATAAAAAAGAGACTTGGTTAATTGTTTGTTAATAACATGAATTGTACATTAAAATACATTGTGACCAATAACCTGAACCAAAGATTAATAAATACTGTAATAAATGTATGGTCATGCTTTACAATAAGGTTTTATTCATTTTCTTTTCAGCTTTGTTCCTTTATTAACCTGGGGTCGCCACAGCGGAATGAACCGCCAACTTATCCTTATGTCTTTGGACTTATGGGGGAAACCAGAGCACCCGGAGAAAACCCACGCGAACGCAGGGAGAACATGCAAACTCCACAGAGAAATGCCAACTGACCCAGCTGAGACTCGAACAAGTGACCTTATTGCTGTGAGGCGACAGCAGTACCCACTGCGCCACTGCGTTGCCCTGTAAGGTTTCATTACTTAATATATTTACTAACATGAACTAATTGTGACCAATACATGTACATCATTTATTTATCATAGTTCAACATTTACTAATGCATTATTAACATCCAAATCCATGCTTGTTAACATTAGTTAATGCACTAACATGAACTAATAATGAACAAGTGTATTTTCATGAGCTAACATAAATACGGTAATAAATGTATTATTCATTGTTTGTTCATGTTAGTAAATACTTAAACTAATGGAATTGTAAAGTGTGACCATGAAATCCTGAGACAAGATGCATTGGCAGGAGAAACCAAATCACAGGCTTTCATTTCAGTTAAATTCATCCACACATGCTGGTCAAGGACAATGAGACTCACAATATCACGGCCAACAGTCTGTGCTGTCATCTTTTTTCACCTGTCACACTAAGACTGTAGCAGTACGCCACTAATGGAGCATCTCCAGGTCTGGGACATTCTTGTCCATGCCCTTTGTCATTTGTTTTTGTCTGCTCCTTGTTGCACCTCATGAAAAGAATGGAGCAGAATGCTGCGACTCTCTGATGAAGGCCTGACAGCAGAAAACCATTTATCTAATCCAGGCTCGCCTGAAGGAGACCAATTAAGGCCAAGAATGTCCACAGTTTTGGTCAGTATACAAAAGGAAAGAAGAGACTTTTCCTATTCATTCTAATGGAGAATGTGTTAGGGTTAGGACTCTGTTTTTGTCTGCTCCTTGTTGCACTTCATAAAAGGATTGAACAGGTCTATATGGTGTGACTTCCTAACAGTGGCTTGACAGCAAGAAAAAAAAAAAAAAATTTCCAATCCAGGCTGAAGGAGACCAATCAAGGCCAAAGTTGTTGACAATTGTGGTCAGTATACAAAAAGAAAGATGATGATCTTGTCTTATTCATTCTGATGAAGAATGTTTTGGGCCATCCTTCCTTATGAGAACCTGTCAGTTACTTGGGGTCTTCCAATTTGCTAAACATGATTGGATTGAGGGACAGAAATCAAGACTGAATGGAGCAGGTATCTGTGGTGCGACTCTCGGACGATGGCCTGACAGCAGAAAACCATTTATCCAATCCAGGCTCAGCTAAAGGACACCAATCAAGGCCAAGAACGTCGACATTTCTGGTCAGTATACAAAAGGAAAGAAGATAATCTTGAT